>JBBPCY010000130.1:1813061-1816567 GCA_037974405.1 Brachyalestes nurse
AGCACCAGTTTCCTGCTAGCTAATTTAAAGTTCAATTACTATCATTTCAGAGTAGTCTGAAAAAACTAATCTACAAAATAAGTGAAGCGGTTTCTGGGGGGGGCATCTTAAACTGCTGTGAAGTTTGTTCTTGATAGTGCAAGGTCTTATGGCCAAGCAGTAGAACCGAGAAATCCACAGCGGACGGCACAGTGGGTAACACAACTGCCCAGAAAATCGGGGGGTTGATCCGTCTCCAGGCAGCACTGCGATGAATAAAAGTCTTTTGGTAGATCTCCAAATGCTTTAGATTGTTCTGGATTAGAGGGTTTAGGACGCTTACAAACAAAAACCTCGGCTCTCCTTAAACTGCTCAGACTTAACCTGAACAAACAGACAAACTGTAAACTCAGAGGCAGAATCTATCAAAATCTCTATTTCATTGTCGGAGGCAAGACAAGTGAAGTGTTTAGTGAGAACAGCATTAGTTCAGTAATCTGGTAAAATTAGTTTTAGTGTGACAAACAAATGGAATTGGAACTTCAACACACTGCTGCCTTATTAAACTAAATTTTTGTGTTTTTCAGAGATGTTAGTTAGCAAAGAGCTGAACACAATGAAGCAGGCAGGGTCAAAACAAACCCTGATAGTGTTTATGAATTTGCTTATAGTGTCACGTCTGTGTAAGCACTGACAAACACAGGAAGAGGTTAGATACGGTTTCTTTGATTTTTTCTTTTCTTTGCTGTGACTAAATCAAAACTGAGGCTTGGCTGGCCTGCGGGGCCCAGTTGTAACACAAAAGTCCAAAATAAATAAAATAAAGTGCCACAGCGTTTTGTCTCCTCTGTTGGTGAACGTTGAGGAGCTCGTTTCTCCGAGGAGAGCCTTCCAGAGCACAGTACCTCCAGTCCAGACCGAAAGATATTCAGCAAAGGCTGGAACTCCGGGCTCACACCTGAGAGATAGAATAAGAAGTGCGAGAGACAGACAAGGAAGGTCAAAATGCAGCACCACACATCAGGGCAGCTCGCCTTGCACTTCGATTAGGTTTCAAATGAGTTCAGAAAGTAGTCTGAACACTCTGGGTGACCACGCACTGTCACTATGGTTCTGCTGGCCTATAAACCCGACCCCTCTCACGTTCACCAATCACACGACGTTGACTAAATTGGGATATACCCAAATCAGGTGGACACGTCGTTTAGCGCCAAGCAACCCAGCCGTGCATAGATTGGGCTCATTCCTCCCACCTGGGCTGCCAAGACGCTACCCGACCACACACACACCCACAAACACACCCACTCCTTTCTCTTTGTGCCCAGAGCAGATCTTAGTTTAAAACTCAGGTGACGAGCTTCTTTGATGGCTCGACCGGACTGAGACCTGCGTGACACCAAAACACTTTAATTTCATTTTAAACTCAGTTTAATACATTACCCTCAAAGAAACTGTAAAGCAAACCTGTATCCGTACTGTACAGTTTACACTGAACTCCTGCAATGCTAGAATGTAAATATCGATGTTACCTCTGTACAGACTGTGCTGTAATTCAAGCAGCGCGTTTTCTCTGGCATGCGCTGTCGTTTTCTTTGGTATAAGCAGAAAAATACAGTAATAAATTAATTGAATTTACAGTAATAAAAATACAGAGCTTTAAGAAGAACAAGAACTCGAGACGCTCCACGGGGGAAATTCTGGACTGCAGCTGCCAGAGATGGTCACAGGGCAGCAGGCAATCAGCAGCAAGGAGAAATAAATTACGTTCTTGGTTTGGCTGATTTCAGACCTCCCATCTCTGAGTACAAATGGCTGTAACGTCCGGGACACATTTATATTTCCAGATTGTTTGTACTGTCTACTGTTGGTATAGTTTTAATTCTATTGTTTTTTTTTCATTTCTGCTGCTCTTATCTTGTACTGTCTGCTTTCTGCCAGATTTCCCACTTGTGGGACTAATAAAGGATTATTTTATATTATTACTTGATTAATTGTCAAATAATAGCTTCATTACTTGCTTACTAATATTACATAATAATTATAATACAGCCCTACGGGTGACATAATGCATGCAGCCTGTCATGATTTTGGCTGGTAAAAAGAGGTGACGAACTCACAGGAAGTACTTGAATTTGCTTAATCAGCAAATCGCAGGACAATAGAAAGGAGAGTTCAATCTCAATCACAGTTCACCTAAAGTTACATGAGCTTCTTTTGAACCAATTAACCAAGGGCGCACTGGCCGAGCTCATGGTGACACAGGTGTACTTGAAGTCTGTGTCATGGTTAAGACAAGGATGCATACACTACAGCCCTTTTCCTGGAGCCCAGTTGTCTGAGTGGGTTTACAGAAGTTCTGATGCTGATGGTGTGGCTGTGTGAGTGACAGTTCCAGAGTTTATTAGCTACATTAGCCAGGCAGGTGCGGTTCTAAGCTTAAGAAGCAACTTCTGGCAGAGATGTTCACAAGTCACACATTTTTACCAAGTCCAGGTCAAGTCTCAAGTCTTTGTGCTCAAGTCCAAGTCAAGTCTCAAGACTTACTTTGTGCGACTTAAGGAGTCCCCATCTCTGACTTCTGGACTGTAAACATGTCCCCACTGACCAACCAAATTTGACCTCAGCGGAGAAATGAGAAAAACTAAACGAGAGAAACAGTCTGGTCGGGGCCAGTGTAATGCTGGTGACGACCGACACAAGATCCAAAAATATTTAACTTTCATTTGCATTGACCTATTGCTGACCCTTATCACTCCACTGGAGCGATTGGTTAAAACAGGGCTAGCATTCAGGAGTTATATTAGTCCTGAAGATAACGTCCTAGGGTATGAATACAGAAATACAGAAAATGTAAATATTTTTCATGAATGCAAAAAAATAAAATATTGTGCTAATCCAATAATAAGACCTTAAGGCACTAAATGTAGTAAATGTTTGGCTCTGAACTGATGCATTCAGAGCATTGTTTAAAATGAATAAAGCCAGAATGCTTGCTTATTAAAATATATAAAATAAAAATGGAAATTTAACTTATTGAAATGTTAATTAAAGAAATAGATTGTTTTGACAATGTTATTTTTACTTTCAAAACATTATAAAATGATAAAAAATACAGAATAATCTGACACATTTATTGATTATCCTCTTAGCTTTGAAAAGCCTTTTTTTATGCCATTCTTATGTATTTCCACTCAAACATAAAACACACACACACACACACACACACACATGTATTTTCTCCCTTCCAGAGGTTCATTCTAAATTGTCCTGCATTTTTGAGCATCATCTGCATGATGTGTCTGAAAAGCTTCTGAAGTTCTTCGTCTCACCGTATCTGAAGGCGGTATTACACGGATCATTCTGGATCAGGGTAAATCTGTACTAGTGATCACCTATATTGATTTTTTATTACCAATACCGATACCAATTATTTGCATGTTTATGTGCCCCATAACCGATATTCAGAACCGATATTTATTTACTATTATACTTCTGTTTTTGACACAATGATTACAACACCACTGAAC
>JBBPCY010000130.1:1816667-1831024 GCA_037974405.1 Brachyalestes nurse
TTTCCGTTTCTTTGTATATATACTCAAAAGGGAAGCAAGTGAAACAAATAACAGAGTAGCGGGAAGAAGCGGGAAAAAAAAAAAACAATACATATTTTTGCGTGATATATATATATTACGCCCAAAAATTAAATATGTGAATTATGGATCTTTGGTGAGGTGGAGCCACGGCGGAGCTGGGCTGGACAAAGTCAATCTTAACTCAGAGAGTCCATCTTTATCCTTCCTAGTAGGAGATATGGCAAAGGCAGTCCCAATACAGAGAATCAGTTTGAGTTTAGCCACATGTGACACAAGTACAAATGTCACTGTTTACCTCAGAGGTGGGACTCCTTGTTTAAGACTACAATAAATTCACTAAAGTCCTTTGACAAGGTGGACTTTCTAACTTACATATATAAACTTTGTGCAATAAAAGTCATGCCAGTTTCTCCCCTAGATCCCCTCATTATCCATTAGTTCAAAACGGAAAAAGGAAGTTTCCATACCAAAAATCAAAGGCCGAAAACCCCAGATAGATGTCGTATATGTCTGAGGTTATTCGTAATTCATTTCTACATGACTAATTTCCAACCTTTCTTTAGTCTCTCTATATTCTGCAGGTTCCAGATGAGGTGTGTTTAAAGTGCTGCAGAACTCTCAGGGCCTTTGGAGAAGGCCTAATGGTTCTGGGATCTCATTTTTATTTAATAGAAGCATGCTGGTTGTTGTTCTTAGGTATTGTAGGTCTGCTTTTGTAAGGTTTTGGTGGAAACCAAAAGAGAGTCTTGATCTCAAAACGTTCTACAGATTTTCCTACAGCCCTGTTTGTTTGTATTTGATGTACTGAAAGTCTAACAATAAGGGAACCACCAATATGATCAAGAATTGTGTTTTTAAAATGGGTGATACCAGTTTGGTGTAGGTCAGTTCTAGATTCGTCATTGACCGGCAGCAAAACAAGGTTCTTTCAGCTTTTCAGTGTATGTAGGATCATCATTAAATATCTGTACAAGCTTCAGATGTTTGTGCTAAATCTAGAACAACCAAACATCACTTATGTAAAATGTTAGCACTGTGCTAAAGTACTATTGGAATCCCTTTGAGAAATTAGCATCAGGTGTTTTCCCACAATTTCTGACCAGGTTTTGATATGCATGTATCAATGTTAAAATTCAAACAGTAAGGTGTGATATGACAGGACACCTGATAGGCTTGATCATGAAAACTAAAAGAGTGTATGCCAGTGTTTATGTGTGTGTGTGTGTGTGTGTGTGAATGCATTGCAGTGTAAAGGTTGCACAGATGTCCCCCTGGGCCCCATTGACCTGAAGCGCCTGAGCCCTGTGGCTAACCACTGCTTCATAAACACCTGCAAAGTGTGCAAGCGCCTCAGGCTGCCGCTCAGAGAGTACATCATCATTCTCTCCACCTATGAACCAAACCAGACGGGCAGTTTCGAGCTGAGGGTGTTCTCTGAGAAACAAACCACCTCTAGGCTCAAGACCCTGCCCAAAACTGCACTCTGTAGTTTTGCTACGCTGGTGAAATAGGATTACATAAATAACTGCATTGTGCTGTCATTCTAAAGCAGTTAGAAGCGGAAGCTTATGTTCCAAGAGCACCTGTGTATAGTGAAAAACGTGAATATGTGATGCGGTAGGAAAAAATGCCTAAAATGCCTGCTTTTATTGTGTAAATATGCCCCCAAATATGGTCCCAAATGTCACGTCTGCGTAAGCACTGACAAACACAGGAAGAGGTTACATACGGTTTCTTCTATTTTTTCTTTTCTTTGTTGTGACAATCACCTCGCAGTGAGTCCTTAACTGAGGCTGGGCTGGCATGCGAGGCCCGGTTGCAACACAGAAGTCCAAAATAATAAAACAAAGTGCCACAGCGTTTTGTCTCCTCTGTTGGTGAACGTTGAGGAGCTCGTTTCTCAGAGGAGAGCCTTTCTGCCTTTCAGAGCACAGTACCTCCAGTCCAGACCGAAAGATATTCAGCAAAGGCTGGAACTCCGGGCTCACACCTGAGAGATTGAATAAGAAGTGCGGAAGACAGACAAGGAAGGTCAAAATACAGCACCACACGTCAGGGCAGCTCGCCTTGCACTTCGATAAGGTTTCTAATGAGTTCAGAAGATTATCTGAACTCTCTGGGTGACCACGCACTGTCACTATGGTTCTGCTGGCCTATAAACCCGACCTCTCTCACGTTCACCAATCACACGGCGTTGACTAAATTGGGATATACCCAAATCAGGTGGACACGTCGTTTAGCGCCAAGCAACCCAGCCTTGCCTAGATTGGGCTCATTCCTCCCACCTGGGCTGCCAGACGCTACCCGACCACACACACACAAACACACCCGCTCCTTTCTCTTTGTGCCCAAAGCAATTGTTAGTTTAAAACTCAGGTGACGAGCTTCTTTGCTGGCTCGACCGGACTGAGACCGGCGTGACATATAGCTTTGAAGCAAGACTGTAGCCATAGAGCCATACACTGGGGGGCAGGTAGGAAGTGCTTTATCAGTGGTGTTATGTTTAAACATTTTTGTTAGGGGGGTGATGAGGTAAAGCTGAAAAATGTTGTTGACGGGGGAGTGAACACAAGCCTTTTTTGCCGGTGATGCGTTGAACTGTACCAATACCATTTTTTAAATCAGTTTATTGGGGGGTTCCTTTTGGACATATTTTAATATTGGGGGGATGTCACTGCTACCCAAATATGTATTATAATTATTATTTACAAAAGAAATGTACCAAACTTGGGCAGTTTGACAGTGTAGTTACATTACTACTACATCTTATAAGATATAAGAAGTTACTCCACCTTATTTGCAGGTTTTTGTTGCCACCCCTGCCTAGATCAATACTTTTCACTCTGTAGTTGACAAGATAAATAAGAAATAAATCAGTTGATTAATTAATGAATAAAGATGCGTGGTTAGATCTCACAGTCTTACATTTTTGCCTTCTGGACCTAAACCATCTCCACAAGCTGTACATCTGATGCCAGGCACAACATTAGAAGTAAGTGTATTATCAGCAGGGGATACACTTATTCACCGACGGACAGATCACAAATTTACACCAGGTTTTCTTCCCAGCACAGGCTGATCCAAATAACTACACCAGCATGGATAAAAGCCAAGACATAATTAGGAATAGATTTCTGTTTGTATTTCTACAACTACAGCAAAATTTAAATACAGCTAAACATAAACTCTACTGTGCTACAACTAATACATGTATTATTATCTTCTTATAGATTATTTATTACTGTCACAGTTACACTATATGGACAAAAGCATTGGAACAGTGTTTTTCAGGGTTTGGGCCGCTTACATCCAGTGAAGGACTTAATCTTAAAAGTTCAGCATAACAAGACCTTTTGGACAACACCATGCTTCCAACTTTGTTGACACAGTTTGGCAAAGAACCTTTTCTATTCCAGCATGACCCAGTGCACAAAGCAAGCTCCATACTGGATGAGTTCAGTGTGGAAGAACTGCCTGATCCGCACAACCCCATCCAGCACCTTTGGGATGAACTGGAACGGAGATTGCGAGCCAGGCCTTCTTATCCAGCATCAGTGCCTGACCTCATAAATGCCCTACAGAATGAATGGACACAACTCCATATTAAAGTCTATGCATTTGAATGCAATATCATCAAAGTTCCTATTGGTGTAACGGTCAGGCGTCCCAATACTTTTGTCCATATAGTTTATTAGTATTATTCTAAATTTAGTACAGTGATCAGTCACTGACTATATGCTATGCAGTACCAAGGTTTTGCATGTTGTTTGTGGTCAAACACTAAAACAAATTCCTCCATCTACATGGTGAACTGGTCGGATTGTGATTTCGACATTGCACCCCTCCTGATGTATGACAAGTGACAGATTGTACCATCCTGAAATGTGATAAATGCCTGAGGCAGAGCATGTCCGGCACATTCATTTCCGAGGTCATCCTCAATTTTACAATTGGTTTCCTATTTTTAGCGGCGGTTAAATATATGCTGGAATTTGTCTCCACATCCCTCAACCGCATGCATGTGGGAAATCAAGCCTTATTACTGCAATTCAGGCCTGGAAGGGAATGCTGAGAAAGTGAGAAGGGTGGTGGTGGTGGAGGGGGGTTAGCAGAGCAGTAGACCAACGCACATCTGAGTTGTCATTCCACGCGCTGGGGATTTAGTGAACACACTCACTAGCGCCCAGAGCGCTCAGCGGGAGGCAAGGGGTTTCTGGCATCGCTGGCATGCTGCCGCGCTACACTGAATGCCAGTCATTTCTAAACTAGGCCCAGGGTGTCTATATGCGGATGACTGCGGAGTGAGGATGGTGGCTTGGTTATTCGAAAGCACAGACGTCTTCAAAGTATCTCTCGACTTTCCATTAATCAGGTGTTTGAATAAAGTATTTGCTGCTTGGGATAAATTTAAACTCCACTCAATTTAACAGGAGCTGTGTATGAAAACACTGAGCAAAAAAGTAAGAAAGTACAGTGTCCATTTGTCACATGTGAACACACCACAGCACACAGTGTGAAATTCTTTCTCTGTATTTAACTCATTCACCAAGTGAAGCAGTGGGCTGCCGGTGAGGGAGCGCCCGGGGAGCAGTGTGTGGAGACAGTACCCTGTTTAAGTGTACCTCAGTGGTGCCACTGGCAGGCCTGGGATTTGAACCCACAACCTTCTTATCACAGGGGCAACTCCCTAATCATTAGGCCACATGTAGCCCCTGAAAAATAAAAGCGCAAGTCATTTGGATAGTATGAAGTTCTGAAGTTAAGCCACATCATGCTATCATTCAGCAGATCAAGTCTAGAGGCACTTTATTAAATAATACACCTAAATCTCATAACATAGGGTCATTCATCACAATCTTGTCCAGGGCTTGGCAGGCACAATGAGTATTTCCAGAATAAAAGCCAAATATTTCATTTATGCAATCACATTTTTCCCCTTCAGTCTCTAAATCGCATCCTAAACATTGAGTTTAACTTCTTACAGAATGAATAAACTGAGCGCACTTTTAACTGAGAACACAAAAATATTGTTTCACTTTAACTGACTTAACCTTAATATAGATATGTTCCCCGAGCATGTTCATTTACTTTCGTGAAAGTGCATGATTCTTTCATCTTTTAAATGTGATGTTTGGATTTCATGGTGTAGTTTTAAATATGAAATGCTGATGTAAATTATTCAATAAGGCTTTATAGAAACATAAATCTATATTTTACACACACACACACTTACACATACAGACGGATTACATTTCAAAGTTGGTATAATAAATGAATCCATGTATCTGCATGAATGTGGTATATTTTCTGATTTTGTATTTATGTGCTATTAACATTTCAGTTCTGTTTAGTGAGTCTGCAAGCAGTTCAGAAGGATTCAGAAAACTTTACTGATCCCGGAGGAACTTTATGGTGGTGTATATTCAGTTTCAATTTTTTTATGGATAGAAATTCTGTTAAAAATGTGGATATTCTAATAGCAAAAATGGTTCAAGTCTGTATCCCTGGTGTGGAGCTGCCATCCCCACTGCACTAAAGAGGCTCGTCTGCGCATCTGCCACTGTTGCCCCATGAGTTGGAGCCTGGGTCTCGTTACATTGCTATGGGTTTTGATAAATCACATCTAATTGCCATCAGCGATTTGAAGCAGCAGATTCCCGATGTGAGAGAGCTTTTCGTGAGCAGAACGATGTGGCCATGCACGACAGGTCCAGACCTCAACCCTCCCCCCAAAATCACCACCACCAGTCTCACGGCTGAGTTGCGTGGGACGAGCAGCAATTCTTTGCGGTTCGCTCTCTTCTTCTCCAAGCACATGTGTCACGTTCAAGGGAAAGAAGAACAGATTTTGCCGAGTTGTTGATCCAGACGGGTAAAATTAAACCCATGCAGATGAACGGCTAGTTCACTTTGTCCAAACAGTCGGGGGCTGTAGTGTGAGTTCAAGGCCAAAGCGGTGGCGTCTGGGTTCATCTGAGTTCTCTATTTTTAGTCCCTTGCACTCTGTCGGTTTCAGCATCTAAGAGTGCTCGGAGGCAGCAGACGGCCAGGTGCATCTGAAAGGCAGAATACGCACATGGACACAATTTACTTTCAAGTGAGTAAACAAAGACAGAACGCAGCCTCTAACATTGAGGCCATTCTGTTACACTATAAAAGTACCTGCAAAAAAATGATATACGAATGTTCTCCATCATCCTCATCTTTTTATTCTTCTTCTAGTCTTCTTGCATCTTCTTTTGTCGTTTTTGATCTTCTTCTTCTCTTTCATTTTCTCTTAATTTTTATGCTTCGTCTTCCTCTTCCTCTTCTCATCTCTTTTCCGCTTTGTTTCTTCTTCTTCTTTCTTATTATGCTTGCCCTTCTTCTTCTTCTTCTTCGTCTATACCTTCTACTTCTTCTTTTTTTATTTTTCGTATGCTTTCCTGTCTGTATCTTCTTTTCTTCTGATTGCTGTTTGTGTCTGTTTATACCTTTGTTTGTCTGCCTATACCTTTTTGTTTTCTTTCTTCTGCTTTCTCTTCTTCTTCTTCTTCACTGTCTATCTTTTTTCTTCTTTATCTTCTTTCATGTCTTCACTCTTCTTCTTCTTCCTCTCAGTTTATTCAGAGGGAATAGTTGATACATAGTTGATAAATCATTCATTCAGAGGGAATAATAGCTAAAAAGTCATCCCAACATTAATACAGAATTCACAACAGATCAGTCCAACTCTGGTCCAAACACTTTATGTTGCCTTTCCAATTAACTCTTGATTTGTGAAAACACAGTTCCATCACTCAAGCAACTTAACGGAGCGCTGACATGTCCAAACATTGTAATTTCAATTTGCTCGTCCAAATCATTACACTAAATGCAGGTATTTTAGGTAAATTGTTTTATTATTTTTAACACACTAATTGCAAGGCAAATTCCCTTAATTGTAACCCCAGACTCTGAAATAAACAAGGCTGAAAAATGTAACCGACAATTATGGTTTTCAAAGGCCTGATGTGGTATTTGTGATGCTTTTGCCAAGTCCATTTTCATGTTTCAGTTTCGAGTTACTGCTGAACATAGACTCTGTGAATCATTCATCAGAACATAGGCCTTAATGAATAAGAGTCTAAAAGATTTGCTGAGGTAGCAGATGTATGCATTCAGTTCAGCCTCTTCGAGTCATTCCTCCACCAATGGAATGTTCCATATATAATGCCCTCCTTAATAAATCACGGGACTGATGAATTATCCCTAAAAAGAACTGGCTTGCGCTATTGCCATTTATTTCATTCCAGGTCCTGTGGGCTTTGCTCTTTCATTATGATGTTATCTCAGGCCATATGCTGAAATTTTTCTCTATATGGTCTGTCCAGGAATTGGCCAAGCAACACAAGGCCCATTCCTCCTGTACACGCTAAAATCTGTTCAGCAGCAAAGCTGATTTTAATCCTTTTGGTTGAAATGTGGGTACCTGCTGGAACTTACAGTGCAGTGTGGGATGGTGCAGTGTGGCACACAAGGAAAAGAATGTGTCTGTGTGTGTGTTTGTGTGTCTGCCTTGCCTTATTGCTTGCCTCACACTTAATACATTGACATCTCAAAGGATATTATAGAGGGACACACATACACTCCAACACAATTGCTAACACATATCCATGCCTGCACACATACTCACACACACTTGAGAAGGTTTTGGTGGCGTGCTGTGTTTTATGTGGCACTAAGATTAGCTCGGTGATGACAGTGTCACTCATTTAACACAGCAGCCCTGAGCTGTGCTGGATATGACAGCCTAACAAAGATTACAAATACTGCCAAGGGACCAGTGCCAGCAATGGTCCAAAATGAACCTACTAATATTGACAAGCAGGTTCTTATGTTATTTTTATCTCTGTTTAAACCATGAAACAACCACCAGATGACTGGTCAGTTGTCCCCGACCAATAAGACTCCCAACCTCTTGAGGAACTGAATGTTAAAAAAAAAATGAATCTGTGACTCTAAATGATCAGCTTGCAAAAACAAACCATCCCTAATCCATTCCTGTTTTTACATGTACAGCATCTAGTTGACGCTTTTATCCAAAGTGACTTCCATTCCCTAACTACAGGGGACAGTCTCCCTGGAGCAACATGGGGTTAAGGGTCTTGCTCAGGAACCCAGTGGTCCAGAGGCACGGATCCTACCCACTAGGCCACCACTTGTAGCCTAGCCCCATTGGTTCATAGCTTTTTCTTAGAGCAGTGGTTCTCAACTCCAAACCTGGTTGAAGCAGGGTGTTCCCAAGACCAGGGTTCAAAACCACTGTTCTACCATACCTCATAAAAAAATAAAGGCTTAGTGGCTTAGCTACCCATGGATGTCTGGTTCTAGGAAAAAAACATTAATTTAGAGTCCTTCCATTATTCAATAATGTTTAACTTAAAAAAAGATTCTTTACATATGTGCATTTCATTTAGCAAAAATGATTCTTTTAAAAGGTTCTTTGGGGAACCAAATGTGGCATTTCTATGGCAGTGCTTCAAAAAGCACAGGATCAGGGTTGGGAACCACCGACTGAACCATAACTATTCATGACTTTTATGCGAGTTTGTTTGTGTGTGAATTCCTGTGAATTCGCAATGTGAGATTCTTGCTGGTGACGCACCTGTGTCTTTGCTCAAAGTGCCCGCAGCTCGTGGCTCCTGCATACCCGGCCAGGGCTGCTCTTGCTGCCGCTGCATGCCAGCGCTCCAAACGGGCCTGGCGCCATGCCCGTGTTGGGCTTGGCCAGATGCATCGAATGCTCTCGGCCCTGGCAGTACACTCCCGCTTTTTCAGAGTGTACTGGCTAACGGTCGGCAGGCCTGTCACACAGAAGGGTGATGATTTAGGAGCCCAAATTAGCTTTTACACTGTGCTCCATTTGTTCCACTGTGTTTATGGATCATTAGCAACTGCCATTCCCACTTCTGCAGGGGCTGCAGGCCTGACTAATAGACCAACTCCCTGAAGAATTAGGATTGATATAGGAGTAGCTTCCACCTACCTGCATTCCAGAGGGGATTTATTAAAAGAGAAAAAGACAACCTGACCTCAGATCAGCTAAAATGACCCAGTACATCAATCAACACATTACAACAATAATTGTTTTTTAAATTGCTTAATCTTCTCGACTGGATTGCGGTCTGGAGAATTCAGAGGCCAGAACAACACCTTGAACTTTTTGTTATGTTCCACAAACCATTCCTGAACATTGTGTGCACCATGGATACACTAACCTACTTAAAAAGGCCACTGCCACTGGGGAATACCTTTGTCATAAAGGGGTGTACTTTGTCATAAAGGCAGGTGGTATGTGACAAACTGACTTCCACATGAATACCCAGACCAGGCCTTTACCCAGAACATTTCTGTGCTGGTTTGTAATCTTCCAACAGTGCATTCTGGTGTCATCACATCTGCACATACCCAGTGCAGTATGAGTATGAGAAGCAAACATTCACATGCCAATTGTAGTCTCTTTCAGTGGACAAGGGTTAGCACCGGCACTCTGCATTGCATCCTGCTTAACAGGGGCTCCATTGCAACAGACCAATCACTGTGTGTTGCAACACATTCCTCCTCTAACCAGAACTGAATATTCGATGGCTCCTGTCACAGCAGCTCTTCTGTCAGTTAGGACCAGACAGGATAGCCTTCACTGAGCTTGTGAATCAATGACACTGGTATGTCCAACCCCCTGTCACTGGTTTGTTCCTCCTCACAGCACTGTCGGTAGGTACACACCAATGCTGGAGCGTTCCAGGAACTTTGATGTTTCAGAGATGTGCCGACTGAGTTATCTGACCATACTGATTTGGCGCTTGTCAGAGTTTCACCCGTTTCTCCTGCATTCAAAATGTCCGACTGTAGTTTTACATGTATACAAGAAAAAAAAAATCGTGTTAACGCATTATTTACTTAACGGCGACAATTATTTTATTGCACATTAACACAAGTTTTTTAATCCTTTTATTTTTATTTATTTTTATTTTTCTGCTTGTGCGTAAAGCACGCGGCTCTAAGCATGGGCATATATTCAGTGTTTATGGCTCTAGCTCACGGCTGGTTTTCGTGGGGGTCAGGTGTCCCATTTCTTTTGTCCATATTATATAGACAAAAGTAATGGGACGTCTAACCCCTTTGAAAATTCAGAGGCCAGAACAACACCTAGAGCACTAAATGGACAATGGGACGCCTGACCATTACATCAACAGGCACTTTAATGACACTGCATTCATAGATAGACATACATAGACTTTAATATGGAGTTGGTCCTCTTTGCAGCTGCTATGCCCGGGACTCTGAGGGTAACTTGTTTTTCTATAACAAACTAGATAAAACATGAATGTCCTGGCAAATGAGATTTACAAGAAACATTTGAACTACAGCTGTATAACTGTATCAAAGACAACACTGCTGTTAAAAAAACACCTTATTTGTTTAATCCGAGGCATACCAGAAATTTTGTAACCTTCTGAGTACCAATGGGATCAGAAATGACCACGTATTCTTATAGGTATTCCTCAGCAGAAGTTTTCTTCGTAGAAATAGCTAACATGAGCAAAATAAAACAGAATGAAACTTGATGTCACTAAACACTGACATCACTAAACACTGTTTCCGGTTATTATACACAACAAGTAAGCAAATAAATAAATACATACAGTTGCACATTAAGATCGAACAAAAATGCATTTTGTATGTTCTATTTGGATTGACAGAAGTATGTAACACAGAGGAAAATGAACTACTTTGGCTTTCTCCATTTGTTTTGTTGTGGGATTACAAATGACCCCACTGGTACTCGCTGCAACAATAGGTGCTTGACAAACTCCAGTAAACAATAAAAGAAGATCTAAGCATGTTGTGTATAGCAATGAAAGGTGAAAAGTCACAAAATTAGCAAACAATTGAATGCCTGGTACTTGTAGGGCACGAGGTGAAAGAGGTTGTGGGGTCATTTTTGACCCCAGCAGTATTCTCAGGGTCAAGAAACATAGTATTGGTCTTCCAGCTTACTTTTAGTTTCATCTTGAGCACGTACAGACAACAGATAAGTTTACAAAATTTACACATATCAAATATCACATATTTGAGACTCTGCAACATCCCATGCACTGCTCACTTACTTTTATGACTTAAAAACATAAAAGGTCAGGTGAGGTATTTTAAAACATTTTACTGGCTAGTTTTCGCCTCCTCCGTGTCAGAATGTCTAGTGTTTTCAAAGTATTATTACAAACTAAAAGTGGACCTGGAAAAATCTAACAGAAATCATGTCAGAAAGCTTGAGGTCAATGCTGGTCTGTTAAAGCAGTCAGAAACATCTTGGTTCCATTAATGTGAATCCACAGTGGTCTGTTATGTGATTTTACCATGAGCTAGGAGATAAAAACTATGAATAAAGGCTCCCTGGAGAACCAGTTGTTATAAAACAGCAACTTTGATGCCACCGATCTTCAAACAACAGATTTCAGAGAGAATTCAGTCTCTCTCTCTAGTACACTACACTTGGGGTGTGGTGGGTTGAAGGAACAGAAGTGGCTAAAGGACATCATGGGCCAATGATATAGGGAGCAGGAACTTCCTTTTACACGTTAGTCCAACTGTAGTCCCTTCTTGGTAGCACTTTGTGTTGACCTCCAGTTCCCATTTTGACTCGTCTAGGAGCACATTTATCAATTCAAATCCATATCCTAAAAACCACTATTACAGAAGCTGAAGAATTTAGATGATTGCATGAAGGCATTTTCTTCCTGTGCCATGTTTTAGCGCTGCTGAGAGAAGCCCAACGGTTTCCTGGCCCCTTTTTTGCACGAGTTTCAGACGAAACAGGCAGAGGAAGTCTGTTTTGTAGGTCACCGCAAAACCCAAAAATCAAGTGACGTAGATGGTGAATATGTTATGAAACAGACATTGGCCAAATGCTCAGCTGGAGGAAAGAGTAAAAGGAAATGGTGCTGAGGGTCCATTGTGTTCATGCCTTTAAATGAGTTTTTGGTCGCCACCTCGGTGCTTGTTCACCTCCTTTTTGGGAACCGAAGGTGTAATTCTGCAGTGCTTTTGCATGTGCTTCATGGGGATGATTAAAAATCAGCCCTTGATAAATCTTTTCAGTGTTTGCCATTTCTAGACAATTTCCCTGTGAACTCATGTTTGGGACTTGACATCCAACTTAAGTTCAATGATCTGACCAGAGAATTGTATGGTGTCACTTTAACACTACAACGCGGCTGCTAGAGGCCGCCATTGTTTGGACTTACATTTTGAAACAGTGTGTCACTCTGGTGTCCTGTCTGCGGTCAGCTGTCTAGTGTTTTTCTTAAGTGATTGTTCTCACTGGTCCTCGTTACCTGCACCCGATGTGACAGATGGACTGACCTACCAACGAGGTGCAGCAGGTGCTGTCATGGGCTTGTGGGAACCCATGCACCTAGGGTGGAGATGACCAGGAGGAGTCAATTCACCCCCCAGGAGTTAATGGGTTGGATCAGTTCAGAGGACGAGGAGGAAGGGGAAATCTGGGGTGGTTGGTGGATGTGCCAACAATCCTGGCTCTGGAAGTGTTTGTGAGCCCCCTCGCCTCTGGCCCGGCTGCAGATGGGCTCCTGTTGGGGCTCGCGTTTTGGTGAGGTGGGAGTTCTGTGACTCGGGGGTGAAGGAGAGGGGGGATCTCAGAAACCCCGCTGAACGGCGCCTAGGCCCTTTAGCAGGACATGGGTTCTTGCGCCCTGCTGGAGCTCGCCAATGCCAACCCACCTGCAGGAGGACAGACCGGCTCCCACACCAGCCCAGAGTACAAGCCTCCAACCCATGCTGGCTCCCAGGATCCGGCCCCCACCTGCAGCCCTCAGGGAAGAACAGGAACCTGCAGCCCTTGTCCCAAGTCCAAGTCCAGAAGCTCCAGCCCGATGTTGGCCCGATGGTCCCCCTGGCACCCTGGGGTTGCGCCTTAGAGGGGGGTGGGGGTTCTGTCATGTCCCGGTCAGCAGCTATTGTGTTGGACTTTTATTTTGAAACCTGTCTGCAGTCAGCTGTCCAGTGTTTATCTTAAGTAATTGTCTGTTCTCATTGGTTCTTGTCCTAATCCTTTGTGTATTTAAGCTGTTTTTGGTTGATTCTGTTTACTTTGCATTTTGGCCCTCAAGCCTTGTTTTTGTTCTTATTCAGAAATAAAGTTTAAGTTGAGATGAAACCCTGCATTTGCGCCTCGCTACCTGCACCGATGTGACAACTTGCTACAACAATGCATTATCCCAGTGAAACTCAATGTGTAAGTCTTTTAGTGTGTAGTATACTCTAAGATTAACAAATGATCTGCCAGCAAATGTTTTCATGAGTGATCACTTTCACTGCTGTGAATGTTTTAAATGACTGTACATTTTTATTTATTCAATAGCTACACTAACATGCTTTATAGAAGGATGGCATGTACTTTAACCACTTGGAGTAAAATGTAACTCTTCTGTCTCTGAGACACCCTAAGAGCCTCAGGAGCCTCTTAGAGTACTGTGAGAAATGATTTTTTTTCTTAGAAAAAGTTGTATTACCTGAAAGCTATCACAGATGTACAGCTTGGTAGCAGAGCTCATTTTGACACACCTGCCTGCCATGCATTCTTTGAGGTTAAACATTAGCTGTGGACTCAAGGTGTGGACTGGAGCAATGATGAGGTTTCCAATGTTGACTCAAATTTGCTCTCAAGGTGTGTGAGAAATGTCATGTGACCCCAAAGCAATAGCTGTTTAAAACAAAAGTTCTAGCTTTATTTTTTAATTTGTCAACATGGTTATCATTGAATGAAAAATGCTTTTTTCCTTCAACCAATTCTAACCAGCCCTGTTCTCATTTATCCTTAACCACAAGCATGTTGTGTTTCAAGCAGTGGCAGCTCCTGGTCAATATTTTTGATGAAACAAACCACCCTTCATCCCCGGTGTGCGCCGCGAAACAAACTCAGAACCTGGCCGAACCCCGAGCATTATTTTCTTGCCCCAAGTACCTACTTCACCTCTATGTTCTGCTGTTGCTGCCTCACATTCTGCTGTATCTTCTCTCTCCTGCTCTTCCCTCAATCTTCTCATAGTTAGTCACTATAAAATATAAAAAGTATTTTATGGTACATATCTTACAAACACGTAATAGTAATGTTTATTTCAACAGTTCATAATTACCATTTCTAAATCCCAAGAAAACCTATCTAACCTCTTTCTCACCTTATAAATTAATTCTACCCTCCTGGTCTTCTTGGTGAACTTGTTAATCACTCTGTCATACCAGCAGGGATATTTTTCCAAGGATTTCACCAGTGCCCAGCTTGGCTGGGTGGTGGG
>JBBPCY010000130.1:1846723-1861502 GCA_037974405.1 Brachyalestes nurse
AAATACAATAACGGCATTATGACATGAAAAGCAAAAATAAGAAAATAAGTACACCCTCAATCAATAACTGCGACCCATATTTTATCCGGATTCACGCGCTTGAAGTAGTTAGTGCACTTTTTTTATTCATTATTCAGTGCAGAGCTTTTTTTGCACCCTGGAGTGGTGCTTTATTATTATTTTTCTCCTCTTGGAGAGTCATATGGATTTTTAAAGCCCACCTCTGCCTCCCCACCACCACCTCCTTCACCTCCACCTCCTCCTCCACAACCACACACTCGCAGGGTGGACACCCTCTCCACGTGGACACACCCCTCAAACTTGGCCGTGGATGTCCGCGCTGCTGATTGGCTGGCGGCTCGGCGACTGACAACACCTGCTCGGCCGATTCATCACACACTGACACGCGGCCCTCGGAGAGATATAGGCGGCACACGGCGCGCGCCTCCAGGCTCACTGAACTCGCGCGTCCCTCCGGCTACACACACTCACACCTCTCTCCCTCTCTATCCCTCCCTCTCTCTCTCTCTCTCTCTCACACACCCCTCTCTCTCCGGGCTGTTTTTTTCTTGCAGCAATGCTGGTCGCGGTGGTGCTGCTCGTGATCGCCGTGTCGGCTCGAGCGCACGGAGGAGCGGACACGGCCGAGGCGCTCGAGGCTCACGCGGAGAAAGTCTCCAGCCAGAAAGGACGGCTGTCCCTGCAGAACACAGGTGAGACGTGAGAGAGAGCAGTGGCGCCTCTCTCGCTCTCTCTCTCTTTCACACACACACACACAAGCGCGCACGCACGTACGCATGCAACACACGCACACACACGGGAAGACCTCCGCTTCTTGCAGGCACGTGTTTCCCGGTGACAAGCGAAACGCAGCTTGGTGCGTGGCGTTGCGTGTCGTTGCACCGCCTCGCGCGCGGCTGCGTTTTTTCCGTTTCTGAAGGAAGGCGATCTGCCGTGAACGCACGCGCGGAGTCTGCAACTCAATCTCTTCGTAAACTATTAATAGCACGGCACAAGGTAGGCTGAGATAGGTAATGCATACGGTGGCCGTTCTCTTAGGTGCGTGCGTGCGTGTGTGGGGGTTTGAGGGGGGTCGGTGGTAGATGTACGTTCAAACGTAGGCTACATGAGTTAGTGTGTGTGTGTGTGCGTGTGTGTAGGTTCAAACGTACACTCGAGTGTGAGTGCGTAAATGTGTGTGTATGTGTTCTAACGTACATTCGAGTGGTGGGGCGGTGAAAGATGTACGTTCAAACGTACGCGAGGTAGAGTGTGTGTGTGTACGTTCAAACGTACACTCAAGTGTATGTGAGAGTGTGGGTTTTTTGGGGGGCGTGTACACTCAAACTTACACTCGATTTTATGTGTTTGTGTGTGCGCGTGTTGTTGTGTGTGTGTGTGTGTGGGGGGGGGGGGTATGTGTACGTTCAAACGTCTACTCAAGTTAGTGTGTGTTTGTGTGTGAGTGTGTGTGTGTTTTCCCAGTGCATCCTGTGCCTACTGGTGTGCATGTGTGTGTGTAAAGGCTGAGACAGCTTATTCTCGTGCAATCAGGCCCTGAGGGAGCCTTTAGTCTCTCAGACCTCCTATCTATGCTGTTGAGGCCAAAGTAATCAACTGGTGCAACTTTGCTATAACAGGAAGGACCAGACTGAGTGATGCAATGACCTCTTCCATTGCATATAGGTTTTTTTTCCTCATTCCCTTTTGTAAAGAAGTGGATCAGTGTTAAAGCCTCTGCCCGTGGGCCAGCTACTTGGCCAGTCACTTTGCATGCCTTTTAGAGAGTAAAAGGGATTCAAATGAGGCATGCACTGGGATTTCATTAATGTAAGCTTCAGTGTGGCCAAAGCCTCCAGCTTCACTTGGCCCATGGCATCACTGTGCCTGAGGTACAAGTTCAAGGACATTTTCAAACATTCATAGCACTGGGTATTATTCAGATTTCCCCCTTACTTTGCAATTAAACTGCCCATTTGGTCATAAAGCCTAGAATCGTTCTTGTTGGGGGAATTTGTAGTCTGATTAAACTGCCTGTTGGACTGTTTATCCAGATCCAGGTGGTAAACGTGTTGGTTTGACACAAAGAACCTGGTGCTCATGGATGGATCTATAGTGTGTGTCAGGGTGTATATCATACTGGAAAGGGTGGATGGCAGGTTTCCAAGGGAGACTACAAAGCTGTCATCCAAGGGAGAGGGATTTTTGGGCAACCCCCTGGCACTGGAGTCCTGGCTGTGAGGTTGTTCAGGGGCTCGCAGGCTGCAGCATGGCTTTTACGCGTACTAGAGGGACTGATCCGAAGCAGATTTGCATGCTGGAGTTCCTCGGCCGGTCACAGCGCTGTGTAATTCAATGCATGCTGCGGCCAGCTCGTACGATCCAAGCACATTCCCGCACAAATGCCAACACAAGCAGTGCAGACAGCGGCTCACTTTTCCTGCGTGCTCCAAAAGTTCAGCTCAGTGCCCCCCCACCACCACCATACCCCACCCTACCCCCCCTACCCCCCTGACAGAGGGTCCTTCTGTTGACAGCAACCATTGCTTCAGTCAAACTAATAACCGTCTGTTTGCTTTGACTGTGCGATATCTTGGTGGTCAACACACACTGGATGTCTTTGGACGATTTCTGTCACTCAGTGCTGTGAATAAGGCGCCAGGCCCAAAAATGTGTTATCTTTCTCTTGTAGTCCAGAATGGCCTTTTTCTCCATGCTGGTGACTTTGTTATTATTATTATTATTGCAAACGTGACTGGAATGAAATGTCTTGTCACATTGACTCAATCTGACATCATATAGCCATTTAAGAGGTCATTTTAAAATGACTCACTTTGTGCCATATGTATAATCACAAAAAATCTTCTTCAACTGGACCTAGCTAATACAAGAATGCAGTGGAATTATTACATAAGTCTCCTAGATGAAGCCTAGTCTTGGATTTTGGAAAGTATTTGTAGACTGGGCTTAGGCTTAATCTAGGTCTGGGAAACTGACCTGCTTCAAATAGACCTCAACATGAAATTATGTACTGTCAATTTGTTTGTCAGATGCAATACCTAATACTATGTAATGTGTTGGTAATGAGTCAGTACTGAACTTAATGGTACACCAAGGCCAATTTAATCAGTCTGTTAAGTTAAATGTTTTGTCGTGCATCCTTCAATACCTGTGTGTAAGCATTGTATTTTTATGCATCTCCTAGGTTAATTGTACTACTTATATCACAGTTAGTTATGGAATTGAATCGTGACTTGATTGACGCTTCACATTTACTGGAAAGGCACCTGCATTGCGCCATCAGCTCGTGTCAGGAACTGCAGTTTAGGACGTGTTGTAGAATGACCGTCACATTCATGCTGGCTGACCCATCCGTTCCAGTGTCCTTGTGTATCTTCTGCAGTTCTGTAGCCCTTATTAATCCCCGCAGTGTGATAAAGGCAATCTCATCTTGTCCTACATACAGTTAACCTTGCTTTTCCACAGCTCGGGAGGCCACTGCCAAATGCCTCCCAGTTTGATGGACTTTAATGGCATACCTTAATTACCTCAGCGCGCTCTCTCTATGCTAAATTTGTCCTCTAAATACAGTTCTTACATTTTCAGGGGAGAAACAGAACCCAAAATAGGTCCTAAGCCAGCGTCTCCCAAGCGAGCAAGCATGTGAGGTGAAAGGTTGTGTCATTACGCTCACGTGCTGTTTAGCTTTATTCCTCCCTAAATTCAGCCGGCTCCGCGAGTAGCAATCTGATATAAAAAGGCGTCAAGAGTACTTTGTTTTACCAAATATGCCTTCAAGCATATTTAGGATATAAGCTCAGCGGAATATCTTAAGTATAGGGCCATTCTAAACTGATTCCAAAGTGACAAATCCTCTCTCTCTCTCTCTCTCTTTCTCTTTCCTTCAGCTGAGATCCAGCACTGTCTGGTGAATGCTGGTGACGTGGGCTGCGGCGTATTCGAGTGTTTCGAGAACAACTCTTGTGAAATCCGCGGACTGCAGGAGATCTGCATGACCTTCTTGCACAACGCCGGCAAGTTCGACTCCCAGGTACAGTACAGTAGGTGCCCCGCCAAAAAGAGTCTTTCCCTCTCTTTTGCTTTCCTTCTTTCTCTGGCCCCCTCTGCGCCCCCCTGCTCTCCCACGGAGGTCGTGTCCCTTCGTGGCAGGCGGAGAATGACCCTGTGCCTGGCCAAAGCCAGCTGGCACTGCCTCGGGCCCGGCTAAGGTTTCACGAGGTGCAGGTGGATTTGGAGCGGAGAGTTTGCAGCCTGAAATGCAGTCTCAAGATGCTGTTAGCTCTGCGTCACTGTGGCCCATAACCCTTACGTTAAAACATAAATGAGCACGTACTTGCATTGCGGGCTCATGTTAAGAAGCAAGGCACCCTCTGCATATACTGTTATTCAGCTTTTAACATTAAAGCATTTTATTCATTAACTCCTACTCATTATTCTGTGACTACTGTGTATATTCTTTAACTACTATGAAACTAATATGTGAGTAGTTACATACTTATGAAAAGCATTCAACTGAAATATGGACCACATACAGTTGGGTCCAAAAGTCCACATGAAAAATCTGGCAAAGTTAATAAATGACAAAGTTTTAGAGTTTTGAAAATATTTATATTATTGTATTAAAGAACCATTTTTGTAAATGAAGTGTGAAGAACCCACACATTGCAAAGGTTTTTATTCCCTTGTACATGTGTGCAATGGTCAGCCTACATGTTTCGTTAATTTTGTGGGGAAAAATAATCCTCTACAGATAATACATGTCTTCATAGTATAATACACACTTACTGTTTCTTTGCCTGATGAATAAAATTTAATGAATAAAACATGTGGCCTATGCAAAGGTTATGGTACTTTTTATAATCTGTTTAAATTTTCCAATATGATTAAACTAGAACTTGCTATTTGTGCACCAAAGCTTGCATAAAAGTACCATATGTAAATCTGCTCTGTTACATTAAGTAGAGATTCTGTAAACACTAAAAAGGATTCTCACTTTCAGAAATCATTTACAAAGACATTCTTTAAGAACCAGCCACTGAAAGGTTCTCTAGGGAAAAGGCTGTTATATCGCACCATAATTTTGGAAGAAACTTCTTGCTTGTACGCTGTCTGTTACCATGATGGCAAGATTTGAATCTTGTGTATTTGCAGGGCAAGTCCTTCATCAAAGATGCTCTGAAATGCATGGCCCACGGCCTGAGGCACAAATTCAGCTGCATCAGTCGAAAATGCCTGGCCATAAAGGATATGGTGTTCCAGCTGCAGCGCGAGTGCTACATGAAACACAACCTGTGTTCGGCAGCGAAGGACAACGTTAATGTCATCGTTGAGATGATCCACTTCCAAGACTTATTCCCTAAAGGGTGAGTGCAGCTCCGCACGCAGCTACAGGCAACTCCATTGCGCAGCTTTTTTACACAGAGCACCATTTAGCACCGGTCATTTACCTTTTGCAAACTGGCCCCTTCTGCTACTACTGCGTTATGTGCATTTGAGTTTGTATATATAAAACAATGGCAGCCACTGAGTGCTCAGACCTACCGTACACTGTATATTTCGGAATATTATTTCCCAATTAGCTAATGGGTACATTTCCACCCCAAAATACGTCTGCGGCTAAATAAAACCCCACAAAAGCATAATGTTCATATTTTGGTGCATTTGTTTTTCTGCCTGATGTTTGTATATGGAATTGAATAATGGGCTAAGTGAGGGAACCATTAGGGCCGAGTCGTTAAATGGTTCTTTGTACATGTCTCATGAAAAGGTCCATGCTGTCACTTGGGTGGTGACATAACCTTCCACTGCGGCGGCACTGCAGCCGTCTTCTTTTTACTGGAGTGCGGAGCTGCAGAGGGCCAGCCTGTAGGGTGGCATAAAGCAGGAACAAGTTCCTTCGTGGCTGATGGAGCCTGATGCTACAGACCACCAGGGTTCCTCTTAATCATGGCCCATTGTGGCTAAATTCAGATTACAAACTTATTGCTCACCTCCGATTTACCATTTAGATCTTTCTACCTTGATGGTACACCTTTGGGTTTGTAAGTGACACCTATTTGTCATTAGTGTTAACTGCATCATTTAAGGACCTAGATGGACATATTTTATCAGTAGGCTGGCTGCTGCTGACATGAGTGGATGTATTTATCTCAAGCTAAGTAAGAAACGCTCTTACATCCAATTCATTTTTTTAGTCAGATCTGACCTTTTTGCCTTGGAGGAGGTAGGCTACATTCACACTGCAAAAAGTTTAAAAGTGGCTCAGATCCAGTCTGTCTTCATATGTGACAAATGTAAGACTCTTCACATTACATGCCTTCTATTGGCCAGTTTCATTTTTGCCTTGGTGGAAGAATGTTAAATTCCCACTACAGAAAGTCCAAAAGTGGCCAAAACCCATTTGTGACGGATTTGTTTTTTTGGGGTTTTTTTGTCTGGCAGTGTAAACAATCTTGTATCTGGAGATTTGGGCCACTTTCAAATGTAGTTCTGAAATCAGTTAATGTATCTGTAGCCTAAGTGATCCATGTCTATGTTTAGTGTGAACAAATCTGTACCCTGAACGGACTTGCATGTGCAAATAATTGATTACTTTACACGAATTAACCACATAGATCATGAAAAACAACAGAAGAAACAAACTGGCAGCACAAGCCTGTGTTAAAAAGATCATTAGCTCTAAACAGCTCTCAGCTGTTGATGATTAGGAGAGAAGGTTAAAAAACTCAAGGTTCTTTAATGCCTCTGCAGTGTTTACTAGCAGAAACCTAAGAAGTTTGCTGCCATGAGGTGAACATGGGATGGTGATACGTGCACGCACAGTGGAAAAAGACATGAATTCTGATATGGCCCTCATTAAGGTGGCATGGCCAGGAATCGGATATGTGTCTGATCTAGGGCCACATATGAACGTTTCTCAGATCTGACACAAAAAGATCAGCTCTGAGAACATCAGATCTGTGTCACATTAAGGCAGAAAACTGGATTTGTGCCACGTAGCGTAGGTCTTGTTCAGACAGGCTTCTCAAATTAAGTTTTTCCAGCACATCTGAATTGAGCCAGATTTTCTGCTGTCTGAACCGCAAAAAGCCACATGATCAGATTAAAATCACATTTATATAAATCTGATTTAAATCAGGTCTCTGGACATGAGACTCCAGAGTTTGACCTGTCAGATTGGATTTCACGTGGTTTTATCGTCTGTATGAGGCGCCGGTTCTTGACACTCAGACCATATGACAAGAAAATCACTGCTACATATCACACATTATGGCTGGTTCTAGTTTCTGCACAATCTTTCTGCTAGTTCTAGTTATTAAGTAACTGCACGCATCAAAATCTAAGCCCATAAATGCACTTGATGTTTTTCTTGCCTCTCTCTAGTCTGCTCATGTGGAAACATGAGCAAATGTGGGTTAAAATCTGACCGCACAAATTCGATTGGGTCACTTTTAACATAAAATATATAAACACTAAAAATCCGTTTAACTAGATCACATTTAAGGAGGTGGTGTAGCTTAAATGAAAACTGGCCAGATTTGTGATGTTGATCGATTACAAATCTGTGTCTTTAGTTCCTATAGTTTGACAGTAATAATTCCAAAGTAAATTCTGTAATTGGCTGAACCCAGAACTTCCTCTGTAATATGAATCCTGTTTAAATCAACCCTACAGTAATGTAATAAGAAAACCTGATCAGAGACCAGTGTCATGTGGTGTGGTGGCACTGATATAGGGTTACATAGGTGGCATAAATCTCATCTGGAATAACAGGACTACTACGAGTCGGTGTAGAAGTCAAAGCTCTTAAAAATGACAGATCAACTTTTTCCCCTTGCTTTAGTGTGCCTCGTGCCCATGTGACTCCCTCTCTTTCCCTTGTGCTCTCAGGCCATATGTGGAGCTGGTGAACATCCTGCTGGGCTGTGGAGAAGAAGTGAAGGAGGCCATTGGCCGAAGTGTGCGTGCCCAGTGTGAGCAGCACTGGGGCGCTCTCTGTGACAGCCTGAGTTTTTGCTCCTCGGCGCCTCCCGCAGGCGTCCCCGAGCGTCGCCTGGCCAGCCCCTTGCACCCTGAACATGATCACCCCAAAGGCTCACGCCAAGGCGAGAAAGAAAAGCCTGGAAAAGGGGGCTCTGGGACTCACCCCAAGGGCCGTGGCCAGGGCTCCCGGCGGGCCAGCCTGGATGCCCCCATGACTGAACAGGAGGACCCTGAGACCACTGACATCCGGAGGTGAAGGAACAGGACACTACTGTCCTGCTTGTGATGCATCACTCTAGTCGCCTCCCCAGCACAGACTGAGAAAAAAGGGGACACTGAAAAAAATAGTGCTTTGAATTTACTCGATTCAAATCCTTCGGTTCCACATATATAGAACATATCATCGCTGTCATATAAAACCTCTACAAGCTTGACAACGTAATGGGCAGTTGTTCATAAAAAATGGTCCAAAGTCTCCTTACAGTAAAATGTCCTTCTCCTGTGAAATTAGCCTTTCAGAGATTTTGGTTTCATTACGACAGCAACAACAAATGACATCAGCGCGATTATTGTCTTTCACTTTCCTGACTTTTGCCAGTGAATGTGTTCAAGTAATGCAGTTTTGAATCAGATAAACTCAACACTGTTTTTTTGGTGATGTCCTCATCCAGTGAAGCTCTCCTCCTCTCCTTTCTCCTCTACCAGTCATTCCAGCACTACCAGACTGTACATTTATTTTTTGCAGGGTATTTGTGATGTAGCTCATTTTGATACTGCAGAACATGTAGTTCGGTTAGTTCTTTCGTTCGTCCTCACAGCAGTGGTTATGGTTCAGCTCTAACATAGCATCTCTCAAATCATACCCTCTGTAAGATTTGATCTCTTGTTATTTATTTTATTCTTTATGCAATGTTTGAATATAAAAAATGTACATATAAATCCATGTATATCTATATTTATATAAACATGTATAAATATAGCCCTTGTATGCAGTACGCATATACTATATGTAATATAGTATATATACTAAAAATAGAACGCTTGTTGTATCCCTCACATTATTGCACCTACTACAATTGAACTGTAGATATGTAACATATTTTTTTTTGTTGTTGTTGGTTTCATAGTTGGAAATGTGTGTATTGTAATTTTAAATACCTGTTGAATAAATATAAACTGTACAGTAATGTCCAGATCTGGCACATCAGATGGGGAAGGGGATTTATCAATAGCAGTGTAGACTCCAGCCCAGAATGTCAGATTTATTACAATGCACCCCAGTTAGACAGTTTACAGATGTATTTATAATCATACACCGAACATGATGCAATCACAGTCACTCTCAAGGCCCAGAAAGATGAATTGTGCATGATTATATCACTAATGTGCCACTTATGCACAGCTTAGGACTTCACCCTAAACACATTAGTCTGACAGGGGGACGCGGCAGCTCGCAGAGTGTGTCATGGAAAGCCGGGCTGCTTGTGTTTCAGCCAGCTCTTCAGACAGCCCTGCTGGTTCCAAGTTAAAAAATAGCAATTCTCTCTCTCTCTCTCTCTCTCTCTCTCTCTCTCTCTTTAAACCACTGAAAAGAGGCGGCGGTTGGAGCCATAGTAAACTGGCCTTAGAGCCAGGAATTGGGTTAAATCTACAAAAGAAGAAAATATCTTCTGGTACTGATACTTTGTCTAGAGAAGGCTTTTATTAGCAGGTTTAAAGGTACAGATAGAGCAGTTTCGAGAATAAGTTGTACCTTCTTTAACAGCACGATCCTTTCAGTTAGACTAGGCCATTGCCATATATTGTATGACAGGCAAAAAAACATTGCCATGATAGAGTCTGCATCTATAAAACTCTTCTGTTTGGCTCTATGATCAGGTTTTGTCCAAGATTTTGTTTAGGTAACATGTAGCCGTTACTTCTGGGTTACTCTAAGTGGGATTGTTTAAAAAGAGAGCTAACATTGTTCTCCTCAACACATTTTTGTAATAATTTCTTCATTTTCTTTCTCTCTACATAAATGAAAGAAAACTAAGGGAAATATAGTAAGATTAAGGCATCTGTGGACTTTTTGGTAGACTTTTGTTATTACTGAAACCTGGCAGACAACATTTTACATGCATATATCTATATACTCTGCCACGATCATGCCTTTCTTCTTTACTGACTATACTCAACACTGATAGAATCAATACAGTCTGAAATGAAGTATGAATTATTGTCAGATGAATAAATTAAATTAAGTCTTCTACCATGTCTTCGAACGTGTATTTTTTTCTGTGTTTGCCGAGCGAGGCATAGTCCACATGTTATCCACCCAGCACACGCCGCAGCATCTTGATTTACACAGCAGAGGTGATTATTCCACACCAGAGAGTACACAGACATTAATCATGCTACAGTGGGGTCCAAGCAGCTGCGGATTCTAAGAATCTGTTCTCCCTAACGGGAAAAAGAGTGAGTCTTAATGTCGCTCAGAATCAGCAGGAGCCAGCAGGCGATGATCAGAACCTCTAAACTGACACATAAAGCTCTCAGGGTGTGTGTGGCATGGCCTTGGTGCCAGGCTCTGCTATGGCAGCAGCAAAAGCAGACTGCTGTAGTTCTCCAGCCTCACAAGCCAGATTTCTGACCAGAAAGTGTGGTGGATTCTGTCACTCAGCATGGCATACTTTGACAGGAAGGGGCTATTTCAGAGACATACACAAAACTCAAAACAAAACACAACCAGTTTATAAGGGACCATCCCTTATCCATTTCATTATGTTTTTTTGTGCACATGCAACAGACCGTCTTGCGGTTTGGTGTATTTGGGAGTGCTAATATTCATTAAGCATGTTTTACTTCTGAATTTAGCAAAAGTCCACAAGCAGAACCAAACACGTTTTACATGATAGAAGTGTGAATTTGTGTCTTGTTTTTATAAGGTTCTGAAAACTGTGGCCATCTGAGTGAACAATATATATCGTCTGAGGCTAAGACGAGAAATCCCCAGGCCTGGCCGAGCAACAAGGCGCTCCCTCTCTCCCTCTCGCCGTAAACAAGCTCCCCTACGCTTTGGCTAGGGCCCTGCTGTCACAGGGCTGGATATCTATAAACAGGCTTTACAAGGCCCCGGTGGGCACAGCTTCGCTACAGGCCAGCTGCTCCTCCAGCCAGGGGCGCTGCACCTGAAATATGACGGCCCAGCACCGCAACAAAGTGGCCTTTCTGAACGCTGCTGAATTTACTGGGCTGGAGGTGTGGGTGATCTGGTCAGGGCAGTCAAAAGACGCACAGTCAGGCTTCCAGTAGGCCTGGGAGCCCATTCTCTGTGGAGAGCGGAGCAGGTCAGGGTAAACACGCTTACGTCACATTACAGCCACACCACAGGCTTTTATTACCGGGACGTCATACTGAAGACTCTGTCCAGTTTCTTAGGAGAAGCAGTAGGACCTCCTATATCACACTACCAACCAGTGTCACAAGCTGGCACCATATTTCAAGTGAGGCTTTTCCAATCTGTTTGGAGTATTTGTAGGCTTTCTCACTGTCATGATGTGCCATGATTTGATGCAGTTAACTTTTTAAATGCACGTAACCAGGAGTGACCAGTGTCTGACCAGCTTATTCAAAGAATCACTAGTGTAATGGTAAAGATATTAAAGAATAAGGAAACTGTCTGAGTCGCAAATTATTTGTGATTAATTGGTCATTAATAGCAAAGAACAGGGGTGTTCAAACTTTGCCTCAAGGAGCCATGTTTGCCGTGGGCGTAAGGCCAGAAAGACAAAAAAGCTTGCTACCCAGTGAATCTTCCAGAGTATTTTAGTGCAGGATATGGTTACCTATAGAACCATGACTAGTCAAAGAACCACTCAAAAGCTTAAAAGGTTCTTTGCCTGGTTACAGGTTTCTTTTCAAAAATGTGTCACTTCTTCTATAGGGTCTTATATCAAAAAATATATAAACAGTATATAGAACCAAACAGGGTTCAGCTGCCATCATGATACTAATCTTTAGTACTATATAGATCCCTATTTGCTGAGAATACAGCATATTAGTCTTACATTTTTGCACGCTGTCAGTGTAGGTGGAAACAGTTGGAGACTGTGTGCTTTCATAATTTTGACAAATGTAGAACACTTTAAATACTTTGACAGCTCCTTTCACATGAAAAATGTTCTGTCCCAAAAAAAGATATTCTTTGCTACAGGGGCCCTAAATCTCTTCTTGTCTGTGGGTCACTGCCTGTTACGACTTTGGTCCACTTCTCTTCTGTGACTGGTAGCGTGTGGTGTTAGGAGAAAATTTTAGATTTTATTTTAAATAGACCATAACCTACAACATTATTCTATTCTTCCATTTATGATGTGTATGTGGTTTTATGTCTCAAAAAAGCAATTTCCAACCTCTCTGTATCTATTTGACTTAAACTAGCTACTGTGCCATTAAGACTGATATGTGTAAGTGACCTCCATTCTGATTGGCTGGCCTGAACTGTGTTGCTTTACAGTTTTTCTCCCTTGGTTTGGCTCATTTCTTGAAACAAAAATGACATTCTCAAAATAACATGGACAAATCTCCAAACCACCTTGCAATTGTTCACAACAGAATGGCATTTCTCACTGATTTCATCAAATTGCAAATGTCTTCGTACATGTCACAAGTATCCTACAGTTAGCACAATGGGCCCACATTTAGCACATTTTCCAAATAAATAGATCTTGCTGATCTAAACTGATCAGTTGATTCTCAGTCTAATGGTTGTTCTCTCCAAAACATGTCAGCATGATTTCACTGTGTAAGTCACTATATGCACAATAGTCTGTTCAACTGTCAAAATTAGTCAAGAACATAATACCAAATACCATGAACACCACATATGAATTTCTTGGAACATTTGATAAATTTATGACAGTAATTGACTAACGAAGGAGGAGTTTCCCACATCTCAGGTGACCAACCAAACAGTTTGTTTAGTTACATGACAGGTGCTGTCTATGGTTGTGAATGCTGCCAAACATGTATATATACAGCTTGGCCAGGGCCAGTACCATTTACACAGATCCGTGATGCAATCCTTCAAGACAATCTGAGAAAGGTGTGTCCACACACATCCCCAGTTTAGGCCCATACAACACTCAAAAGCTCCTCATTTTCTTAGACCGTCTTTATACTGATCTAGTTCCAGAAAATGAGAGCGGTCTCGAAGGGCCTCACCTACCACACCATGTGATCGTATGGGACAATGTGAATTTCCACCGTGGCCCGCTCATAAGGAACTGGTTCACTACCCATCCAAGGATGCTCATTGAGCTACTACCACCATACTCTCCTTTCCTCAATCCGATTGAGGAGTTTTTTTCTCTTGGAGGTGGAGAGTGTATGAACATCGGGCTCAAGACCAGAGGTCCCTGCTCCATGTGATGGATGCTGCGTGTGAGGACATTACAGGGGATCAGTGTAGGGGATGGTTGAGACATTCGCATCGTTTTTTCCCTCGATGTGGACGAAAATCTATGACCAAACAGAGAGCAGCACGTGGATGGCCAGGAGGATGAGGATGGTGGCCTGGAGAGGGAGGGTGACGACAGCAATCAGTGAAAGTGTTACTGTAGTTGTGAAACTTTATTTATAGCACTGTAGGCTAAATATAATTTTTCTTGTTTTTTGTTTGTGTTTCTATTTTGTACATGTACAGAATACTGTATATAGTTTCTTTTTATGTACTCTAATGTATGGAAGTTACTTTATGTGTGTGAATAGAAATGGTTACAATTTCCTTCCTATGAGTGCAGTGTGTGTGATGTCAAACTTTGGGGGCTACTCTTACTGTAAAATCCTTTTTTTCAGTTTTATACATAATTGTATTCTGTTAGCTAGACCTCTGCCACAGTGATAAAACATCTAGGCATTTTGACTTGCAGTGCTTACACAATGCCAAAGGGACAATGCAATTTGGGTGCACTGACTGTTTTGGGAGAGATATGAGCTTTTGCAGGTGGTCCATGGTGTTGTGCTAAACCATCCAGGTTATTTTGGCAAAAGCACTAAGTGAATGCAAATGAGCCAAAGCAATTGAGAAAGATCTTTGCAATTTTGATGGTACTGACACTTTATATGAGAAAAGCATCTAGTTTTGAAGCTTGTGTGAACAGTTCTGGGAACGATATTAACTTTTGCTAGTGAGCTGTAATATTGAGCAGAACTGTAAGACTGGTTGGCCAAATGATCTTATAGTTTTAAGAATGTAATTTCTGTTTCAAGAAATGAGCCAAACCAAAAGAGAAAAACTGTAATATCAGAAAAAAATTGTGGATTAAAAGAATCATTAAGAAGGAAGAGGATAAAAACAGCTGTCAGAGAAAAGATTACCATAAATCACAGCTGAAATTAAAATTTTACTGAGATAAGAAACTCACAATACAAGCAGTGAAATGTATGAGACTCAGGATCACAAAACATGAAATCAACACAAATAAATTATTTAGAATAAGTTATTACTCATTGTTACATCAATATAATTTTATTAATGACTTTTATGAACTGTACTATTTAGTACATGATTTTAAACACAGTAACTACATTTTTATGATCATAATTAATTCATTCTCTACCTGAAAAAATCTCTCAGCAGTTTAACTTTAACTGAGCTGTTCCACTCTGACTGACGTCTTCACTGGTAAGATCTTCAGAGGATGAACTGAATTATTAAAGAAAAGTGGTAAAACTGTCTCAGTGAAAGTGTGTGTTATAGTGTGCAGGTGTGTGTTGGTTAGAAGATCAGTGAAGG
>JBBPCY010000130.1:1864870-1886257 GCA_037974405.1 Brachyalestes nurse
GTTCTGCAAGGCCATCTGACACGGGACCGCTAGCTAGCATGCTAACGCTAGCTAGCATGGCTAACGCTAACACTGCAGGGAGGCGGACACTTAAATTTGCTAGAAAATTTAAGGGAACAGCCTTTGTTTTGTTTATTTGTTTTGTTTTGTTTATTTTTAATAAAAGTTGCTCAGAGTTGCACACCCCTGTTCCTCTGCTGCTTGTGTGTGATGACTTCATCAAGCGACTAGTCGAAGCCACTTCAACTATTCTGATCGACTAGTCGACTTGAAAAAATCTGGAATTGTTAATGCCCTTATATATATATAAAAGATTCTTCACTTTTGCACAATTCATTTATAAGCCTGGTCCTTCTGGATGATTAAAATGGTTCTTCACTCAAAGAGAGGCGTCACTCAAAGAGACTTTTTAAGAGTGTAAGGCCCAAGTTTTGTGCTCATTACTCCATATTTTTATCCTAGTTGGCAATTTCTGATCCAAAACCAGTTTTATGTCAATGAGTGCCCTGAAGTAAATGGTTAGTTTCAGTAAACCTTGGAAACAGTTCTGCAGTCATTTCTGAGACTTAAAAAAAAATTGTATGTGACTGTCTATTTGGGATGTCTGAATCTTTCCATTACTGAATTTCCACATCACAACCATCATATTTCTAATGGTTCTATGTTTTCATGTGTTTCAAAGTCTATGGTTCTATGTTTTTATATGTTTTCATGTGTGGAGGAACATTATTTGGTATAAAACCTTTTTAAATAACCATTCATTGATTGTTTAGAGAAACAAAAGCATACAGTCAAGGCAAATGTGGTGTTTTCCCAATGCAAGAATCAATTCATCAGTTAATTATTTAATGTAGCAGATGTGTTTGAGTGTGTGAGGGTTCTTTGGAGTGGAAGAACTATCTAAGCATCAAATTTAATGGAACTATTTAGAACTCTTTTTTAACAAGAGCTCAGGTCTGGAGTTACATATACCTGTTCAATTTGATCGCTACTATGAACCCTTTGTTGTATGTTTACATTCTGGGGCTTCATGTAAATCAACACAAGCAGGCTGAGTTCTTAAGTTACTAGTGAGGAATAGAAGTCTGGACCTGCCAGTGGCTCCTTGTTATGAAACGGGTTAAGAATGTAGTGGAGCAGCCTATTAGAATGTTTGGCCTTGCCATATTTAAGCTGATTAGTGCATAATTTTGTGAAAAACAAACAATAGTGTAATTACAGAGGGACTATCACAACAGATCTGTCAGAAATATCCGGAAATAAAAAGCATTGTGTAGTGATCTTCAATGTCTGGACAGGGCAGAGCCCTTTGGGAAAAAGTATCCTATCTCTGACAGATCCTTAAAGAGGCCCACCAAGGTCTCATGTCCTGCCTGCCAAAATACCATGGTGACATTTAATGGGCACAGCTGCTGAATTTACATGGCAGATTGAGGGAATGGTTTAAAATTTTTTTTTACACAAGTCAGGAAAACGACATCTGCAGGTTTGCATGCTGTAACAATGAATCCCCAGCAGGGAAAGTATCAGCTAATTATGATTAATAGGCTCTAGGTGCAAGGCTTGTTTGGGGTGTTTGGAAACGCGAGACGCTGAACATCAGTTCAACGTGAGCAAGTAGTCAAAACTATTTCCTGACATCTAATAGAGAACAGGTCATCTAACCCCCTTTGGGAGCCACCATGTCACTATCTGCCCATTAATAGACTGTCTAATCTACTGCCAAACATCTGAACATGAACCAAAGACAAAAACAATGATCCCCTGACAAATGGAGAACAAATTGTGTGATGACTAAAGGCTTTGGATCAAATGTACTTTTTAAAGGCACCAAATGTGTTTCCATTCTGTCTGTGATTTACTAATTGTTCTAATTATTGTCTAGTAAATGCTTGTGTCTAGTAGGTAGACTTTAAGACATGGCGACAAGTGCAGAATTTGAAAACACAATTAACAGCTCATGATTTACTGTGCTACAGGGTACTTAAATACAGTACCGGTGATATGACCTTACTAGTACATAGTAACAGCTGCAGCAGTGTAAATTTAGAGCACTGAGGAACAGTACAAAAATTTGTCTATGATAAACCATAAGACTTAAAGTTCAGTGTGTGATTTAGAAAGGTCATTAGATTCCTCGTTTGAAGCAACATATGATTTGATATGCTGATTCGATTTTTTGGTGATAATCTTATAAAATTAAGTTAATGGATAATAAAAAATTATCTGAAAAAGGTTAGGAGCCTGGGTGGGACCACAGGTGAGGGACGTCAGACTGCCCTTGACCTTCTGAGATGAAGTGTTTGATGGACATGGGGAAGTTCAGAGAGAACCTTCTTAACATAAACAGTTGACATATATGTTACACAGACATACATTTTACTCTTTGGGATAAAAACAATAATGAAGGCGTCTAAGTTCAGTGCCAAACTACTTTCACATGTTTACAAATGGTACTATGTTTACAAACAGTGATGATTATAGAAGAAATATTAAAGGTGGTAAACTATTATTTCCCTGCTCTTGTGTCTGCCAGTGGTGTCCAAACAGAGATGACCAATAACCTGAACATTACAGTTTACAACTAACTGAAGCACTGAAATGTTATACATAACATTAACATTAGTTATTAAACAAACAAATAAAATAGTATGTACATAAATAAACATGCTGTAAATTAGTATGAAGCCTAAATAATTTTTACCCAAATGAATAAATAAATGAGAAAGTAAAAAAAGAAAAAAAACAAACAGGCTGAATAAATAAACAAACTATGAAATGAAGGAAGAAATAAGCAAGAATGTAAATAAATAAGTAAAGAAAAAAATAAAGTAAATAATTAGCTAAATATATACCTATATAAATAGCTAACTACAAATAAGAACATAATTAAAAAGGTGAGTATGAAAATAAGAAAGCAAATGTTAAAATAGCCTATATATTTAAGCCCTTATTTATAGTAACTAACTAAACAGTAAGGAAACAAAATGAAATAAATAAATAAATACTTAAATAAATACATAAATACATAGCAAAACTAGTGAGTAAATAATTACATTAATAAAGTCCTGTGTGATTTATAATGAGTTAGGGTTAGTGTCAGATTCAGACAGTCCTGAAAGAGCTCCAGAGCTGTGGATCAGTAAACAGTCTCTCTGACTGGCCTGTGTGGAGGTGTGAAACGTGGAAGCTGGGTTCAGCCCTGACCCTGCACAGCTTTACCCCCATGCACCCATTTAGATAAGGAGGATGGAGCCCATTCCGCCTCTCAGGCCAATTATATCCTGTGCAGGTCACACGGAGGAAGCATTCAAGCACTCTTATCCTCTTCTTTATCTGCTGAGAAAACACTGGTGAAAGACAGCACCTCAGACCCCTGAGCGCCTCCCCTTCTTCAGCCACCCTGCAGACCAGCCACTCTGTATTTGTGCAGCAGGATTAAACAGGAGGACCATAAGAGCACAAAGAAATAAAGAAACATGAACGGTACTGGGAGACACTGACACAACACCCCGGCCCACCATGACAAAAAATAGTAAAATGATAAAATGATGTACAGAACACACTGATATACTGTACATGAAATCACTATTTACTGATTGTTTTTTTGTATTTTTTTAGCAGTATATTTAAACCTATGTAAGTAAAAACCTAGATAAGTAAAAAAAAAAGAGAACCACAAGATTGCACATATTGCACAGAAGAGAAAAAATATTGCACGAGAGAAATACTGCACAGAGAAAACCTCCACTTATCGGTCCGTGGTGTTTGGATGTGTGAGGGTGTGTGTGTGAAGTGTCAGGCATTAACAAAAGCACTAATAATAATAATGCACATTATACTTGCATGTTTATAAATTGCACATTCCACCCCAAAGATTGTACATGTTGCCTCAGAAAATTGCACTCAGGGAAATATTGCAGGTATATATGTGTGTGTGTGTGTGTGTGTGTGTGTGTGTGTGTGTGTGTGTGTGTGTGTGTGTGTGTGTGTTTATATGTTCATTGTTGCACAAGTTTAATCCTCAGAAGTTCTTAACCTATATAAAAAAACCTTTATAAAACCTCTTTTCAGGTTTTGACCCATAATAATGTTTTATACCTATCATTTTAGGACTGATGTTTTTAAAGTGCACCTTTTTACTGCTATCACGCTAAAGAAACAATTCCTAAAAGCGTCTCACCTTGGATCTACAGTTCTAGAAAAAAAATCTTTAATTGGCTCACAACCTTTACATTATGTTCATTAAAATAAAATCAGGTTCTTTACACTAATACATACCATGTACAAATTGGTTCTTTAAAGAAACATCTTTTAACCCTTTAATGCCGTGTGTATCATATTTGATACATACATTTCGAGACCCACTGCTTTACCCTGAGATATAAACTTTGCATAAAACCCTTTTGTATACTATCTGATGGTTGTCTTCTGAATCAATTACACAATTTACAGATTGAAATGTGATATTTACAGCAAATAATTCATAAGTAGAATTTATAAATATCTATGCTATGGCTAATTTATAGATTTCTAAAAGGAGGTTCACTTCATAGGATGTCCTGCGCTTCCTTGATGGCAATTTGAGTGAGATAGAGGGATTTGTACAGACGGATGTCGAAGTGGAAGATAGAAACTGGACTCCGAATGCAGAGCATGGTGATTTATTGTTAATACCTAATGTGTCAAATATGATACAAATGAGAACAATTTTGTATTCCTGTAATGCCTAATGTATCAAACCAAAAACATACTTGTAAATTATTATTATTATTATTATTATTATTATTATTATTATTATTATTATTATTATTTTGTTAAAGGGCCAAATAAAGACTAAAAATAACAAAATAGAATTTTCTGCCCATTATTTCTTGGTTCAGGCATTATATGGTTGTGTTGTTAATGGGGAACCATAAGTATAACTGTTTATTTCCATTTGCCACTTTCACCATAAAGCGAACTGAGGCCATGCATTAGCAGTCCAAGACATGAGTAGGAGGGGACAGGAGGAAAAGTGCACAGAAGAAGACACAGGGGAACTAGAGAAAGGGCAGAGGAGGAAAAAGGGAACTAGAGAACAAGTATAGGGAAAGAAGGGAACTACAGAAATAGTAGAGGACGAAAGGGGGTAACTGGAGAAAGAGTAGAGGGGATGGAATTAGGGAAATAGCAGAGGAAGTGAGGAGGGAACTATAGAAAGAGTAGAGGATGAAAGTGGGAACTAGAGAAAGAGTACAGCAGGAGAGGAGAGGTGAAATAGAGAACGAGTACATGAGGAACGACGGGAAATAAAGAAAGAGTACAGGAGGAAAGAAGGGAACTAGGGAAAGAGTAAAGGAGGTGATGAGGGAACTAGAGAAATAGAGGAGAGGAGGGAACTTAAGGGAGTAGGAATGGAGGGGTGAAATAGAGTAAGAGCAGAGGATGAGAGGAGGGAATTAGAGAGAGAAGATAAGTAGAGTATGAATGGCAGGAGGTGAACAGAGGAGCGGAATTGCAGAGGGCATGAGAAGAGGAGGACAGAAAATGAGGGGTAAGATAGGGTACAAGAAAGGAAAGAAGGAAAGGAGTCGCGTAAGAGAGGAGAGGTGTAGAGGAGTAGAGTAAGAGAGGAGAGGTGTAAAGAAGTATAGTAAGAGAGTAAGAGGAGAAGACTAGGAGAGGAGGCGCTGCTGTAATAAGTCAGCCCTGTCCTTCTGGGTAAAAGCTCTCCTGCAGGGCCGGGGCGCGGAGTTTACTCTACTCCTCGATTAGTGGAGCGCTGGACGCTGCAGTCTTCGCTCTACACTCATCCATCAGATCCCTCCATCACTATAAACACTCTGCCACGGAGACACGGGGCCATTTCCCCTGCAGCACAACACAAGCACAGATAAAAACCCACGATAATAGTGTCTGTCTCCCCCCGGGACTAATTGCTGTCACTGTCTCCTGTGCTCTCCTCTGGGTCTGGGTGGATGAGTGGGTGGGCACGCGGTGCCAGGTCGCGCTCTCTTTTACCCATAACACAGGAGATACAGAGGTGTGTGTGTGTGCGGGCGGGGGGGAGTTGGGAGGTTAGGTACATATTTAAATGTATTGTTTTACTTACTTGCAATTTACATAACTGACTCCAAGTCCCAACTTTTTTTTTAACTGAGGGAATGAATGTCTCATGAAGAGATGAATTCTAAAATCACCACTGACCGCTCCCTATCCAAAACATTCGGGATATTTGTGCTAATTGCTGTGTCCTTCTGCTCGGGCTGCTGACTTTTTGTCCTCTGTTATCACGTGTTGAAGCCAGTGGCTCCACGAGCTCCTGATTGCGGGACTGTGGACTTTTTCACTGAAGGTCCAGCAGAAACCTACACACGCTGCAGTAAATTCTCGTTTTAGTGCTTTTATGCATATAAGTTAGAAACATGGGTGTGTAAGATTTAGAGGACATGCAGACTCCAGGGAAAATTTTAGGTAGTTTTATTAAAAGTCAAGACAACAAGATCCTGATATTCTTCTTCGTTTATCTGGTCTCCAATGTGTATGGATGTCTGTTAGATCTATTCTCCGTAAACCATTATCGTCCACCGGATGAATGGAGTGATGAAGAAGACGCAAGCAGCTAAGGGTCCGGATACTTCAGTTGCTCTTCAGGAATTGAGCAGTGACACTTTTCAACTTGATGAGTTCCATAGGTTACCACAGCCAAACAACCCTAAAACAGAAATCCTGAGAGGAAAGACAGCTTATGCTTTGAAAATAAAAGCTGGTAAACTTCATAAAATAAACTCCTGAACAAAAGCTACTATAGGTTGAAAAATAAACTCATAAACTCCTAAAACAAACTCTTAAATAAAAGCTCACGCACTCCATATAAACCCTAACCATAACCATAACCCCAACCCTAACTGCAAAAAAATTAACCCATAAATAAAGTTTATAAACACCTAAATATAACCTCTAAATAAAATCTCCTAAATCCCTAAATAAAAGGTTCTAAACGGCTAAAAATGATCCCTAAATACAAGCTTATACACTCCTGAACAAAAGTTCCTGAACTTAACAAAAGCTCTTAAACTCCTAAATAAAAGCTTCTAAACTTCTAAAAATTAATCTAATTAAAAGTTCACAGACTCATAAAGATTAGCCCGTAAATACAAGCTCCTAAATACCTAAAAATACCCACTAAATAAACGCTCCTAAACTCCTGAATAACCGTTCCCAAACTCCTAAAATAACCACCTAAATAAAAGCTCCTAAACTTCTAAATAAAACTCCTAAATTCCTAAAAAATAAACCCATTAATAAAAGCTCCCCGACTTCCAAATAACAGCTCCTAAACGTCTAAAATAAACTCCTAAACGAAAGTTCATAAACGCCTAAAAACCCCACGTAAAAGCTCCTAAAAGGTTCTTGGTCCTAGAAAGGAAATTAACCTTTAAGAAGGTCCTGCAGACACATTTAGAGGGGCAGGTGTTCATTTTTTTTTTTCTTGTTTGGGGTTGGGGTACCATGGGGATGTTTTTTTAGGGGAAAATTTTCTGTCACAGTGGGGTTGCGAACTTTGCTTAGTCAGGTACTTGAGCTCCTAACCTGCCCCATGCATGATTGTTCCATAACTTTACATACAGATTTTTCTTTAATCTGAAAAAGGTTATTCGTACTCGCTGAGGAGTCGTAACTAGAGGTTCAACAACCTGTTTTAAAAGTATGTGGAACTCTTTAAGTAGCCAAGCACTGTTTTATGCACATTGCAGACTCATTTATATAAGACTAATTTTGCGCAAATGACCTGGCCAGTGGTCCCGCTGTAAATGATGATTAATTGATTTAACTTTGTAAAACGTAACTGACTGCCATAAATACACTGGTCACTGCTCTGGAAAGTCACTGAAAGGAAAGAAGTTACTCACTCCTTAAGTTAAATCACATATTACACGTTTTAACTGGATGCGGACGGGTGTCGAGAGAAGTTTGTAAACTGGAATTCTCATGAACTCAGCTGACCAATGAGACCGTTTAAAGATTATTACGCACTGGCCCCTCCTCATCTACACACTCTCTCATCTACACACACGCACACACACTATGTCCTTTTCTGTCCCCTATAGGGCCCCAAAATTGAGCTTTCAGGGCTCAAGGACGAGGATGGAGAGTGTGTCCGTTTACTAGTCCGTTTTCTTGTGGTTGTTTTTGTTGCGAACCCTCCTCGATGACCAGAGCAGGAAGGTGAAGAGAAGACCCTCGTGGCCATGTTTTCTTCCACCCCTTTCTCGGTCAGGGACATTCTGAACCTGGAGCAGGCGCAGGGCGACGTGGCCCCTCTGGACCTGGACGGCTCCTCCTGCATGCTGGCCGCCTTCAAGCAGGAGCCCACCTTCATGGACGTGCAGCCCGGGGCCCCCGCGGCGCTCTTCGGCCAGGACGAGCAGCAGGACGGGAAAGCCCAAAGAGGCAGCTCGGCGCTCGGCTACGAGCCTGCCTTTTATGGCAAGGACTTCTTAGAGATGGAACTGGACAAAGCGGCCAAGACAGACGAGGCGTTCGAGGGCAAAGAGAGAAAAGGTGCCCATTTTTAAAGAGAGCTGTCACTTTATGTATTTATTAGTTTATTTAGTCAGTTAGTTATCTGTTTATTTATTCATTTATTTATTCATCCATCCAAGTATCTAATTTACAGTGAGATATCAGTAATCTTAATCAAAAACAGTATATTCAGTAAAAGCAGTACATGTCCACCTTGTCAAAAGTGTCCGAAATGTATGGTGGCTTAGACGTACAGTTTTAGAAATAAAAAATGAACAAAACAAAAGTAAACAAAAAATCAGATTTTAACTGTAATAACGGTCCTTCAGGCTCAAACATCCCATTTGCAAAAAGTATTATTATTATTATTACATTTTAAAGAACCACCCATGAAACCCGTCTTTAAGAAATCAAATATGGTTAATTTCAATTAAATTTAAACCAGTTTATTCAATTCAGTTAAGTTCAATTCAGCTCATTTCAGTTAAGGTCAGTCCAGTTTAATTCAATTCAGTTCAGTCAAGTGTTATTCAGTTCGATTGACCTGTTATTTCAGTTCGATTGATCTGTTAAGTTATTTCCGTGATTTCATTCAGTTCTATTCAAGTCAATTCAGTTCAGCTCAGCTCAGTTCAATCTAATTCAGTTTAAAAGTGTTTGCACGACGTTTTAGGCAGCTGAAGCTGTTTGACATCCGCACATATGTGCGGGTCCGGGCCGCAGGAAAACAGGGCAGGCAAGTAATAACTGGAGGAAGAGATCCTGCGAGGAACCAGCGCTCAAACGGGGCACCCACCTTCCTCATCTGGACATTTGAGCTAATTGCGGAATGACGTAGAGGTTCAGTAATTAATGCGCGCTGAGAGAGTGGGTAAAGATGTCTATCCAAGTGTTCAGACTAACCAGAGGAGAGCAGGGGCTGAGGTTGGAGCTCAAGAGAGAGAGAAAGAAGGAGAATGGGAGTGAAGTTCAGATGGTCAGAAAGGAGTCAGTATGAGCAGGTATTAGCAACCCTTTTAACTCTCGGGTTCGTACAGTTTTAACACCAAAAATGCCAAAATATGACCTTAAATGTTTTGCTAAAATCAGGGTTAGTGTGAGAAAAATGATCGATAGGCCTAAAGCGGGACTGATAAATAACTGTCCGCTGAAGGTTCTAACTCACCAAAAGTATTCCTACTTCCACACAAACGGACTTTAATAAACTGCGACTGAAATTCACTCCATAAGTAACTGCTGAACTTCATGTGACTAATGAAATGTTTTAATCCACAGTTTTACTGGAGTTATTGTATTATAATCAGAATCAGAAAAGTTTTTGACCAAGGAGGAAGCTTCTTATGCAGCTAGTGCACAGACACAAAGGCACAAACACAAGAACAATATAAAATATAGTGTAGTAAGCAAATCTCCAGAAAGTACTCTGAAATTTGGCATCATCCTGTTTTGAAAACTGATGGAGACGAATACGGGATCGACTTTTTGTTACCAGAGTTATGACTTGCATTTGCCGATCAGTAAACGTGTTGTCCTTATATCTTGATGACGTATTTTCAATTTTCAGTCATGATTACGTTCAACTTACCTAAGATTTTCCAAAAGTGGTGGGGGACGAAACGTGCTTTGGCCTATGAGTAGTCACGTGTTAAGTATTTGTGTTTATAAATTCTCCCCTACCCAATACAACTGGATCTACACCACTTATGCATCTGTGGGCTGAAGAGCTCATAACTCACGGCAGCACCGAACCTGCCAGGATCACTAGACCAGAAAAAAAAATCAGGAGGTCACACAACTTTGGCAGTCTTAGCCTCTGATAGTAGAGTATAAAACTGGTATTAATAAGAAATATGTGCACTATAGATTATCATTTCTATGTTATGAAGTTAGATTTGTAGTAAAAAGCGAAGGTCTATATATATATATATCTATCTGCAAACAGGCGGATAAATTGCACTGCAGTAAAGTTTTACGTGAGGCTAAATCCATTAAAGACGAGGACACACCACTCTAGTACAACACTCTGAAACACCACTGGCTGCTGCACGAGCCTTCTTAGCATGAATCCTTCTAAAACCGAGATGTTTCTGAACATTACAACATTTACATGGACTTGGCAACAAAACACCAAAACAGTCCGAATTGCAAAACAAACAAATATCCGATATCAAATATCAGCTTTGGATCAACACGGGGCTTTAACGTCTTTACAACAATCCGTGCTGGATTCAGAAATTATAATAAACATTAAACCAGCCTCCTGTTTCCGCTGCAATAACTGCATGTGTTCTTTGGAAATTAAACATTTTAATGTTATGTGCCACCTGTAACACACGTCTTCAGGGCCGTATTACCCAGCAAACAGTCCCCTATCACCTGCCTCAAAATTTAATGAAATGTTACTGTTGAACAGGGGATAACTGTTTATAAACCACTGCTACAGATTGCAATAAACGTTTCCTTAAAATTACCAAAACAAATAATCTAAAAAATAAGAATCTTTTCTGAGAATAGATAAATTAATTTTTAGAATATTTTAACCAAGTCAAGGGGTTTTCCAGCTTCCACTTGCAGTTTAGTCATCTATTTCAGCCCAAAACAAGAAAATTAAAAAAAAAAGCAGCATGAAACTAAATTTAATAAATGAACTGTTACGAAAACGAAAAAGATCTATTTTTAGCTTGTTCATTTATGTTTTTAAGTGCGTCCGCTAATGCAAATCATGTATTGTAACCTCTTACCTTAATCCCGTTATTTCTTATTTTAAATGGCAAGTATTTCTGTTAAAATATTATTCAGTAAATGGCCGTGTTTCTTATTTTCCTTCTTTTTTATAGGGCATCCACTTCTTTTACTGTTTTTGCAGAACACAACACGCATATTCTTCAAATAATAATAATAATAAATTAATAAATAGGTTAGTCTTTTGTTTTCAGCCTCCAGTTTAAAGATGGAGTAAACATTATTAAATATGAAATAAAAAGGATTTTTTTCTGTTTTCAGCTAATTGCTGTTACTGTATCAGTTACTACTACCACTAATACTAATACCACTAATAAAAATAATAATAATAAGGGTACATGCATTTAATCACAAGATATATTTTTAAAGTAAAAAACACAAAACACTGGAAACTAAAAATTATTTGTAATTGAATCTTGTGCACACAATCACCCCCTGTTTTTATAGATTTGTTTGTACTGTGGTCTAAAAGTCTCTGTCTCGATTCCAGCCTCCAGCTGCCCGCCTGCCGATGACCAGCCCCGGGGGTCCGGCTCGGCCCGCTCGGCCCCGCGGAAGAGGAGGAAGCCGCGCGTACTCTTCTCTCAAGCACAGGTGTGCGAGCTCGAGCGGCGCTTCACGCAGCAGCGCTACCTGTCCGCTGCCGAGCGCGAACACCTGGCCGGCGCGCTGCGCCTCACCTCCACCCAGGTCAAGATCTGGTTCCAGAACCGCCGCTACAAGTGCAAACGGCAGCGGCAAGAGCGAGCGCTGGAGGCGGCGGGTCTGGGCGCGCCGCGCCGCGTGTCCGTGCCTGTGCTGGTGCGCGACGGTAAGCCCTGCCTGGCGGACGCTGCTGCGGCGGCCTACGGCGGCTCGTGCAGTATGGGCATGAGCCCCTTCCCATATGGAGCTTACCCAGCTTTCGGTAGCTTCCCGAGTCCCGGGGGCTCGAACTATGCGTGCAACTATTCCGCCGCCACTGCCAGCATGCCCTCACTCCACCATGCGGCCTCCCCTTCCGGTGGAAACTACATGAATTTTGGGGAACTGAATAACATGCAGACTCCCCTGCAATCCGGCGGGGGGGTCTCCTCCCTGCACGGTATAAGGGCCTGGTGAATGACTCCAACATAATATAACCAGCTTCTACAGTAGCCTAGAGAGTGTGTCAGGAAGGACATAGGGGGTTAAAAAACGCCTCAGCAGGTAAAACACGAAATTATATGAAGCATCGGCTCTCATGGTGGCGCACCCTCAGCATGACTGGGCTCTTCACTGCACATTTGAGAACTGATGATTCAGTTGTCTTTTGGGGCATTTCATTGTACACTTAAATTATCTAATCTGGTTAAGGTTAGAGGGTTTGACCTATTGGGTTAATATAAAATCAAAAATATAAATGTCTGCTATTACACATGTAAAAATGGTTTGGTCAAATTACACTAAAATACTTAATGCAATCAAGCATACACAGCAAATAGTGTAGAAAAATAGGCGTGGACATCTGAACTAATGTAAAATGTCACTTTTGTTCATCTAAACTGAATTGTTTCATTAAATGAATAAAATCAGCCTTTCACCACACTAAGTTATTTTGTTAGGTCAAAAGGACAACCTATGTGATAGCATATGCTTTCTGCTGTGAAAATACAAGCAAAACACTTGTGCTTTTGAAGCTAGCATAAATGTTAATGCAACTAGCTCATTATTTCTTCATCTTAGCAGAGATTTTACAGCATAATAAAATCAACCAACACACTGTACCAGTTTATTGATGATGCAGTTTATTGATGATCTGTTTATGGTAAAACTGGCAGCAAAATATAGACACAATTATTCCTGAAATTGTAATATTAGATGCTATACTTTTATCTACAGTAGGGACAGTATGGAACTATTCATTTTTATTAGTCAGGAAATTGTTTTTAACAAAGCAAAAAAGGGAGTGTTTCAGACATCTAAGAACTGTTTAAATGGCCATTTTGTAGCTAGATGCAAAGTGTAAAAAAATATTTCTGTTGTGTTACAGTGAATTTTAGCCTTGTGTCCAAAAAGACTGTATGGTATAAACAGTGTGCTAAAATCACAGTAGCTTTCAGAATATCTCATCTCAAAGAGAATTTCAACTGATCTGGCTATCTGACGCTTGACCATAGAAAGCATTTGTTTTCTACCCACACCATTCTGGGTGAATTTATTAGCTGACTAGTTGACTAGATAACAGTGTAAAAAATACAGCCCTCCTGTGTTACTTAGATCAGTTAATTGTCTGAATGTTTTATGCAAAACATCCTGTGAGAACACCAGAGTTGCAAGCAAAGCTTCATTATTCTACTCGAAAATTCTACTAAAATAGTACTGAAGTGTGTTTGAAAGCTTGGGGTTGAACTGAGCCCTTGTTTTAAATGTAATGTTTCCTACAGTGTGTTGAAAATCAAACCATACTCTAATGGTTCTCTGCTACACATCTCTCCTGCATGTTGCTGTTTTTCTCAGTTCTCAAGATTTCAAAGAGGCCAATAAAATCAACAAGGCCAACTTTTTCAAATATGTGAGGTACTTTTCTTCATCACTGTAGCAAGAAAATCAACTAAATAACAAGAGGAAAAAGTGGATATGTTTACAATCAATATGTAATAACAATTACATTTGCATTCAATTTGCATTCTGTTCCAACTGATTAGAGTCTGTACTTCAGACCTTTTCTGTTTAAGTGCCATGGAATGACAAAAACATGGCATAAGTATGTTTTATCTTTCTAAAGCAACTTTTCATTTTGTATTTCCGAACTCAAGAACAGTAAACTAAAAGTTTAGAACTCACATTTTTGACAACATTTCCAAGATTGTGTCTCCATTATGAGTGAAAACTAATTAAAACACCATGGTTTAATTATCACTAGAGATCTTTTAAAGGTTAATAACATTTTTTTCCTAAAAAATCTTTTATTTCTGTGCCTTTGAAGGTGAAGGCGTTTGTTTACTTGTGACATTACAAGTTCTCTATGTGTCCTTCTGCTACAATAACTCTTATCTCTTTTAGATCAAAATAAGTCACTCAATTTATTCCATTGGACTGGACAGAGGGGTCAACTTGTGATACACTTATAGAACCAATCAGATAGTGGATAGAATACACACTGTTTCCATACAGTCAGAAAACTTTACAGAAAAAAACTGTAAAACAACAGACATTATTAATGTTTCCAGAATAATAAGTGTAGATCTAAAATGGTTGACAAATCTGTAGAACATCAGGACTCAAATAAAAATATAAAATAACATCCAGAATTAGTTATTTTTCAAAAGTGATAAATGCAAAATTAGTGTTTTTCATTTAGTAACTTGTTCTTTCTGAAATATTGCTGTACATTTAGCTGTCTAGTTTAAATCACATCTACCTTACAGTATGAATGTATTATTCATATACGTACAAATATATTTGTGTATAAAATTGCAAAAATTATAAAAATGCAAAAACAAACACTCAGTTTTTTAATTAAAGACACTGCTTCCTTACTCTACAGAACACAAAAGGTGCTAATAAATTCAGTGAGTGAATATTGAAGCTGTTCCCAGCTTACAGAAGTATTTTTGTACATTATTCCCTATTATAAGCCATAGTCACTGAAAATGTAACATATGACAGAATCAAAGATGCTTGCAGAATATTTGTGCCCTTGCAGATCTCTGAAAAGTCCCGAACTGTGTTCGAATTTGTCTCTTTATCACCACTTATACTGGAAAATCAGGTGCACTATATTAGGATGTGTTGACTACACTACCAGATCCCAGAGCCCCCAAAATAGTGCACTAAACAGGGTATATATTCACTATATAGTAACAAGGGCATGCCTTTGACCTTACTTTTTTCATTGGAAAGTAAGCAGGAGAATGGTACTTTGTACTGCTGTGGAAACATGTGCAGAACATGGAAACAAAGGGTTAATCCCAAATGGATCTTTATTGGACATGTAGTGCCTTATTTGTGAGTAGAAACCACTAGTTCCTGTCTAATGTAACATATGACAATTGATTAAGACTCTGCCTTGGTCTAAGAGTAAATTATACAAGTGCAAAGATGCTTTTCCCCATAGTTGTGGCATTGTTATTATTTTATTTTGTTGTAACAAAAAATCCAATTAGCTGTGTTTTTTTTGTAGTTAGACTTCCTGTGAAATGTGAGAGATGTAAGTTATTTATGCTATTATTGTTTTCTGTGTGGCTTATTCCGTTTATAAGTATCTTGTTTTACGTCTTCCTCCTCTGAATCATTTACTTCTTGTGTAAATGGCCTCACACAGCAGGTGCTCAGTGTGGGCATATGCATCCTTTACATTTTCAGTTTTGTTGTTTTATCTTTGTATGTTCTGTGCTTGGTTTGGGTGACCACTCAAAGCGGACCCACACTTTAAAAGTGACTGCAACACTGAGAATCACACAAACTGTGTCAGACTCAAAATGTTTGTTTTTAGGACATGCAGAGTGCAGAAAGATGCAAATACATTTCCAGTTGCATGATCTGTAATCTTGTAAAGTGAATAATAAAGTGTTTTCCAACGTCATAGTAATTTATTTTGTAGAACAGAACTTTATTGTTTGTATTATTATTAGATTATTATTAGTAGTAATACTAGTATTCAAGGATTAATATATCTGCAGTAAGACATATAACAGAATTCTATAACAAAAGTAATTATAGTTACGCTCTAATTATAGATCAGTTGGTTCTGCAGGATTAGACCAGATTCGTTCTTTTTCCCATCTGTAATAGCTGGTCCAGTGTTTTCTGTTGATATCAGCCCAACAGATACCCGGGGTCAGACTGGTGCCATCTGTTAGAACACTCGGAACTAATAGTTCGGACCTACTGTCTACATTAAGAAAGTAATTAAAGACTGAGTCATGACTAAGACCACCTTAAACAGGCCTTTGCATGTCAGGTATGTTACTGAATGAGCTCCTGCAAATGGCATCAATCAAAAACTGCAAATATTTATTGTAAAGGTCAGGCACCATTCGCATGTCTGCTGAATTGTGAATTTGATATGACAGGTCTTCCTACTAAAGCACGACTGACCTCGCTTCACTGAACGACTTGTTATCATTTCCTTGACTGATGGCTAGAATTAAGGGCATTTCACCTAAAGCTTGCCCTCCATTTGCTAGACCATGCATGGAGCAGTAAATCTGACAGTTTTCTTTAGGATTCAGTACAGACACTAAACGTCTAACGTGCAGCCTGTTTTACTTTCGTCTAGGAGGAATTGCTGGTGAGCGACAGCACGAAAGTGTCATGCTTAAAGTTTAAAACAGCTCAATTTGCTTAACAGAAAGGGCAGGATGTGTGGCTGTGAGGGAGAGAGTGTGTGTGTGTGTGTGTGTGTGTATGGGAAGAAAAGGAGCGACACAATAGGAGCCACTTCAAATGAGTAAGAGTCGGTGCTTAGGCATCTCTGTGCTCTCTTCACACATAGTAGTAGACACTCATGAGTTTTTTTTTCAATTCTGCTTGTAAACAGACGAAGATCTGCACCGAAAACAGACAAGGGGATTAACTTGAGATACACTCACAGATCAAATAATGGATAGAAATTGTTGTCAGACAGCCAGTACTGGATGTCTGCAAACACTAGACACTATTCAGTCCCATAGTTCCAGTGGTATGAAAGGTGTGGCTTTTGAGGCTATTTATATATATTGTTTTTCACTACATTGTTCATTATGTCTTAAATGTATTAAATACTATTATTATTGTTATTATTAATAATAACGTGTAGCCTAATGTTCCAAAGTGGAATCACAATTCTCAGTAAAATAAAGCCAATATTGTCATACAAAATATATGAATTTAAGATGCTAAATGATTAGTTTTCTGGTTTCCAAATGATTATTAGGAAGCCAGAAAGCTATAAAAATCTAATAGATTAAGTATATATATATATATTATGTATTTAAATGTGGATATAAGTGAATCTGCTCTGAAAATTTCAATTTCTACAGCATTTCAATACAAATTAAACTGATCACATCAACACAACTAGCGTCCAGTGTACATACACTGAAGTACTGAAGCTGTATACGTTGCTCAGGTGTGAATGGGGAGCATACATGAATCCTGGACGATCAGCAAGTCACTTCACTGAGTTTAAATCCCACTGACTGCAGGCCGTCCCCGAGAGTATTCTAAGGGGGGTTGAGAGGAAGGTCACACGGGCACAATGGCTACTCACTCTCTGAGGCGTTGAAAAGAACAAGTCAGATAACATGGACACACAACTCTAAAAATAACACATCTTCCACCCCCAGTGGAAAGAGAAAGAGAGGGAAAATGGGGGGGGGTGGCTGTGAGAAAGAAAGAGGGGATAGAAAGAAGAGGAGGGGAAAAAAGAAAGACAAAATCGCTTAGTATGAACGTTGAGGCAAGCTGGGAAAGCAATAAAATACAAAAAAGAGACTGAGTGAGAGAGAAACGAGAGAGAAAGAGACAGGAAAAGAGACAGAGAGAGTGAGAGAGGAAAGAGAAAGAGACAGAGAAAGAGACAGAGAGAGAGAGAGAGAGAGAGAGAGAGAGAGAGAGAGAGGGAGAGAGAGGTGGGGGTGCATTAATCAGCTCTTCCGACTCTTTATCGGAGAAAGGACAGAGCTGCATGCCTCTTTATCTCTGGTGCTGAGATTGCAGCCGCAGCTTTTTTGAGCTTTTCTCCTCTGATACTGCAGCCGTCTCCCAGCCAAGACAGCAGCTGCCAGCTCCGTTCCACACCACACCGGATGAGTTTAACTCACCCAAACCAGCGTGTCATGCTGGAGGTGTTCCTGTGATAGCATGCAGTGCTCAACCTGGAAATAGCCAGGAGACAACTAGCACAGAACTGGGAGGCATTAAAACATATCCACATTTACAGAAAAGGTCAAATACCTGAAATATTGATCTCCCAGTGTTTTTTTATGTTTACCATTAAGGTCCCATTGACCATTATGATTTTCAGATACCTGTAACAAAACTGAAATTTGATTTCTTTAATAACTTATTTATTGAGAGGTGACAAAAAAAACAAAAACCTAAAAGTGCTCAAACGGAAACTGCGTTTTAGGAATATTTCAACAAATAATTATTGTGTAATTATTAGTAATAGTCCTAAGTTGCCATCCATTTTGGAGCAGGATATTAATTTTATTAGGATATTAGGGAATATTATTTATCCAGTTTTGATAGATTACAAGTCTATGTCACTCTTTATAAACGTTTAAAGTGCATTTCCATCCTGAGAACTGCACCAATGATTTCCACTGCTACAGATTAATGATAGTCCTGGAATAAGAAGGTTTTTACAGAGCAAACATTCACTGACAAGCAGATTCAGTCCACATTTACTTTAACTTTAACAGCCATCACATAGTGTTGAAATTGATCCAGGAATTTACAGCGAATGTTCCTGGTTAGTTTGCACAGTATTCTGGTCAGAGGAAAGGGAATAGTCTTTTCTTTAGAATGTATAAGACGGTGGCCAGAAAGAGAGCCAAGGCCAAGAAGATGAGCAGCTTGTCTGTAAGTTCTCGTCGGTTGTATTTCGTGATGAGTTTTCTTCCCAGCTGTATGGTCCCAGTCATGGCCTTGAACTCTTCATTGGTCTCCAGCACCGTTCTTGAAGAAGTGGCTACAGAGAGACAGAAAAGCCCAGTTTTAACCAGTTACACAGGAGGAAATGTTTAATTCTATGTTAAACGCCTAATGCATCTCTCTGTTCTCACGCAAAGCTGGAAATCCAGAATAATGTCATCACCATTTTGAGCAAGCAACTGAAAGTATGAGACCATGCCTGAGCTTGAAGAGAAATGTGGATCTTATTGCTAGTATTGAAGGGTTTGTGCCCTAGAAAACCAAAAGTTACTCAGGTTTATGTAATAAAATTGTTTGATGTAACATGGTAACATTATGAAAGGGTTTAAAACATACAGTTCAGTCCTTACTCCACATAGATCATATAGATCATATAAGGAAGCTGCAAAAATTGTTAGCTTTCAATTCACATATACCCACTTATACAGCCTAGAGTAGTTTAGCGCTGCCCATTCAAAATGAAGTATATGTTGTGAAAATGAAGTTTGTTTCAGGTATATAAGCGTAACAAAAACAGTTTAAAGAAGTTGGAAAGTGGTAAAGATAAATCCATGCAAATGTTATAAGGGGATCTCAGGATCACAGGGAGAAAATCATAGTGCAAGAAATATCTAACATGTTATTATAATATATCTCTTATTATATTTGATGCATTCCTTTAACCTACATAAGATCCTTCGCATCACAACTACATCATGTAATAAATTCAAGTCTTTCTTCCATTATTTTATGATCACCTGATAATTCTGTGATTAATAAGCAACAAACATGTTAACCGAGACTCATGGGTTCTTCAAAATCTACAAACACTGTAACTTGGGACTGATTCTGCAAGACCTTTAGGGGGCAGCAGTGAGTCATGTTCAATCATCCATCCATCCATTATCTACCCCTTCATGTTCAATCAGTTGGGAGGTAATAAGTATCAACAGCTGGGGGGCAAGATATTCACCTTATCTGGACACTCTAAGCATGAACACAATTAATCACAAGTAAATATTTGTTGATGCTCATTACCTCCCAACTGATCAAAACTGACTCTCTAAAGGTCTTGCAGAATCAGTCCCAAGTTCACAAAAGTAAATTGCAAGATACTTTTCAATTGCAAAATGAACTGATTTTGGAATAAACTGTCAAGACCACTTGAAGTCTGCGTGAAGACAAAAAAATATTTTTGCTCCCTGCAACTGTAGGTATTTGCTAGGCGAACAGGATGACAAGAAACACCTACCCAGAGTGCTAATGGTCTCCTCACTCTGCTGCACCTGCTGGGACATCATTCTGCTGATGCTCATCAGGCTCTCTGTGATATCACTGGACGTCTGAGCCAGGCTCTCTTTGGTCAGCTTTCTGTGAGGAAGGATTCAAACATCAGTAAAATGTACATTCCTCATTCTCTCCACCAAATCTCTCTTTCTGACAGAACCAGATTTAATAAAGCCAAACACCCTTCATATTTCCTGATGATTAGATCACAGAGGAACCAGTGGGAAGTTGACAGTCTGTCCCCTTTCAATGAACAGTTGCTGCTGTGGAGGTTTTCTTGACAGCATCATCATCATACTATTTACTGGAAGAGTAAACAAGTGTGAACAGAATTTTTGTTAATTATGGATTATGAACTGAATGCACTTTTCTAAGTAATGAAATGAAAAATCAGACCAAAGATAATTTACAGGATGATCATTCACTACCAAATGAGGAAATGATGACCTGTCTCAGATCCTGTCCCAGAAGCAATCACTCCTAAAAAATCTAAACATTAAATAATAAAAGTATTTTATTATTTTTTACTGTCAGTGATAAAAGGACCAATTTTTATTCTCCTCGGATAAAAAGGCCGCAGGGACCTACAGTATTAAATGTTTTACCGAGGGTGAGAGTGCACTACTCGCAGGTTCTAGCAGCATTTCTCCTCTTAAATAAGTCTCCAATGACATGGCCAAAACCTGAGGTGATCATTTGCACCCATCCAGAGCAGGTTAAAAAAGTCCCTAATTAAACGACTACACTGTCCTCTGCTGGCTACAAGTGGTATCACAACTCACATTTATATTGGGCTTAAAAAATTCCTTTAATGTGATTAAGACTAAACCTGCCGAAATTGCTCACATACATGCAAACACACAGAACAAATTTCCCTATCAGTACATACCAGATCCTGACATAGGAGATATGCATTGATTTTATATCTGAAATAATCCACACGTCTGCACCATCCTGCTGGACAAGCAGGTTGAGAGAAGCTTTGTAGATGTATTTCACAGAAACAATTTGGGTGACTATCAACTACCAGTGTTTGTTAGAGAGGATAATCCAGATGCTCCAGTGATTAATTTACAAAGAGAAATTTGGATACAAAACATACACTATATGGACAAAAGTATTGGGACACACCTGTTTTCAGGGTTTGGGCCCCTTACTTGTAGTGAAGGGCTTAATCTTAATGCTTCAGCAGACCAAGACATTTTGGACAACACTATGCTTCCAACTTTGTGGACACAGTTTGGGGAAGAACCTTTTCTATTCCAGCAT
>JBBPCY010000130.1:1897132-1923941 GCA_037974405.1 Brachyalestes nurse
TGGACCCCTACATTTGGGGGCTAGATATCAGAAAGTCTGTGGGTCTTGAATGGTTAATGTAAATGATAATGTCCTCAAGTTACAGCAGACAATCTGTGCTCTGTCATGCTAATTTAAAGATGCATTTGACATAAAAACAAATATACATTTATACCCACATACATTGTCATATTAAAATAACTTTACTTAAAACTTCTAGACATCATCAGGTGATGTTCTGACAGGTCTGTAATGCAGACTTTTTTCAGATTTGAGGAGTTTTGCCTTGAGTCTTGCCTCTAGTAAGTGAAATGTGTGCTCAGGGGGTATAGACAGACTGTCTTGGCCAGCCAAGAATGTTCTGCCTTTGATCTAAAAAAAAAAACTTAATATCTGCTTCATATTTACGCTGTAGGTTCTTCTGTGTGCTCATGTGCCATCTAGAGAATTCTAAGGCATTTAGTTAGATCTAAGCTGTTAGAATGCTTCTGTACACATCATTATCCTGCGGCTGGTGTCTGCGATCACTTAACAAATAATGATACTAAGAAGCTAATAAGGCTTTGTTCCATAATTCTAAAAGCTGGAATTTTTATCTTTGAAGCTCACCAGTGGTCTCCATTTTGCGGTTATTGTTTTGATGCAATTCTGATGAATTCATATTTTGCTCATGCTAGTCTTTGACATTGCACCTACATTCCAGTGTTCTTTATTCTGTGTATTTGAAAGGTTTTTGTTTTCTTAAAGACTGAAAGAAACTATTTTGCTCAACTACCAACCAAGCTTTTATTCAACCAGTGCGTCATTCTTTCTTAAAAGAAATTTCCAGACGCTTTTCACAGTTGAACCGGCAATATGTAAACAAAGTAATTCAGAGTGGTTTGATGTGAAATATTTAATTCTAGATAAACTTTCCATGTTGGAGCTGCTTACAGTGGTGTTAAGAAGAACCAGAAGTCTTAAGGCCCTTAAAGCTACATCACCGAAAGCTATTACATGAAATGGCTATGAGTAAGCCGCCCAATGCCATACACATTATTTTATGATAGTTCTGAGATAAGCTTTTCTGAACACACACAAACAGTGCTGTGCAAAAGTCTTGTGCCAGCCCCCACTTCTTCATATTATCCTTCTAAGGATAATATGAAGCCAGAATCTATTTCATTTTTATGTAGTCTTGAGGGACTGTTTTCTAGGCATCCAGAAAGACTTTGAAAGCCTCTAATTTTCAATGAATGTACCTGACCAGTTTCAGAGGAATGTTTTTTGTTTGTTAAACCACACAGTGACCTACGTATGAATCATTCAAGCATTAAAAGCCATCCATACCGAAGGCAAGAACCAGTAAAGAAAGAGGTGTAGATTATTACAGATGATCTGGCTCGTGATTAAATGCTGAAAACACCTTTATCTAGGCACACTTGTATCTTTAGATACCTATTTCTTTCTTGTAATCTACTCAATATGTCAATATGTCAGCTCCTGAAGCTAATATATATACAGCCTCTGAAGGTGTATTGTGGTATGTGGCATCTACATGTTAGCTGCCCATCCTTTAACTTTGTGTTGTTAAGTGTTGTGAAGTTATGAAGTGGGCACTCCATGAATTGAACTGGTTGATCCAGCACATCACACTGATGTTTGATTGGCTTTTGGGAATTGTCCCCCCAAACTCTAATCAGTTGTTGGTAGTGTGGGAATCACGGAATACCGTTGCCACGAAGGATTGTATTTGGTTTACGAAAATGTTTAGGTAGGTGGTATGTGTCAAAGTAACATACACATGAATAGAGGACCCAGTCTTTCCCAGCAGAACATTGCCCAGAGTGTCACACTGCCTCCTCCGACTTGCCTTTTTTCCAAAGTGCATCCTGGTGCCATCTCTTTCTCAGCTGAGTAGGTAACTTAAAAGACATGAGAAATGAAAGTGACCGTTCTGTCATATGGGAACAGCATGAAATTCTTCCTCTGTATTTAATCCATTCACCAAGTGAAGCAGTGGGCAGCCAGGAACACAGCGCCTGGCAAGCAGTGTGTGGGGACAGTGCTTCTAACAGTCCTGGGATTCAAACCCACAAACTTCTGAACACAGGGCCAATGCCTTAACCAGTAGGCCCTGGTTTCAATCAACTGCACTGTAAATAAATCAGCACTGCAAAAACATTATAAAAAGGCAGATATAAAAAAAATGCATATAATACATTCTGCCAAGTGTGTAAGAAGTATTAACTTAGTAAGATAAAATAAACAAAATAAGCAAAAACAAGAATAACGCTTTGTTTAAATCTACATTTTTGCTTATTTATTTGCTTTTTTCTAATTTCATGAAACCTTACTAAGTACAGTAAATTTGGCTTGTCTTATTGTCAGATTTTTGTTTTGCGTGAAATAAACATTTACATCTCATTTTCAAAATATTTCTTGTTTGTTTTTTAAACTATGTAAGCTTCTCTGCAATTAACCATTTCACATCAAACCATTTACAATGGCTTTGTTTACAATCTAATTGTGCTGAAATATTGAAAGAAAAATTTACATTGTATCAGGTAGTTAACACATCTAATATATTGGCTTCTGATGTGTTTGAGTCATTCACGCTTATTAATTAATTGCTCTTATTAATTTATTACTCTAGTGATGACCGAGATCTAGCAAATGCTTCATGAACCCTGAAGAGAACACCGACTAGACTGGGGAGTTTAAACTCAAACAAACAAACAAAAAAGACTAGAGGACAAACTAAGCTTGTCCTGACTTTCCGATGACGCAAGAAACAAAAACAAACGCTCCCAGCTTTGCAGCTCCATTCGCAGATGCAGATACACAAATACACATGTCTGTAGTCTGGTCTCTCACAGCATATTGGATAAAGAGAGAAATAAACAGACAACAGGAAAACAAGGAACAGGTGTAGCAGTTCCAACCCACACTAAGACAAGTTCCTCATTCTGTTTCTGTATTCCAAAAGCTGTCCAGGTGGGCTGCATTTCTAAACCATAACTTCACTGACTGCTGTTCAAACCTCAGGGATCCCTGGAAGACAGTTGAGAAATGCAGCCAACAATCTGTTTATTTGTGAGAATGCTACTGGTTAATTCTTCACACTTTTCTATCATCAGTAGTCGAAGACCCTGTCAAGACCTGCTCACTTCATTCTTGTATATCAGGCTTATATCTATATGAGGCTAAGACACATAAAAATGTAGGAAATCAGCTGTAAATCAGTCAAGCCATTTAAGGAGCCACATGTTACAGTAGTGTAAAGGCACCTCTCCAAGTCACATTTGACAACTGAAACCTTTCCCAAAACTGTGACAAAGGTCACCATTTGGACTGCCACCACTTAATGCAGACATTGCTTCTCCTGAAGCTAATCTTCTGACATGAGTTTCTCCTCCGAGTTTAACCTGAATTTTATAGCCTAATTCAGATGAGTCAGTTAGCTCAAATAACTGCTTGGTTAAATTTTACCTCATTGTTTTACACCATCTTGCTATAATACACTGTGTTTCATGATGTACAGTAAACCCACACTTTAATGTGGATCAGCAGTCGGTGTTTCAGTCCACCACAGATTTTTGCTGAGAACCGAACTAATAATTGTCTGTGGAAACTGCATATATCCTCCGCAATTTATTTTTTACTTTTGTGAGGTCCAGGCCTCATCCGCCATGCCCCCTCATCCTCCTGCTGGGTTGCTAAGCACCGCCCCCAAACATAAACAGCAGCATGAGGATGAGGGGGCGTGGCGGACAAGGCCCAGACGCAAGTTTTTTTGTGGCAACAAATTATTATTTTGTAACATAAATATTGATGTACATTCAGCTGCATTTCCGTATAAAAAAACTTTTTTGGTACTGTCCAGAGAACACAAAGAAAACGCATCTTGGTGAAATATCGCTGTACTGAGAGGTGGGGGGTTTGAAAGTAGCCAATCCGAGAACGCTATTTGTCCTTGCTGCTGATTGGCTGCTGCCCTTAGACGCTGCTGCAGTCAAGAATTTCCCCTGTGAAGCATCTTGAGTGTTTTTAGTTTTGTTCTTCTTAAACAAGAATTTTTATTCCTGTAAATTTAAATAAATTTAGTACTGTATTTACCTGCTTATACCAAAGAAAATGACAGTGCCAACCAAAGAAAGCGCCCGTGCATGAATAACAGTACAGTCTATACAGGGGTAACATCTGTATTTACATTCTAGCACTGTGAGAAACAGCAGTTTAGTGCAAACAGTACAGAACGAATATGGGTTTACCATCACATTTTCTTAAGGGTAATGTCTTAAGCTGAGTTAAAGTGTTTTGAGAGCATATTTAGGGGTATATTTAGGGTTTATACTATAAAAAGTAATTTTAGGCATTTTCTTTTAATACATCGCAACATCAGGTTTTTTTCATTATACGTGGATGGGGTTTGGGATTGGGATTTTTCATCATGACTGGCTACGCGTACGTCTATGCGTACACACTTTCGTGTAGTGTATGCCCTGTATATGCTTTATGATGTAAGTTTGCAGCATCATATTTCTAAAAGCTATTTATGAATTTTCTTTGAAGGATTTAGTAGCTCTTAAGTGAGAGATCTTCATATGCTTGCTGATGTGCATGATTTCTTTCCTGTGGGTTGGTTTTTCTCATTTGGAAAATTGGCAACACACAAAAACGGCCTAAGGTTGGTTTTTGCTGTGGTTTTGGATTTTGCATTTCTGTCAAATAATACTTTTTGCCACATTAAGCAACACAATGTACCAGTCTCACTAACAATAGAGAGAGGTCAGGCTTGCAGAACTAATGATGTGGTAGCACAGAAACAACTTATAAACCAATTGTCTATATTAGTTAAGATGTAAAATTGGAGGCCTAATTAGAGGCCCTTTGTATATAACTCTACCAAACAGGACTGTACAGTGTGTGCATTTATTGCCGTAAAGATTTATTTGCTCTTGCTGTATCTGTATGTGCATTTCTTATCACGCACACAGGTCACGTGACGTGCAAAAGGCACCAGAAGAGAGGCGCATCTCATGGTATAAAAGCCCAGGTAAGGAGGTAGCCACTGCTCAACCATTGAGCCATCACCTCACCTCAGCCAAGATCATCATCTCTTCAGGACCATGAGTACTCCAGGATCCAGTGGGAATCTTTACTCTATATGAGAGCATTTTCAGATCAAAGCGAGGGGACAACCAACTCTCTCGTGTAACTCCACGATTGCATTCATCCTCCACGCTAAACTGGTGTAATGGTTGGCCTTCATGTGAAATTTCTTTCACAGTGAGATTTCTTTCACTGTATTTTATTTGAATATTCAACTTCAGGCCCACTACATTTTTACTATACTAGTGCACACGTTTTTGAACTCTTTTAGTTCTATTGAATAACATGCATGAGCCCGCAGACATTAAACGACACACCTGCTAATGCACAAGAGCACAACTAATTCAGTTAGATATGTTCTCCCTGTTATTATACCCAAACAAACTTGTTCACCCACAGCTGAGACATAGTGTATCCTTTTGTTTGTTTCAATCATAGTCTATTTATTCTGAACAGTGCTGGGAACAGGGATGTGGTGACAAGAACAGTGTGAAATGTCATTAATATATCCTTTTGTTTGAATAATAATATTATCATTAAAACTTACAGAGCAAGAACAGCACTGGTTGTCAGCAGAGCCTCCAACTCCATTGTATTAAATCTACCATACTAGTAGGTTCATTAAACCGGCACACAGAAAAGAAGTGGTTACTTCTTCCAGCGTAGTAATGAGAAATTACTAGTGGAAGAAGCTGTATTTCCTCTGCAAGATCAAGGCATGCCTTTGAAAAGTGGTGGAAACAACATTATCATTTAAAAACATTTGCATTTAGCTTAAATGACACCTATAGTATCACTCAGTCAAGAATATTTATACATTAACCTTCACCATTGTAATATTGTAGTATTCTGCAGAAAAAAAAAATTCTACTGCAATTGTGAAAAAATTTCACAGTGAGACATCTTTGCTCTCTTATACTGTTCTGAGACAGTGTTTCTAGTGTGTTACATTGTTGGTCCACCAGAGATGGATGTTGGCTTCAGGATGACACAACACGATCAATCTCCACTGAACATCAGTGGCTCCACTGTAGAGGTCGTCCATAGCGCCAAGTTCATTGGTGTTTACATCATGGAGGACCATGCGGACCATTAACACCAGCTCAATCAAAAAGAGGGACCAGCAGCATCTATACTTCCTGTGGCGGCTGAGAAGGCCACACACCCAACCTCACATATTCTACAGAGGGACTATAGAAAGCAAAATCTCTGTGGCTGCATTATGGCATGGTACAAAAATGGTTCCATTTCAGACCACATAACCCTACAGAGGATAGTGAGGACATCATCTTTACTGAGAAGATCATCTTTACTCTATGTTGTGGACATTTACACTACTCGTTGCATCCACAAAGCCACCAGCATTGTAGATGAGCCCACACACCACTTGCACACCTTCTTCTCATTCTTCCTTTCTGGCAAAAGGTTATGTGGCATTTGGGCATGCACTGGGGGAATGGTACACAGTTTCTCCCCTCAAGCTCCCCAATCAGAACTGAATCATAACTGTACCTTTGGGCATATACTGGCGTATGCCCTGATGGTTGCCTCCAAATTCCCCATCACTGGACCAGCTTGCTGTACCGAGTCCAGGCATGAGAGTTGCCTTAGTTTCCCAGATAATGCCCCTGAGCAGGCACCCAGACTGATAGCACCATCCCAATGTTTTGGATGACACGCTGTATTGGATGGTCGGTGATTCCGAGGAGGATGAGGCAACCATGGTGGCAGATGTCCTTGCCTTCATCAAGGCAGATAATCTGGCCCAACTAGTGGTGGAAATGGCCTAAAGAGATGAACGCGTTGCAGGAGGAGGAACCCTACTGAGACAACCTTTACTCTGGAACCTGTAGAACTGGAGGACACTTCCGAAGGTTTTTCAGATTCACGGCATCCCCTGCATGTCCAAAGAGCTTCTTTTCATTATTGGCCATTAACTGCTGCTATGGAGAGCTCCTCGTACTTGCTGCTCCAGAAAGTGTCTCACCCTAGTTGTCTTGAGAGCGGTGCCTCGCTGGCTCCTCCTGGGGCTCCAGAGAGTGTCTCTTCTGTTCTGGTTTGCCTGTGCTCCCTGTAGTTCTGGAAAGCTGCTCTACACCACTAGTGCCAGCTACGGTGTTGTTCTGGAGGGGTTCAAGTCCCTGCTACTGGGCATACTGCTCCAGAAAGCTCCTCATTGCCGCTGGCACCCTCAGCTGTTTTGGAGGGAATCAAGTCACCACCAGCACCTCCTGCTGCTCCAGAATGATCCTCATTGCTGCCAACAGCCTCTGCTTTTCCAGAAGCCTTTGAATCACTATCGGTGCCTCCTGTTGCTCCAGAGACTCTTCATTGTCACTGACACCCCTGTCTCCTATCAGTTCTTGAGCTTCCTGGTCCCCAGTCATCAACTACCCAGTCCCATTGTCAATCTTTCAGGCCCTGGGCTTTTAGTTGATGCCCATCAAGTTCCCTGGTCCCCCATCAGCAGCCTCCCAGTTGCCTGGTCCTCAGCCATCAGCTTCCCAATGTCCTGGTCCCCGGTCATCTGCTTCAAAGTCTCCTGGTCCCCTGCCATTAGCCTCTCAGTCTTCTGTTCACCAGCCATTAGCTTCCCAGGCTCATAGTCCCTCATCACCGGCCTCATCACTATGGCATCCTGGGTGGATGTGGCTCCAGCCGGCATACACCTCAACATCAATCTTTGTCAAAGATTTCAATTCCTGTGATAAATACTGTTCAGATACCCATGTCTGTTTCTGTTCCAGGTTTAGTTGTTGTTCCTGTCCTGGTGTCTCCTTCTCAAATGAGTCATTGTACCTCTCATGTCATGGTGCCTGTCCCTGTAGTTGTGCCACCAGCTAGTGTCCCCAAAGTCATTTGTACCTGGTTCCCTGTCAAGCCCCAGGTTCTTGTAGTGTCTCATTCCCTGGTCATATCTCCTGTCCTGTCAAGTACCTAGCACTATGTCCATTCCATTATCATATTCCACAGTCAGGCTTCTATTAAATCCTGTGTGCAGCCCTCTGTCCATTTCTGGTCCCAGTCTCCCATCCTATCCTGTGTTCAGTCTCCCACCTTGTCTGGTATAGTATCTCCAGTCCTCAATTCTTTTCCAGGTTCAGTACCACATGCCATTTAATACCCAGTTATCTTCTCTGCTTCCTGTCCCCTTTAAGGACCTGGTCCAGTTGTCACCTCCTCCTGTCCTGCCTACACTTCCCAATCTGTTTTCTTCTTAATCACTATTTCTGTCTTCTATCCAGCCCACCAATTTGAATTTGTCTTCTCTGTTTCCGTTTCCCAGTTCTTTTCAGGCTGTTTTCCTTGTCCTGTGTTACTCGTCTTCTAGGCCAGCTCCTCAGACAGATCATCTTCACACTCCAGGAGATGCACTTTCAAAGGGAGGGGTGGTGGTTGTAACATACCCTCATCTTTTGCAGCTTATGTTATGCTCTGCCTTTGCTTTGCTTTGAGCCATGTGTTTTTTTGTTGTGATTTCTAGCTCCACCCCTGGCCTGCCCTCCTGTTTAATGTTCTCCTTTGTTCATTTGTTACCCCACCTCTCACAGCTGCTCCTCATCCTTCACCTGTTTAAGGGCCCCTGTCTTTGGACTTGTGTTTGTCGGAGCACTCTGATACTACCTTGCCTTATGCCTTGTCCCTAGGGTGACCAGACGTCCTCTTTTTCCCGGACATGTCCACGGCGACCGGGCGGAATTTTAGAATCGTCCAGGATTTTGGGTACTACTCGGGCCCCTTCCCGCAACCCCCAATAACATGTTTGTTTATGATTGCAGTCTCAGAAAAGTCATGACTCACAGCTAAATTTTAGCTCATCGTATTTCACTTGTTTTCTGCTGCAAAGTAACCCCTTGGGACTTTCATTTCTCACTCTCACAACTACATAACTTACATAATATGGTCATAGTAATTAGTAAATAATTAATTCTCTTCATTAATGTTGTAAGATTGATAACTGAATAATCAGTGCACGGTTTAAGAGGTTAATCCTTGATTTTAACAAGCATCAGTCCTTGCCATCCAATCAAATTTGCATTTATTCTGTTTCACAAAGGGCTGGTTTTCTAGACACCAGATTACTAATAATATTGCTGTGAGATCTAGGAATAGACATGATCTCTGTCTGGGGAACCACCCTTCAGTGTGCCCTTGAGGTAAAGAAGCAATAAGGTGGCTTCGCCAAGTGAGGCACTTTCTCAGAATTGAAGGCTGGAAGAACCAAGCTTCTGCTAAGCTTTCAATAAACATTCCAGCGCAATATCCAGTAACACACAAAAACATAAAACTCCCATAAAACAAGGGGAAAATGTCATTAAACTAATTTATCGCAGATGTGCATGATAAAAGATCAGCTAAATAACCAAGAAATACAAAACTACTCTTGCTGAAGGAATGATGAATCAAACTCTAAATATTCATGCACATTCAGTAATAAAATACCCAAGAAATTATATTTACAGGTATATATTTTAAGCAGATATAGAAGCTTTGGTGCAGAAAATTTTCACATGGCTCTACTCTTATCAAAGTTTCATCATAATGTTTCCAGATTTGTTAATATGAAACCACAATAAACGTCTACATCTTTACCTTTATGATCACATTTCACAGTACAGCCACGAATGCCATTTACTTCAAGGCTTCCTTGGCCATTAAAAGGGGTCAAAGTCATCATGCAACTATTGTTCCATAGATCTGTATGGGAGTGTTGGTAGATACACAATGCCTGTATAGCAGACAAGTAGGTTCATTAAACTGTCAAACAAGGCAGAAGTGGTTACTAGTTTCAGTGTAATGCGGAGGACTTATTAGCTGGAGGAGCTGTATTTCCTCTGCTAAGACAACATCTGGCCATTTCAAAAAGCCGGTGCAGCACAGTGGTTCTGTAGGTCATGCTGTTACCTCATAGCACAAAGCTCCTGGGTTTGATGCCAGGGTGGCCAAGGATCCTTTCTATGTGGGGTTTGCATGTTCATCCAATGTATTTTCTGGTTTCCTCCAATTGTCCAAAGATGGGTGAATCAGAGATGCAAAACTATATGTGTGGATGTTTTTATCTCTGTGTAAGCTGGAGAGCTGTCCAGGAGGTTTCTCTGCTTTATGAATCTGTGATCCTCATTAACAATAACTGGAATTAGTGAAATAGAATATTGTATTGATTAAATAATGCCCATAGCACCACTCAGTATACATTTCTAGAAGATAAACAGCTGAAAAAGATCTGCCATTGTCAATCTGGATATTTGGACATGAACACTCCTGATAGCCATGGTCATATTGTAATATTCTGTGGAAAAACTCCCATTCTATTGTAGTAGTAACAAAATGTATCAGTGAGGCATCCTTAGAACTTACATAGTTGGTATAAATGAGGTTGAGAAAACATTCTGGGAACATTTACTTACAGGTTAGATTTGTAAAACTCATAAGCACTGCACCCAACCTCTGTGTCTTTATTGTTAGTCACATTTTACAAAAGGTCACAAAAAGTATTTATCGAAAGCCTTGCTTGGCCACTGAAAAAGCAGAGACAGCCATTGTCATCACTCCTTCATGAACTATTGTGCCTGTGTCGGTGAAGACACACAATGTCTGTCTAAAAACAAACAGAACTGAATGAAAGATAACTCGAGCATAGCTTACACACCTTGACTTGTACACAGCCACTGCATATATAGGTCCTGTTTTCAGCCCTTGACAAACACATCTGATCCAGCTATTTCAAATTCAAGTCAGATGTGTTAGTTCATGTGACAGGTCAGTGAAGCATCTGTGGGTCATACTTGTTTCAGTGTAGCACTACATCATGGGATAGATTGGGATTGAAAGGGGTAGAATGATGAAGAACCTCTAGATCAGGGGTCATGAATTCCAGTTGAGGAGGACCGTATTACAGTAGTATACTGTATTTTTCCTGCTCACACACACACTTGGTTTGATTTATCAGGTTTGGTTGGTGTAACTCTTAGGTTTCAAAAGAGTTATAGAAGCAATGATATAGAAGAACCAATTTTTGGCTCCATAAAGCAGGGATTCACTATCTTTGAGGCCCAACTAACAATATGAAATTTTGAAATAAGGCAAACATGTTAAACAAAGCCTTAACAAACTTCTACTCAATATTGCTGTTGTTTTGCCCAGTGGAATGCACAACAGAATGCATCAAGCACAAAAGAACGCTGATATCACAATATTCCAGGTATACATACTTAGCAAAACTGGAATGGAAAAGCAATAAAATAATAAGAATTAAATTCACTACAAGCAGCAAAAATGAGTTTTAAGATGAACTTTGAGCATGGCAACCGTGCAACAATGCGCTTCATGTACATGCATGCAGCACACAGCAAAACCAAACCCGCATAGCTTGGTTTTCTCAACACAGTTTCATCAGTAAGTGGTGACAAGGGCGGGACTGTGAAATCTGGAAGCCTCTAGTCACAAGCTATTACATTAGGCATTAATGTGTAAACATCAATTACTGAGGTACCAAGACTGACAATTGTACAGAGATAAGACCTGTAATGAAGACTATGAAGGGAATTACAAGGGGGCCTGTTGTAAGCATAAGGCCCAACAATGAGACTGAAACAAGGACCGAGACATACACACTAAATAGGATTTAAGTTAAAACAGGAAAAGATAAGAAAACAACACCAGGTGTAGAACTGGGGACTGAAACTAGACAAATGAGACATAAAAACAGGTACAAGCCTGGCAGGGTATAGAGAGGCCAACCGGACAGGGTAATGGGTTACAAGTTGAGCAGGGTATTGGGCACCTGATGGGGCAACCACAACACCTCAGGGAGCTGGCAGGGGAGTAGCTAGGATGGCCAGCAGGTCAGGTGGCAGAGCGGCCAACATCAATGGGAGACTTGGACACTGGCACAGTAGCACAGTAGTTCTGGGCAGCTGGAGAGGCAGATGCCAGCTTGTGGGTGCTGTCAGGCCATCTGTAGTATCAGGTAAAGTAGTGTTGACTTCCTTGGAGGCAAGGCAAGCCTGCGGTGGTCCCAGGTGACTTTCAGTTATCGCAAATGCTGGTAGTTATCCTCATCTTGCCATTTTCCTTGAGGTTGCTTGAAGTTTTGATGGTGTAATATCCTACTTAATGTTTTTTTAATGTTTTCTTCTGAGTTTGTGCATTCTGTAACAAAGAAATAAGGAGGCAGGACATAAGTGAAAGTTTCACACACTCCAAAGCCTACGCAGAGGTCCAGCACAGGGGGATTGAGAGGAGGAACTCTTGGTAGACTGGAAAGACCCTGAAAATCCAGAGACTAGCTGATTCAGTGCCACCAGTTTAGAGACAGTTTATGGTCCAAGAGTCCACAGTCTAATCTCTCTGCACAAACAGACAAAATTTACTTAAGGAAAATGAAGAAATCAATTGTAAATAGACAGAGAACACTTCCAAGAGTGTTGGCACTGTTATAATAGGATGTAATAGTGCAGGAACTAATTGAAGTCTGCTGAACTCCCGTCCTCTATGACTTGGAACTGATAAGCCTCACTCTAGCTCATATCGATTATATTATGCTGCTGTGGCACTAGCATGAAATCAAGCCCCGTTCTAGTCCTGCAGAACACTGGAGGGAGAGATCTTTGGAGGAAAAGCCTGCAGCTCCTTAGAGAGGCTATTGTCTCAGTCCTAGAGGGGGGTACTGTGTAAATATCCTATTTATAACAGAGGAATTTCTCCAATGTGCTCCTCCTGCTGTCAAACATGGTCCACTGCCAGAGACACCAGGCTAAAAGTCCCTCTGTGTACAGAGTGCAACATACTAGAAGAACTTGTTCTTGGGACCCCTAGGTCAGCCCAGGCATGCCTAAATTTAATTAATGAATCTGTGCTGGGATGTTTCAGCTTATCCATCTGGAACTTTAAATCATATTGTGTTTTCCATGCTCCACCACACTTGATTCAGCTTAATTAACCATTAACTTTCCTATTAATTGGTGAGAAAATAAAGGCCAGGAAAGGCTGTGGTCAACAAAAAGGTGGCAGATAGGGTTCTTTGTGCAATGCCATAGAAGAGCCACTTTTGATTCCTACAGAACCATGTTTGAAAAACAAATATGTGTGTGAAGTACCTTAAAAAGAGTTGTACTGATTACCTTTACCTTTTGCAGGTTTCCTTACATTTTCAAAAGTTTGACATTCACATGTCTCATATTCATAAATTTGTTTTCTAAAAAAAGTTATCTAAAAACACATTTATTGAGGTATTTGAAATGCTACACACCTTAGAAATCAAGGCTCCTAAATGGTTCTTGGCCTGGATATATATCCTTCTCAGAGGTACCTGACTTTTTATGTTATGTAGACATTTATTAAACTGAAATGGCTCTTAGCCTGGACAGAGAGTGCGCAAGAAAAGTCTACAAACTATATAGAACATTTGTTTTCGTGATGTTCTTTAAACTTTTAAATGTTTAACACTTGCACATTTTCATGTACATGTGTTGAAACAATGGTCTGGGCTGACTTGGTGTCCCTGAGGAAAAGTTTGTTAAGTAGTTAAAAGAAGTTGTTCTTCGGCATCGCTCTGCAGAACTCCTTCTGGCACCTTTATTTTTAAGAGTGACAAAATAATGGTACAATACCTTATAAAACAATTTTAATGGCTCATACATGTTCTTATCAAAGTCAGCTTTAAGCTATTTGCTGTTCAGCAATGGATATTTGTGGGATCAATTTTCAAAGCCATGCCGCTTCATTGCTTTGATCAACTAAGTAAAAGGGCAAACATTGTGCAGACTTAATTTCTGAAATGCTACCTAATTAAAATGCAAGCAAACTGTGTTGTAACAACATTGTGATGCATGGCTACATTCGACAGTCGGCAGGGAACCTAAATAATTATCTGAAGCTTGCATGCATGTTACACCCACAACTCTGAAAAAAGGAAAAGTATTAAAATGAAAGTGGTATGCAATATTAATCCTGATTTATGGCATGATGGCTTGCATGGGCCTCTAATGATACACATAAGCATGCTTTAGAATGGGCTTCAATAATATATGAAAATTGCATACACAAATGGGTAACTACGATACACACACACACACACACACACACACACACACATGCACACACACACACACCTAAAGACAACCCTGTAATGAAGACTTGTGATGCAATGCGCTTGTGTGTGATGCCTTCACTTTGTTTTCTATTATTACCAAACCTAGACACTAAACTCCCCTGTCAAATCTACGCTCCCAATTCAATTATGCTTCTAATCAGTCGCTCCATTGCCGCTAAAACAGATACAACGCTTTCAATTAGAATCTGTGATTTGACTTTGTCCTGTGATATATGGGGTGTAATCAAGCAATGCATGTTTGCATCGCAAGTGGCCCATGGGATGTTTCTCCATCTACTCCAAGCCGCTGAGCTCTTGGCCTCCTCCACTTCAATTCATTTAACTTTCTCAAGAACTCCAGCCTCAGCCTAATGGACTATTCTCATATCGTCTGTAAACAAAAGCAGGGAAGTGCAGAGGAAATTAGGGGAGTTACAGTGGCCCTTGACCTCCCTCACTTCCCCCCACCCAACACACACTCCTCCGCTCCAAACTTAATGAGGCATCCAGACATGGGAGGACAGATGTGAAAAAATGGATGAAAAAAAGAAAGAAATTGCTTCACTAAAATGTAATTTCAATAATAAAACTTTCAATAAAAGCACGTATGAATAAAAGATAAATAATGAATAACAGGTGAAGAACAAAAATTAAAAGAATATGGCACATTAAGAAAAAAGTAAAGAAACACAAGCTATAAAAGGTATTTACGTAAAAACTGCTTTTAATCAAGATATACCTCAGAAAATCTTAATTTAAAAAAGGTATGTTTTACTTTCTTTTTGAAAGCACTTAGTAATTAAGCAGCACACAGAACTACAAAAAGATAATTCCAGCACTTCAGTTCATACTGCAATTGTGTTCATGAGTAAACCTATGCCAACTATTACAATGATGAATTAATTATGCATTTACTTTGGTCAAATAAATGAAACCAACCTTTTTAAACATTTTATTTTCATTTAAAAGCAGTACATTTTGTTCTAGCATTATGAGTGGACAAAATAGGCTACATCAGAATGTATATTACTTACAATAATTCAGTGACATTATTTTCATTGTGTGAATGCAGGACTCATGCAACACTGGAGAAACTGGAGACTGACAGGTATGGACATTTTATTGGTCTATCCACAGCACGCAAAAGTAAAAGAGAATAAACAATCAGCAGAATAGAGCAAGAACCACATGAAAAGCAACAAGGAAGTAATAGAGCACATAAACCATGTATTAAAGAAAAAACAAAAACAAAATAAATAAAATAAAATGGGCTTGAGAACAAAAGAAACAATACAGAACTAGAAGTCAACACAAGGAAATGCTATGCGGGGGAACTTAGGGAATATAGAGGAGTGAGAGTTCTTATAGGACTAGTGATAGCCAAGTAAACAAGATCCAGTTTTCAGTAGTCCCACAAGGTGTGTGCAAGGCCGAGGATGCGGAATTGGGAAGCTCCTTCAGTTGGCCATTAGCTTCAGGGTGGACCTGAAGTGCATGAGAAAAAGCAAGGAAGAGTCTGGCTGATTCAGGATGGGAGCATTGATAAACAAGTGTATCAAGGAGGTAATCACCTCTTCTGCGGCCTCAGGGATACAAAGTCTTCAGGAAGACCAAAGCAGCAGGATAGTTCCTGGAGTCTCAGCTGTCTGGGGTGCCATGGGAAGTCCTGTGAATAAGCGATAAATCAACCATTTCACCACCAACAGCATGATTGTGTTACCTTCTGACTCTGAACTCGATGACAACGTTCACCGATGTCATGTCCAGGGTTGCTTAAGTGCTGAAAAGACATTTTCCTGGTGGCAGTTGTCTGAGGGGCTTAGATTGGGCACAGACAATACAGCAATTTACAAAGTTCTGGATACTGACATAAACTTTGGGCCACTAATAATTGGTCAGTAATTGAACAGTTTTTGTCAAACCTTGGTGACCACTGACAATGAACATGTGCACCCATGTTATGAACAATCGCTGGAACATACAGTTTGTTGAGTGGCTTATCACTGGAAGATTGGAGTCCCCAAGCAGGTGGGCTGGTCCTTGTAAATGGGTGGCTCTGGGTCATGAATTCGGGATGGGGTGTCTATGTTTCTGCTTTTGGATCTGGGTCAAGAAATCTGGTCAAGAAATGAACCTCTTCTGCAGAAGGTGAGCAGGTGAGTCAGCACAGTGAAACCTTGAGGAGGGAGATGAAAGGTGTACACACCATACTGAAGTTTCAGATGGACCAATGACAGTAATTGGAGGAGCTCTGTACTCTAAGAAGGATATAGAAAATAGACGTAAATTGCACTTGTCATTTTGACAAATAAGCCAACACAAAACTCACATGATATGTGCTCCTCCAGGCTGGGCGAATACACAAGATGTGTATTCATCAGTGCACACCATCACATACCTGCGAAGCATATCAGTGAGTAGCTCACTGATGAATGACTGAAACACAGCAGGTGGACTATACACATAGGGCATAGGGCATGACTTGGTACTCTTAGCAGCCAGTGGTCATGGAGAAGATGTTCTTCCATTTGTCCCCTTCCCAGATACAAACAAGATTTTCAGCATGCCTTCTATGACCTCCTGAATGAAATAATTTATACCAGCAGTCTCTATGATGGACAGTGGATTAGGGACCTAGAAGGAGTGGCCCCAGGCAACAGGTCTATGCCTCTATCACAAGGCTGATAAAGTGGATTGTGTTGGCATGCTGTTGCCAAAAGCCACCACCAGATGTTGATACTTCTTAGACAAACTCTCCATACCCTGAACTGGTAGGCTTTCTGTGAATGTAAAGCCACACAGGAGCTGAGGACAATGGTCTGGGCATTTAGGGACCTGCTGAAAGAGTCGTGTTTGTGGAACCAGTCAGTTGCTAAAACTATATGGTGAACAGAAAATGTTCTCTGTGTGATTTTCCCCAATCTGTGGTTACTATATGGTTCTCTCTAACACCTGCCCAGAATCCACTGGTAGTTTATCCAGCCCTTTTTATTTTGAGTGGTCATTTACATGGGTAGACAGGAAGGTTGTATTTCTGCACCACATGTTCTGGGATGAAACATGTCTGCTGCACCAAAGACAAACAGTTCTAAAACCCAACTGATTTGGCAATGGTGGTCTCACTGAGCAGTTAACTCGGCCAGCAGTGCCATAATACAAACATAGCCCACTTTGAAGGTGTCTGTTACTTTCTTCATTGAATAGATGAGAACCATTTTCCTTCGTTGACGTCTTGGGGTTGCATTCGTGAAGTCGACAGTTGAGCTGGACTGAGAGGAATATCTGTTGGTTTTGGATCTGGACATTGGCTCAGCAGGCCATCTCCTTCTTGAACACAGGTCTGAGACCTCTGCAGTAGTCTGGGATGAGAGAGATTTTTTATTCCCAGAGTGAGTTAAATCATTCATAAAACATGAGTGCATACCCAGATTGTGGATGGTTGCCTGGTCGCAGCTTGAATAATTATTCTCCAGATGCCCTGCCCTCTGGTGGATGGCCAAATAGTCCTAAGCATGGTGGTAAATCACTTAAAAGACCATGTCTCCTCTCCCTGTCCTCCCTCAACCCCGGTTTTGACAAAATATACCCCACTCTCCCTGCCTGTTAACAAAATGACAACACTCCTAAGACTAACTACCATATATATATGGTAGTTTTAATGTGCCCAGCTCCTCCACATTCAGACTGTGGACTCCTGTTACAAAGGAACTTCTGAAGAAAAAGACATTCAGTTGGAAAACATCAAATGAATGAGCCATTCAAGAAACCAATGGTGTACAAGCAGCTGGACATCAGACTGTGTTACCATGGCTTATTCAAAGGGCCAACTCAGGAAAACGCAATTAAAAACAACTGCTTTAAACTTTGTCAACACGAGCAATTATATTTACATAGTATTTATATAGAGTTCTAAGGACTAACAATTGCAAAGCTTCTGATGCTTGGACATGCTTATTTTGGGGTTTTGTTTTTTAATCTCTTAAAATCTTATTTTTAAGCAACTATAATGCAAACTGACTGAGCTATTCTTAAGTTATTGAAGAATATGTAATAAAAATGTGGACCCATTAGTCTGGGGATATATGGAAATAAAGATGCATCGACTTCTTAAACAGAAGTAACTAGGCTGACATTCCTTTTGGGAAAGAGTGCAGATGATGGTCTTTCTGTAATACATGCACTGCTCTAGATCTGGCATTTGTAATGAATGCTTTTTCCTGTGGCATTTGTCATTAGACTGATGTTTTTTTCAGCATATGGGAACATTAGCCCTATTGATCTTTGTAGTAGGAGAAACCCTGTGGGAACTTCTTGAAGACCACTGGGCACTTAGGGTTAGATATGGGTGAGCTGGATATGGATGTGTTGCTGCTCCTCATTGACACGAATAACAATGAGAAGCCCAGAACTGGAGCTATATTTGGCTCAGCTGCACTGACCGTGGGCGACAGCGACTTATTTCCCACAAAGCCTGTTCATGTGCTTGCTGTTTTGGTATTTTCTGTTTGTTTATTTGTTTGTTTTTGGGTTTTTGACAGGTATCAACATTTATTGAGTGGAAATGGAGCAGCACTCAAACGGCACTGGCTCCCACATGAACCCTTACTTTGGTTGGGCTAGAGCAGTGTGGTGTGTGTGCTATTGGGTCTTAGCTGGAGGTCTGACAGAGAAACAAGCCCTCCAGCAGGAGAGAAGAGAGACTTCTCTTCTGAGTCTTTAGTCACATGAGACATTCAGAGCCACAGCTTAAAAGCAGCACTCCAATCAAAGCCCCCGTTACCAGAGGCTAGAGTGCTGGGGTTTCTGCTGAGATAAGACACCATGTGCGTTAAGCCCAGCTGGTGGAGCACCAGTATGGCCCACCGCTGTTTATTGAAATGTCTCAAAGCACCCTTCAGTTGCTGTGCTGAGAACAGATGACTCAGCTTGTATTTAGACTAGTGTTATTAGTAAACTGTATGTGTAATGATCGCAGATATGAACCCAAATACAGTGGAATCAATGCATGTTTAATAAGAAAAAACAGCTCAAAAGACAAGAGTCAAAGTCGCAAAGCCATAGTCTAAAACCAGGATATCCAACTCAAGGCAATCAAGAGAAGTCAAGGCAAAAAGCAAAAAGAGAAGTCAAAATCCAGAACAGGGTCAAAACATATTACGAAACCCACTGAAACGGAAACGGCAGGACACCCACTCAGTAACTCGACAGGCCTAAGTATACATCACACCCTTGTACTGTCCTTTGGGTCTATTTATACCCCTACGCCTAGTTTTCAGGTGATCCTGATCTCCTAGTTAAGGGTTGGAGCGAAACTCCAGAGTGGGCAGTGCTGGACTGGCCATCGAGCATACTGGGCATTTGGCTGGTGGGCCGTTGGTAAATTTGGGCCAACAGTCAATTTTGGGCCGGCACAGAATCCCTTCAGCAACCCCACCCCACACTCGAAAGCACGATATTGAGAGGGACACCAGTGCGTATTCCCGTTACCACCGCCCCCCCCAGGTGGGCCAGTCTCAAAATGTCCAGTAAGATTTTTTGTCCCAGTCCAGCCCTGAGAGTGGGTATCTGGAGGGTTGCCTGGTGCTACCTGCATCTGAGTCCAGTCCAGGGCTAGTCCTTACAGTATGGATACACTGTGTAAATATTATATATATATTATAGTGGTATTGTTGTTAATGAAAGTAATTATAGAAATAAATGAAGCAGGTAAAAATAATTCATATAAAGGAACAGTTTAGTGGGAAATAAAATGTACACAATTTACCACTTACCCCTGATGTAGTCAACCAGACATATGGAGTCCCTTTTTAGTTTAGAGCTGGATGTTACTAGCAAACACTAGGATAATTAATTGTTATTTTTCCTGCAATAATGCATCCCCAAAACTTCCTTCAGCCTCCTGAAATGACATCCCAGCCAAGGCAGGGCAAGTTTATTTATATTGTGCATTATCATACAGAGAGGTAATTCTCTGTGCTTTACAGAGATATAAGCATTAAAAAGCATGAAAGTAAACAAACACATATCAGTACATCAAGTCTAATCAATATAGACGTCACGTTCTGAGCAGGGTTGATGGGGACAAGTTTGGATGTACCTGAAGAATAACAGGCTTTTATTGATATTAAATAAACAAGACAATATTAAAGAACACCTAGCATGAACACAAGCAGGGGTAATGGCTGACTGACAAAGACAGACTAAAGTATAGGAACAGCTGAGACACATTAGAATAAATAAGCAGGTGTAGGCATTACATTGTAGGGCAGGACAGGGACAGAGAAAACATGATAAACATGAAAATAAACACAATAGGACTAGAGAAAACACAAGACAGGAAGTGACCATAGGAGATAAGTGAAATAAGTTAATATCAGTTAAACAAAAGAAAAGAAAGTGATATAAAAGAATATACTGATAAAAGTGCAAGATAAAATACAGCCAACCTATTAATTGAAGGCAGCAGAAAACAAGGCAGGTTTTAAATTGGCCACAGTTGGGCAGATCTGATCTCTGTACTCCATGGGGTGCTGGTTCTAGCAAAATGGTTAATGCAATTTCCCCCTATTTAGTTTTAGAACTGTTTCAGTACTATGATGTTCATATAAGCCTTAAAGTCATCTAAGTAACCATTTTAGTTCCAGTAATTACTGATTTAACTAAAGGGTGTTTTCTCATGAAAGGGACTATGAAAGGGACATTTGAAATAGGCCCTTAATTGTGAAGTGCATCCAGGTTTCTCTTTTTCAGGAGAGTTTTGATAACAGTTTTTAGTGGGAACAAGATTGAGAGAAGGGAGCCGAATGCTAAACAGCTGAAAATACTTTTTAAAAAGGGCAGGGTGTAGAGAAAGAATGAAATGGTTTAAGATGCAGAACTATTTCTTCAAGAGTTGTGCCCATCGACAGCAGTAAATTCAGACATAAAGGCCATATTTTTTTCTGCATGATATAGATGTTGGATACACTGCTTTGTCAAATATTTCCAGCTTTGTGCTTAAAATAGATGCAATTACTCATTACACATTTCACGTGATATGAACTATCTGTGGTAGCACAAAAGTGTTGCTAATGTTCACATTAGTGATATTAGAGAAATTGTTTAACACTGACTTGTAAATGTGGAGACTCTTTGAGAATTGCATAATTGCAAAAGTTTTACTAAATTTACAATCAGCCCTGTAAATTTATTCTCCTGTATTCTCTCCTCTGATTTGCCACCACTGTAGTGTTTCTCCATGGTATTTTCAGTTTACCAGAAATCATATTAGGTGCAAATACTCTGAGAACTCTAAACTGATTTAGACAGTCATCCACAGACACTGCTGTTGTACTAGGTAATACAGACATGGTTTCCAAAAACAGAGCAGTGATGTTCTCATTAATGTCAGTTTTGGATAATAATAATAATAATAATAATAATAATAATAATAATAATACATTTTATTTCTAAAGCACTTTCCACTAAAAATTGCTATAGAATAAAATAAACAACAAATAAAATCAACAAGAGTAGGCCTTTTTAAAAAGGTGGGTTTTCAGGCCTCATTTAAAAGTGTCCACAGTCTGTAGTACCCTCAGATGGTCTGGGAGGGCATTCCATAGGCGGGGAGTGGCCACGTAGAAAGCCCGATCCTCCATAGTGTGAAGCTTGGATCTAGTTTGTATGATCAGAACAATAAGCTCATCAAAGAAAACACAGAAATGATGAACTACCAAGAAGCTAAGTCCTTCACAGTCACTGTAGGATCACTGACAGTCTTAATGATAATCAAATCCAGTGCATGACCTTAGATATCCAGCTCTTCATTTAAGTGATTCAGACTTATAGCTGTGGCTTAGGATATAGCATGTCTTACTGTGAGCTACTAAAATGAGAAAAGTTTCACTGCAACCATTACAGACAACACCAGTGTTTTTATTCACAAAGCAGTCATAAGGAGTATTTGTGATGCTCTTAAAAACTGGTTCTAGATTCTCGATTCCTCCTCCTGAGGTGAGCTGCAAAAAATTACTACTCCCAGCATTCGGCTACATGGTGAGTGATACTTTGTCCTAAGCCATTCTTGCAAGTTTTACCACATAAAGGTAGCAAGCCAGCAGGGGTCCATGCTGGGCTAAAAGCTAATACTAGCCAGCCAGCTATTCCATCCATCCTACTTGCCCCCAGGGATTTACCTCCATGCTCATAGTCACGGTGTACATCCCACCCAGCACTAATGCTAACAACACGCTGGTCAAACTTTACAGACCCTCACCCAGATGGAAACTTATTGTCGTCAGAGATTTCAGTCAGGTAAATCTCAAGTCAGTTCTCCCTGAATTCCATCAGTATGTGGACTTTGCAAATAGAGGGGTGAACATGCTGAACTGTGTTTACACAAACATAACTGGCACATCCCCCCCCCCCCCCCCACTCCTGAACCCCCCACTTGGTCACACATCCCAAAAATCTCATGCGCAGGTTTTTGGTGACGTGACTGATGACGTTACTGTCTCCAAGACTATCTCCGCATTGCCCAACCAGAAACAGTGGGTGACTGCGGAGGTGAGAGCCACCTTTTGATCAGGTGATAAGGTTGCCCTGAGAACAGAAAATCTATGGCCACTTCCAGGACACTGGGCATGTACAGTGTATGTACCAGGGCATTCAGGGCATCTCCACCTGCCTGTGATGGTGAGGCCTCCCTTCCAGATGTTTTGAACATTTAACAACTCTGTTAGAATAAAATGTCAGTCATAATAATGTATTCATTCAAACTATATTGTTGCTGCTCTTAAGTTTTTTTTCTGTTGTATTATTGCTCCTGTGTTTTTCTTGCACTCTCTCTCTTGCTCTCTATGCACTCTGTGTATTTTGTCTGGTCTGCACTAATGTAGTGTTGCGTTGTTCTGTTTCTGGTCCACAAAACAAGCTGGGGTCACAGCTTTCCCAGCAGTCCATTCTCAAGGTCAGTTTCTTGTAGATAGCCGAGTCTGGCAGTGATAGACATGTGTACTAGTTGTTGTGATACACATGAGCATGAAGGTTTGGTGTGAGTCAACTGAAACTACACATTTGCAAGTGTTGGACCCAGAGAGACCACTGCAGTTTAGCACATCACCATCATGAAGCAGCAACCTGTTCAACACAGTACTTTTTACTCTTCACACACATGCAGTATTACAGCAGAGTACCTCGGGAGCAACTGTGCTGTTGATTAATGAAGCTGGCAGCCACCAGAGGGTTTGCAGACGGAGTGGCCATGACAGAAGTGCACGCACTGAAGAGAGTACACAATGTTCAAACGGTAGAGAAACAACAGACAGACATGCATCCACACAAATGTATGTGAACACCTACATGCAGAATTACTTAAATGAAAGAGAGTGAGAAATAGAGCAAGAGAAAGGAAATAGGAGAAGAGAGAGAGAATAAAGAGAGAGAGACTATTCATCAAACTGAATAATGTACACAATGTACAGCAGACCAATTACATTAAATCTAAATGAATACAAGCCTCTGGTATTAATTATCAAGGCAAACAAACAGAAACTTTGTATCAACTGCCCCGCAGAGCCTTGTCTCTGACAGAGGCCCTTCTGTTAACATCAGTGGTGTATTGCAAGTTAAAACATATTCGGCAAAAAAAAGTAAAAAATAAGCATTTCTTTTGATGCACTGTAGATATGCATCTCTGGTTTCCTTGAAGTATATGAATATTTTTCCAGAAATTATCAGTTCTTGCTCACTCTGGGGATGTAACAGTTCATTAATTCAGCTGATGCATTAGTTCACATTTATGCCTTCAGCTGCACAAGCATGTAGCTAGGAGCTGCTGCCTTGGTGTGTTTAGTCAAAAGGTGACATATTTCATACAGTGTATCGTGAAATTCAGTTAGAGTCATTCTGGTAATGAATTAATTTTCTGTGCTCCTTGTCTGTGCTTGCATTTTATATACCTAGTTTCTTCTGTTATTAAGTTCTACATTCCACATTTTAGCCATTAAGGAACGCATGAATAGTCTATTATGAAAGGTCTAACAGGATATGAATGGAATGACAATGCAAGTTTTATATATCTACAAAAGCATCAGTCTGGCAGGGGAGGAGCTGCTTCAAACCATTCTTATGGTGCCTTGAATCAATATTAAAGTGATAGAAATCGGATTAATCGTGTTTTGCATGCCAAACAAACCAAGATAGTATCTGTTTTGAGAAGCACCAGTGCATATGCTTGACAAAAACAACCTGTCAGCATCCTACTCCTTCATGTGACACATTAGACACATTTGACTCAGCTCTGCGTCTCCCGAAAACTACTACTATTGGCTGAGCTAATCTGAAGGATTTGAACATGGTCCACTTACACACACTCGCCTCATTCTCACACTATCAGGCGACAGGCTAGCAGATATTTTGGGATTAAGTGATTTGTCGCTGTATTTGTTCCCCTTAAATTATGATGCAGTGAACTGACAAACTACTGCCTGGTTTAAACAAAATCTTTAGACCATTTGAACACATAAGAATATGATCTCTGATCTTTTTTTTTTACCAGGAATTCCGGGCTATCCTCAACACATTCTCACTAAAATGGTATTTTAAATGTATAACCACATAATATTCTAAACAAAATGGTAATACATGTTTTTTTTTTACATTTTCTTGTTAGAGGCTGGACAGTGTACACTAGGGATGTAACGATACCAAAAGAATACAAAGTCTGGGATGTGATATTTAACAATATATTAAGAACTAAAGAAAAATTACAAGTCCTTTATTGCACAACAACAACAAAAGCTGCCTTGAACATCCAGACTCACCTGCTAGTATGAATATACCTCAGGTCACTCAGTGAGCAGTAGATCAGTTCCATGTTCAAATCAGTTCCAATCCTAACCCTCTCCAGTTGGCAGTGGTGTGCCTCAGGGTTCTGTCCTGGGGCCCCTCCTTTTTATTTCTACCTTCTTCATCTTGGCGATATTTTCAGGAAATATGGTATCAATTTCCACTGCTACGCGGATGACACCCAGCTCTATTTCTCCTCCAGTCCCACTACACCTCTACCCCCCTCCTCCATTTTAGACTGTCTACGAGACATCAAAATTTGGTTCTCCCACAACTTAAGCACAGATAAAACTGAAATTCTTCTTGTAGGTTCCAAATCCACACTCTCCAAACCTGGTAGTTTTTCATTATCCATTGATAACGCCACTGTCCTCCCTTCTCCTCAGGTCAAGAGTCTGGGCGTCATCCTTGACAGCAACTTCTCCTTCTCTGCCCATATAAACAACATCGCTCGATCTGCCTACTTCCATCTCCGTAACATTAACCGCCTCCGTCCCTCACTCACCCCCTCTACCACGGCCATATTAGTCAATGACCTTGTCCCATTCCGACTGTTGCATTGCTTTCCGGTCTACCCCATAAATCCCTCCATAAACTTCAACTGGTTCAGAACTCAGCCGCCCGTATCATTTCCAGAACTCCACACACACAACACCCCTGTCCTCTAGCAACTTCACTGGCTCCCTATCCATTTCCGCATACAGTATAAAATCCTTCTTTTAACATTCAAAGCCCTCTATAACCTAGCTCCTCACTATCTCATTGACCTCCTTAATCTACACATACCCTCTCGCACTCTCCGCTCTTCCTTTGGTTCTCTCCTCTCCACACCTCATGCCGTATGTCCACTATGGAACTCAGATCTTTTAGCTGCACTGCTCCCCCACTTTGGAACACACTCCCACTCGACCTCCGAACCACATCATCCCTGCCCATGTTCAGATCTCTACTTAAAACTCACCTGTTCAGATTACCCCATATCACATAACACTATCATCCATACATACATGTAAATATCCTTTTGTATATATATATATATATGTATGTATTTTTAAAAAATGTCTTTGTATATAAATTTGTTTATATGTTTTTCCTTCTTTTTCTCTAAAGTGACCTTGAGAGTTGTGAATGGCGCTTATCAGGGGCAGATCTAGAAAAATACTTATGGGGTGGTAAATATGGGGGCAGGAATTTTTGAGGGGTGGCAAGGTATGGCCATGTAGGCCTGTATATATATAATTTAATCACAGTTATCGGTTTCACTACCAAAGGGCACTGTGCTTTCATTATAATTTCAATTCTTGATAGTTAATCAGTTTTGATCTCTTTCTTTTTTTTTTTTTAAAAAAAGGAGGAGGAGCTATTAGAAATAAAACCTACAACTCACTAAAGCCTATTAAGGAATAGACTTATAATTAATTAAGAACGCTGCAGTAAAATATCTCATAAATCAGCATTCTACCTCGCTGTCTCACACTCTTTCACTTCTTTCACTCCAACGTCAGATTCTCGAGACGTTTTAAAATAAAGGAGCCATAAGATATAGGACCTAAAACTCCTAAATGCTTATTAAAGACTAGAATTACATCCCAGGTTAAGGGGGTTAATTGGTTTTTATATCGGTTTTATAACGGAATCTACGAATAAGTATACAGCTATAGCTGGCGAATAAGGGTGTTTTCACACACGATCCGTTTCAACCATTAAAACCAACTCTGATCAATTCGTCAGTTAATTTTCTGTTCACACTTTAATCCAACCTGCCGCCGAGGTTCCTTCACATTCACCATTCCTAGGAATTATTTTCCTAAT
>JBBPCY010000130.1:1959902-1991560 GCA_037974405.1 Brachyalestes nurse
AACAAACATAAGGTCCAGCTCGCTACAATCATGATCGGGGGACAAAAAAAAAAAAAAAAAAAAAAAACACGAGTTAACAAAGCCTGTCCCTCACAGCTGTTTGTCAAGAGCAGCCTACACGTAAGAACAGCAATGGCAACAGTTTTCCTCCAAAAACTTGATCACAGTTGATTTGTGAAGCAGCAGATTTAACACTATTACTGACTGAAAACGTTTCACTCAACACAACCATTTCAGGGAGGAGCGTAAAGCGACACAGGAGAGTGTCCGTGATGTTCAAGACTTGCTCTGTACAGTTCAGTGTTTTCTGAGGTAATTTCCAAACTATCTGTGGGTGCAATCCGGCATTTAAATGTTCCGCGGTGAGTAAAAGGGCACCAACTTCATTCACATTGGGGACATCACAGTTAAAAGTTAAACAGCACCACATTAACATGGAAATTATGGGCCAATACCTATATCTGATACTTTCCCCAATACACATACTAGACAATGCCAATCCAAAGATTCATGAAACGCAGAAACTGGGCCTACAATTACCTGAAATGGCTTTACTGAAAAATATTAACACAGTAAAGTTACCAATGCAGCTAAATGAACAAATTCCAGGTATTTCATCAGAGTAGCCGAGAGCTGGCTACGAATTCTGTGTACAACAAGCAGGTCAAATATTAGTTTGAAATCTCAGTCAAATCTTATCATCCATTGCTAAAGATTAGATTAGATCTGCTAGTACTGATTCTATTCCATCCCTAATTTTCACATTTATGGTCGAATGTTCAGGCTAACTTTACTACGTAGGCCAATGTCATCACATCTAGTTCAGACTAATCCGACAGGAATGATGCCATCAAACATAAGTATGTGGTGAGAATTTACCTACAGATTCAAAACAATGAAGATTTAAATTGTGGGATGACGCAAGCCGATTACTGTGGGATTGTTTTTCACTTGCTTTTGTTCTTGACAGAGCGAAGGACAAAAACAAAGTGTTTAGTTCTTCATTCAAGTTTTATTAAACTGCATTTATTATTTACACAAAAGGGGGAAGTTTAATATTAATGGACTCTTTTGTGTATAAATGTTAGTATTTATAGGGACCTATTTGATCCATATAAACCAAGTGGATCCGGTTTACACCGTTAACTTTACTGATGTGCCAATGCATAAAGAGCACTATAGCTTGTGAGAAGTCCGTCTCTGGAAAAATGTGCAGTTAACAAAACTCGACAACCGATTTACCCCAGTTCCTCTTACTGCTCGTGAGAATGAAGGGTCAGTGCAAGTGTAATGAGGAGCTACCAAAGTAAAGTAACCTCATCCACAAGAAACAAAGCTTAGAAGAACTGAGCCATTGCGTTCATGATGTTATATCAAAGATTAAGCATTCACCGTAAGAGCATCTTAACAGTTCTACGCTCTCAGCTGGTGCACTCCGAACACTCCTAACCCACAGCCAATTTGCTCAAAATCTAGGAAAGCCTGAGGCTCTAGTCTCCGTGGCGTGTAGCAGCATGAGCACCCATTCTCTGGGGGTCCTGGGACGGGTAGTGGATGTGCCCTGGAGGTCTCAAGCCCATAGGGGGAGGCGGAGGAGGGCCCATAGGGTGGAACACTGGTGGCCCGAAACCTAAACACACAAAAAACACACACTTCAGTATGCAAGAGAGAATTGCAGAATTGTGGCCTTCAACAAGAATCACACAGACTAACAACGAATGAATTCTAATGAATGTGCTCTCAAAAGAAAAAGTTCATGCTGGCTATGATAGCAAGGTGTCAGAACACAGTGCATCACAGCAGTGTGGCTGCAGAAAGGTCGGAGTTCCCTGTCCACCTCTAAAACTAGCCTCTACAGGCACCAGATCTGGACCATTGAACAGAAGAATGCAGCCTAGTCTGACGAATTACGTTTTCTTTTATATAAGGTGGACGGGTTATATAAGTTATATAAGTTGCATGCGCATGACTTGTATGGTGATGCCCAATGAGAAAAGGTAAGGCAGTGAAGACAGTGTGATGCTCTGGACAATGTTCTCCAGTCCTGGCATTCATGTTTGATATTACTTTGACACACTGCAAAAATTGTTCAGTTTCAGCATTAGAACACATTTTTTGAATGCGGCAAGCAATCTGAACAGAACTAATTTACATATATGAGTCTTAATGAAACAGGAAAACAGCTTGTTTAATTCTGAGGGATAACAAATGACAAAGATCATGGAAAAAAAATAGTACTTGTTTTAACTGTAATGCAAAAAAAAAAACAAAAAAACAATCAAACTGCTCTGGCACTAGCTGTCTAATCTTCCTTATGCTCATGAATGCCTATGGAAATGTGGCTGCTGTGTCATCTGATATTTATACCCCAGTGAAACAGGAAGCCATGGATGACCACTTAAAGCTCTCTACACTGAGGGTAAAAAAAAAAAAAAGAAAAAGGGAAAAATAAATGAGACATGCTTCAGTTACATTGTGTTTATAGGAATCACAGGGAAGCCAGTGATTGTGATTGTTAAAATATTTGTTCTTAGACTAAATTAAGTCAGACCTCCTACCTCTATTTTTCAGTGCGAGACTGAGCTAACAAATTAAAAATGGTATGATTTAAATGCTCAGACATGGAGGTGCAATTTTACAACGATGTCTATAACAGCTTCTTCATTAAACTGGCAAATGCACACTGAGGGATATTTATTCCATCTGTAGCTATAAGACAATGTTTTGAAGTGAATAATGCAGGACACGAATCAGTTCCAGTAATTCTTTGTATATGTATAGTGCTGCATACCTGGTGGGGGTGGGTTGGGCAGGCCAGGGGGAGGGGGCAGGCTGAGGTTCAACACTGCAGGAGAGTTGCTGGGGTCCAGGTTAAAGTAGTTTGCAGGAGTCTCATCTTCTAAGGCTGGAGGCAGCGGAAGAGCTGAACACAAACACACAAAATAAGCAAACAGAATAGTGTCAAAAGTATATTAGGATATCAGCACCACTATACCTCACTTCACCTCTCACAACGTATCTTTTTTATATATACAAAAATCACTCAGTAACGTGATGCTTCTTGAAGATACAGAATTGCCATATAAGAGCAGCTGTCAGTATTTTAGGTTGAGGGGAGTAGTTACAATTGGACAATTTTTACATTAGTTTTGCCACCACAAAATAGACATGCCATAATTCATAATTTTATTGCTTATTGGAATTTCTAGCTACTTTAAAAAAATGTTCCTGGTATTAGTAAAACTATAACAGACAGACAGACAGACCTGCAGGCAGACCAGGCACAGGCTCCAGTCGGGTGCCCATCTCACTGTAACCATCTTTAGCCTCCTTGCCTTTGGCAGCCTGGGAGCGGCCCCACTTGACAGTGAGCCTGCGGCCGCTGATGATGAGCTTGTTGAAGGATTTCTCAGCAGCAAGCTCAGCTGCCTGCCGCGTAGCAAACTGAATAAAGGCACACTGCTGCCTCTGCACTAACGTAATGGTGCGGATCTCTCCAAACTGGTAAAAATGGCTCCTGCAGGAATAGAGGACAGTAAGAGAGAATGTAAGACTGATTCCCCAAACACACTGTTGCCACTGTTCTTTTACTACAGTGAACTTTTAAAGTTTAAAACAGCACAAATGAACAGTTTACTGGCTTTCTGAGAGTAGCACATGCTTCAAGCAGCTTTTAAAACAAAATGAGTGCTTCATTTCCATGAAGCAACTCAATGTAACCATTGTACTAGCAGCAACACCAACATTACTAATAATAAATTAAAATGTATATGTATATAAAATGTAAATGTATTTTTCCAATAAAATTGTTGCAAATGCATGAAAACTACAACACAGCTGTTTTGTTATTGGTCACCTGAGCTCAGAGTCCGTGATGGTATCGCCCAGACCCCCTATGTAGAGGGTGGAGATAGTTTTGTCCTCAGGTGGGTCCAGCCTGGGCATGGTGGAGGCTCTCTTAAGCAGTTTATCAGCTACTGGATCATTGATGCCATAGTAACGGTCTTTAATGTTCTGATCTGCCAGTGGATCATCGGGGTCTGTGGGCTTCTCATGCCTGATAAAGACACAAAGAACATGAAAAACAGTTAACAGCCAAAATCCTCCCACAAAAAAGTAGTAGTGGTTTACGTTTAATGCCATATCACCAACAATGGTTATGTCAGGGCAAAAAGGTCTATTAAACGATATAAATTACTTGAAAACAAGAGACTTAAATAAAAAACAAATAAATACACACTTAAATAAATAAAGATTTCACAACTTCCAGACTACTTTGGCTTGTGTTACTCACAGCAGAACAACAAAGTCAAATGTTTTTCACTGACAGGGCCATATTACAGAACTGACATGATGGGGGTTACTCACCTTTCAATAAAAAGCTCCAAACTAAACTCTTATAAAACTCAGAAAATGGAAGTGAAATGTTTAAATGAAAGTAATAAGTGAGCAGACTTTGTTTTGGTGCATTTACACTTAAACTATGGAGGTCTGAAACGTATACAAGATTATACAAGATAAACTGCTACTGAGGGTTTAACATGGATGATCCCTGTTCCTTTTTAGCCATCGTACTTGTAGCGTCCTTTACAATAAACACTACTGCATCTGTCGTGTTTTATATTCAGCACCATACCCGAGCCAACTAGAAAGTCTATTAAAAAGATACGAGGGGGACATGTTAGTAACGACCCTCGTTTAATGTTTACAACCAATTTCTGAGCTTCTAATGATTAGTAATTACATTTAATATCAAAGCTCTATCTGATGCCCCTTTTTATAACGGCACATTCTATTTCATCTGACAAATGAACCGAACACACAAATGACTTTATAATGTTCTCATTTTATCTTTGCATCAGTGACACACACGGGTGCTTAAGTTAAAAATGAAGGACAGATTACATAGCCCAGCTAGTCGTCTTGATGGATTTGATGCCAGGAGTTTCATATCCAGCTCAACATCGCCACCATGTGGGTTACAGCACTTTATTTCAGAAAAAGGACACCCCTCATACATCCAGTCAATAAAGGCAAAATAAAGAATTTTATTTTTGTTCTCTACTCACTATATGATCATGTTATGTTTATCAACATAATAAAGATAACAAATTATGATTATAAATAATAGATGACTCCTTATTGTTATTACCATTATTATTGCTGCTAATGATAATAATAATAATATTATTATTATTATTATTATTATTATTGTCATCAACATAAGAGTACTACAATCTACAAAACACCCCAGTATGAAGGGTCTTACCAGATCATCATATTAATACATGATACTAGGAATATTATATTAATTCTATAAATATTATATTAACCAGATATGTTACTCTATACATTTGATATGAATCCATAGAAAGCACCACACATTTCTGAGACTCCTGAACTCATTATGTTAGGTCAAGTGAAATAAGTAGTAGAAGAACTTCTAGATCCAAAACGCACTTACAATTGAAAGAAATGGACACTTGCAGCGGATAGAAGTTGAAAAATGTTCAGGTGCTCCTTTAAATGACTGATTACAACATTATCTAGTCAGTAATGTCAAACGCTTCTGGCTTTTCACATTGCTCATGGCTCTTACCTGTACGGACACTCCTCTCCTCTCTTACACTCGCCCTTCACCCAGAAGGAGCAGATGTGTGGTCGGTTCCTCTTGTAGTAGGGTGTGGTGCGAGCCAGCTTCAGCAGCATGTCGCTGGAGCTGGGAGCTTTACCCAGCAAACCCACCGGCCGTGTGCCATCCGAGTTCTGGATCTGAGACAGGAACATGAAATAAACAGGCCCTTCAGTGTTAGGCTTAGGAACACAGTGATGTAGACACAGAACACACATCCATGAATCCTCCTCATGAATAATCTTTGAATAAAAATGACTAAAATACATTTTTCTGAACTAAATAGGAAAGCTGCACTAATCATTTGTGATCAAATGGAGTTTACCTACACTGGTTTGGGATAGTTGTAGTTTTGGTTATTCAAGAAACCTGAGTTAAACATGCTCTTAATCTAAAATGTTCATTTTCATCAGAGTAGGTTAGACATTAAATGAACAAACTCACCTCTCTTTCCATGTTCTGTGTGTAATATTCCTTATTCACGTCTGATTTTGGCATGTCGTCTTTGACGGACAGTCCAGTATCCCTCACCTGGATGGGAAGGCCTACGGATGGAAGTAATAAACATTTATGTATGTGATTAAAATACTATAATTGCCACTTCAATACCGGAAAGGTTTCAACATGACCCACTTCTCTATGCATAATAACTTTGAAGGAGCTTAGCAGCACTCCATTTACCATCTAACACATTAGTGTCAGGCTAACAACCAGCAGCTAAAACATCTCAAAGTCAAAAGAGATGATCTTTATCTCACAGAATTCCTGCATCCACTTGCAATTAATCATGAAAATGTGGAGGGGTTTAGGCAAAGTATGCTGGACAACAAAGCTGTGACCAGCACACCATGGGCCTCTAAAAACCAGACATTTAAAGTGCTGTATATTAAAAGGGGCCACCTATCAGAGTGCTATCCGATAAAACCACAGGCTGAGACTTTCACTCAATCTGTATTCAGTAAATGGCCAAACGTTTGTGGACATTGGACCATTGCACCTATATCGGTTTACTGGACATCCCATTCCAAAACCATAGGCATTAATAGTTTCTCCCCCCTTTTGCAGATATAACAACTCTACTCTTATGAAAATGTTTTTCACAATATGTTGGTGTGTGTTTTTCCCCCACAGTATCCTATGATGCCATTTTTAAACTCGATGAGTTTTTCAGTATGGTCCACTGTATTACCTGTGTTTGTGTGTGGAAAAACATGGCTATGTGCTTGATACACCTTTTACCAACAGGTATGGCTTAAACACCTGAACTCTTAATTAGGAGAGAATCTAGCTCTTCTATCTGATAGAGCAGTACTGAGAGAGTTTTAACTGTAACTCACCGTACTCCAGATCCAGTAGGCAGGTCTGACAAACGTTCTTCATCTTACTGCATGTCTGACACACCTCTGTCTTCTTAAAGCGCATGCGCACCCCCGGACACCAACGGAAAACGGTGAAGGGCCTCGCACATATCTGAGAGGGGAGTAGCGCTGCTGTTGTTTTATCAAGCAACATACAGGCAGCAATCTCTAAAACAACCACAGTTCAAGCCTTTTTCCACAATATACCCATTTTATTTAACAGCTGCTGAAGTCATAGTTGTCTGCAACTAACAGCTAAATCCAAGAAGGAATGCATGATAAAAATCTCAGCTGTACTTACCTTGCACTCTTTGCCATACTTCTCTTTGGTCTAAAAACAAGAAAAACAGGAAAATGTAATGGAACTCACAGTAAAACAATGACATTTTTGGTAGACCAAAATGTTCACAAGACCACTGGCTGAAATGCACCCACTCACCATGCGAATGTAAGGATTTTCCCCTAAACATGTTTGGCAGAGGATAGGGAAGTCCTGCAGAAACACAAAAATCAGACCCACAAATTAAAGCAGACTTCACAGGAAACTGGAAACTGCAGAGTCTTTACAACAGTCTAAAAGCACAGATGTCACGCGGAGTTGAGGAAAACACGACTGTCAGCTGCTCCCAACAGATGGTCTTCAGTTTTTCAGATTTTCACAAAACAAGCCCATTTTATTTCTCTCAACATCACAGAAGACTTACACAAAATGGTTAGAGATACGAGATTGATATGTGTTACATCATATAAAATATAGGCTTTATACTAAAAACACTCACTATCTCTTTTACGAAACGTATATGAAATTGGAGAAGAAATGCCATGAAAAAATCATTTTTGACAAAGCAGCACAAAACCTGGCTGCTCTAAATTTCCTTTCCACAGGCACCAGGATTCAAAAATATACTGTTACAGTATAAAATGTTACAGTATATGGGCAAAACCTTTGGGACGCCCGACCATTATACCAACATGGACTTTAATAACATTGCATTCAAATACATAGACTTTAAGGAGTTGCAGCTATAACAGCTTCCACTCTTCTTGGAAGACTTTCCAGAAGATTTTGGAGTTTCTGTTAGAATTTGTGCCCATTAATTCTGTAGAGCATTTATGAGGTCAGGCACTGATGTTAGCCTGGCTCACAATCGCCGTTCCAGTTCATCCCAAATGTTGAGGTCAGGGCTCTGTGAAGGCCACACCGAACTCCTCCAGCCATGTCTTTATAGACAATGCTTTGAGCACTGGGACACAGTCGTGCTGGAATTTTGTCCACAAAATTGGAAGCATGGCGTTGTCCATAATGTCTTGGTATGCTGTAGCAATAAGGGTGTTTTCACATACAGTACTCTTTAAAGGAACCCAACTCAGTCCTCTAGAAGTGGTCCAAAAAGTTGACCAACAGAAAAGGAACCCAGTTTTTTTTATGTTCAGAGTGTGAGTTCTGCTCCGATGGGTCTCAGTTCTTTTTCTATTCGCATAGTTTCTTGTCCAACCTTGCCGCCGCTGTTCCTTTACATCCACCATTCGTAGGATTTTTTTCCACATAAGAATAGATGGTTAAAAGCTCTACCAAATTTTCCACAAAGATCTCTGCTACTATCGTTCTTCAGCTGATGGAGAACAAGAATGCTTTGAGTCTAAGCAGCTTGGTAGAGAAACTTGATCTTGACAAGAATCTCGAAGTCCCTTTATTTATGTATTTATTGTGTTTTTATGATCATTTATTCGTATTTTTTAGTTTATTTATTTTAGGTTGTGTTTCCCACGTGATCTACCTACGGTAAGCCTAGAGGAAGAAAACAGTCGAAGCGAACTCGGAACGATTTGTGTTCAAAACGCGGGAGTGAACCCGAACCGTACGCGGACTCAAAGCGTACCACTGTTCGAACCAGTTCGGTTCGTTTCAGAGGCGTCCGAGTTCTTTTGGCGTGTTCACATATACGCAAAAATGCTGAATAATCGACCATTAGAGTTCGCATTAAGGGCTGAAAACACCCCAAAACAACCTTTCAATGGAAATAAGGGTCCAATCTAAAACCTTGGAAAAGAGTGTCCCAATACTTTTGGCCAGATAGTGTGTGTGTATAGAAACTAAACGTGCCTCCTGTTAGCCAGGGAGCTAAACCGACTCGTTTTTAACACATACAACGACATTCAGACACAAGAGAAGAGAGAAAAGAAAGTCTGGTGCTGGTGTAAAAACCTCCTGTAAGACATACCGAGTCCTCCCAGTTCTGTCTGTTGTAGGTGTTAGCGCCCAGAGACGTCGCCATCACTGCAGGAAGGAGGAGAGAGTGGTCTCCAGACCAACAGGCCAAAATACTGCCTTTCAAAATAAAGGTCTCGTCTGGGAGTCTCATTCTTTTATATACATTTTAAAGTCGACGCTATGATTCAGGGGTATGTGAGGTTTTTTTTAAATACGATTTTGACAAATGTCACTGGATTATCTACAAGATCCGAGTGCCATATAAAATGCCTTTTTTCAGCAAACCACAGGATGTTTGGAGTGTGAGGTTATTTTTAAATAATTTTAACATTTGCCATTGGATTGTGTAATAGATCTGACTGCAAAATCCAAATAGATTTGTATTGTTTGTGAGGGTTTTTGTGTATTTTAAAGTCAGTGAATGATCTAATAGATCTGATACCAGTTTAATTTCATTCTATAATTTCAGAGTCAGAAACCGTCACTGATCTATGTGGAAATCAGTAAGAGACAGACAGACAAGAACAATATAAAATATAAAGTCTAAATAAATCCAATAAAATTTTATTAATCCAGATAAGTCCTGTTTTGTCCTCATGCATTTAAAGTCTAATTTGCTTTATACTGCACATTTTCTGTCCTGCTGCCATTATTTGCACAATTATTAATTTACTGCTGCCCACCTCAATATTTGCATTATTGCACTCTTTAAGGACTCTGCAGGTTAGAATTCAGTATGTTATAATGCTATATTCATTCACACTTACTTTTAGGGAGGTTATTACTGAAGCTAGTTGGGGGCACATTTCTGGAAAGCTGCTTTGGGACAAAATAACCTGAATTAAATATAATGTATAGCAAGACAACACACAAAATGTGTGATGTCACAGCATAGTGAATAAAATGTGGGTTAATGTATTTTATTTGTGCAAAACTGTTTCCAGTAAAGTTCAATTTCATTTCCCTCCCCCATTTATGAACACATCACTGATATCAGTCATAAGAGCCCAAACACATGAGGTCAGTTTTTGGATGTAAAAATGAGTAGCTGCTATTTTTATGACCCAGAGTATCCACACGTACCATCTAATTACTTAGTGCAGCTCCACTGTTCAGCATCCATTGCTTACACATGTGATCAAATGGGCTTGTATGGTTTATAACTTAAAGCAATGACAAATGTAATGGGACGTTCATCACACCTCACTAGTTAAAGCTTGAGATTAGGAATAGTGACCTCTGGCTCGGGTCCCATGGTGGGACAGTGGGTAGCACTGTTGCCTCACTTCTCCAGGGTTGGGGGTTCTGGTCTTGTGTGTGTGGGGCTCTGGTCTTGTGCATGTTCTCCTTGTGGTGGCGTGGGTTGTCTCCGGGTTTCTCCCACAGTCCAAAGACATGAGTGTCAGATGAACTGGGGATTCTAAACTCACCACAGGCGAGTGTGTGAGTGAATGAATGGTGTGTGTGTGTGTGTGTGTGTGTACCCTGCGGAGTAGACCCCGGGATAGGCTCCAGGTACCAGTGACCTTAGTAAGGATTACAGAAGCAGTTACAGAAAATGAATGAATGACCTTTTGCTCAGGCGCAGCTGCACCAAAGTTAAAGTGGTTCTTGTGACCCAGAACTAATCATTAATACACCACAAAAAAATCTTAAGCCAGAAAATCTTGAAAAGAAACACAGATCCTGTTTGTTGTGTTTTAAGAACTGCCCTATGTAAGACAAATACTCTAGTCTTTGAAACTTTTTCCTTTTTAAGAAAAGCTTAACGAGTGAAAATGTCTCCTTATATTGGCGGATATTTTTGCTTTGATTCTTGCATTGTTTATATTACCTCTTTCTTTTTTATTTAAACGAAGCTTTTTTTGCAGTGTACCTGACCGTACTAATACTCTTGTGGATTAATGCAATCAAATCCTCTCAGCAATTTTTCAACTCCTCTATTAATAACTTGATTTTTGAAGAAATAGGATGAGCTGGTGTCTACAAACTTTTGGACACTGACTGTGTCCTTCTGAAATAGACAAGAACCACAAGTTCAGAGCAATTTGTAAAAAGTTGTGGAGCTTTTTTTTTTTTCCATGTCAGCCTCAGAAAATGTATTCCAGAAAATCACATTTAATTTTAGTCATGTACATCTTTTTACATGAAGCACATATATACTGCATTGGTTGCTTGCATTTACAAACAGCAAAACAATGAATCTGAATATTTCCCTTTGACTTGATCAAACACCTTGTCCCACACAGACACACACACAAATATATATATATACACATTCATGTCCATTATGTGATGCACGAGGCACTATGCTGCTGGATGAACAATCAGAGCTTCACAAACGCCTTCATATCAAAAAGTCCACATACGTGAATACAGTGGAGCTTTGTTGTCAGACAGATAGTGTTTACGAACTGTACCGCTTCATAATAGACTTTGCATCATGTTCCCATACTGCGTCTTGGAGTGCGTCTGATAAAACTACCAAGTACACTCTGGGAACTCAATCAAAGGCAAAAGAGGCTGAAGTCTCAGCGTTTCTAGCTGCACTCAAACTTTGATCGAAAACAGTTCTCCGCACCAGTCAAATACAAAGCATCTCTAAAAGCCAGTTTCATCACGGTAGCGTCACACCACTGTGCAATACTAAAACCATTTAAACAGTAAATCAATTACGTCTGGGCACGGCTGTAGGAATGCAAGCTACTTGAACTGAAGCAGCAAAGGACATAAAATAATTACTAACTTAATATAAATATTTTATGAACACATGGACATGTACGTGCATACTGCAAACATATAACACAATGCATAACGCTTGCCTGAGTACCTACAGCCTGATAGTTCCTACCGACTGGACTGGAGTAGAAAAAAGTGAACCGAACAGAGCCTTGAAAACACCATCAGGCTTTAAGATCTATTAGGTCTATTATATAGCCGATACTTACTACACCCAAGCTACAAGGCCTGTGCTAGTAGCAGTGGCCATTCTTCTTCATATGTGACCTATACAGTTTAAAAGGAGTGAAAATAACTGGAAAATATATCCTGACAAGCAAGAACATCTTAAATCTAAGCAATAAATGAGTGTTATGGCAATATTATGAAAAACCTATACTGGAAGATTATTGCATGTCCTTCAAGCGTTATCTATTGAAACAAGGCCAATAATCTGCCAGTGCACAATACTATTACTTACAATCAGTTAAAACATGTCTACAAACGATGAATAAATGAATCTTATAATTTCATGAGAAATTAGATATGTTGCTCACATTTAAGATGTTGAACTTGTCAGGATCTAACTTTCTGCAGTACCGATTCTCCCTAAAAAAATTCTCAGCAAAAATGGAGTGAACGTCAGAACCTCTGAGGCAGAAGGTAAGTGATCACACTGGTGCAGTTTAGCAATCATTAAAAAGAAAAAAAAAAGCTTATCAGATAAACCCAAAGACACTGCAAGAGTCCCAGGCCAGTGTCAGAGAACATATTTATAAAAGGTCTCCCACTACCCAACTATCGCACCAAACTGAGGCCGCTGAGGCTCAAACACCAAGTCGACCGTGAGGTGTGGTGTTCTGGAGGGTAACCGAGACGATGGCTTTCTCCTTCTTGATCCAATATTCTCTTTTTTTGTACAGGTGGAAGGCAGTGGACGAGTTGTGCATGGTTCCTTGTTGAAGATGGCTCTTTGAAGGGAAGACTTCACTCAAGTTTAAATGATGAATGAATCTCATTTGCATGATGCTAAATTTCTCCTATTGGCTTCCATTCATTGTTAGGATTCCTTTAAAACTACTACTGGACCAGTTTCACATCTGAATTTTGGAATAGAGCTCGTCGAGCTGCTGCCTGAAGTGGTTTCTGAGGTCGGCGCGCTTGGCTTTGAGGGTTGGAGTGAGGAGGCCGTTCTGGACGGAGAACAGTTCTGTGTGCAGAGCGATGTCCTTCACCTACAGCACAGAGGACCAGACAGATTATCACCAGAACGTTCTCTGTTCATGGCTGGGTCACACTTTGATGAGCAGAATAAGTCATGGGTATTTTATTCATAGCGTGATGCACTCTGACTATAGACCACATTTACAATCACATTTTTTTAGATTATTGGATAATAATGTACCTGCTTGTATTATATTTATTGTATATCATAATGTTTAGTTTACTGTTCATTGTGTCTTTACATATTGCTAATAGCAACATTCACACAAACACTCACAAAATCATGTTTTTCTAAATTCAGACCTAAAAATGAAATGAAAAATGAAAGTATTTCAGAGATTTCCCACCTGCTCAAAAGACTTCAGTCCACCTTCTTTGCCCAGTTTAACAATATCCTCCAAAATGGCATCTTTCACTGCCTGAAATTCAAGACAAAAAGCACATTCTTTTCACTTTTCCATTCTCAGGCAGGTCTTACTGTAAATGTCCACACACATTTAACCCTAAAACTAAAAATGGATCTCAGTAAAAAATATATATATTTGTAATTAGTAAAGAATATTTGTAATTCTTAGTAACTCAGTAAAGTGTAATTTATTTTAATCTATGTCTGAAAACTGCAGAAATCTGACACCGCGGCGATGTGCAAGATGTTTTATTACCTTGTTCTGGCAGAGCTCCATGTAAGAGCCCTTAAAGCCTTTTTTACTGGCCCAGTCAGGCAAGAAGTCAGGGTCGGGCACGATGATGGCCACTAGGCAGGCCTGTTTCAGACAACAAACAGGTCAGTGCTCTGCTGCAGTTAATAAGGATTAAAAATAATGAAGTCAAAATGTCTCCACCACGAAAATGTAAAAAAATATTGGTATCAGGCAAATGGCCCATTCATCCATTCTTCAATATCAACATTAGCATTTTAAAGCTGTAAAAACTGATCAGACCAGACTTTAATCTTGCAAAGATGTTTCTTCTAGACGTTTAGAAAAGCATGTTACAAGATACTGCTATTCTTAAGAAAATCTTATTTAAAAAGTTAAAAAGAAATGTATTTTGTTTATTTTGTAATATCCTAACAGTATATTTAATTCTCATAAAATAACACCCTGTCTCACCTGTAAGCTGTCCCCGTGAACAAAAACCTGCACCACAGCTTCACTCCTGATGTAAATGTTCTCAATCTTCTCCGGGGCGATGTACTCTCCTTGAGCCAGCTTGAAGATGTGCTTCTTACGGTCCACGATCTTCAGAGTGCCGTTCTGTTAGCAGGTAGGAAAAGACAGGCTTAAGCTCATCTGAAAGAATGTGTGATGAGGTCAGCTGATCAGCTAGTGTGTCGTCGATTTGTAGGTTTGAATGCACACAAGGCATCCCACCATAAGCGCAGAACTGAACGAGTTTCCTAATCAGCCCAGCCGTGGTGTCTCTGCATTTTCTTATTCAGACTAAATCCAACTAAGAAAAACAGGCCACTAAACATGTCTTAACGTAATCTAAACTGCAATCAAGCATGCGCCTGAATAGTATAGCTTTGTGAATAATGTTTGGTTGCCTCTGATCAAATGACACCTTTTTATACACGAGCGAAAATAAGCACACAATGAACTGAACATTTTAATTAATGTTCCTTCATTAAATGTAACAATGAAAAATGTGCAAAGAAAATCAGCAAAACATGTCATTTGACCTGAGCTGCTCCAATGTTTTTATATTGTAAATGAAATATGAGCTGAGACACTGATAAACTCATGATAACTGGTTCACATAGTTTGCATATTATGAGCAGTTAACACAGCAGTTCATTCAAGAGGAGAGTGTGAATAAACCTCACACACGTTAAACGGAAAAACTCACAGGCAGCCACCTGCCGATGTCTCCTGTGTGGACCCAGCCGTCCTCGTCGATGGCCTCCTTGGTTTTCTCTGGATCTTTCAGATATCCCTGAAATACATTGGGCCCCTTCGCACACACCTGTCACAACACACGCAGGGAGAGCGGTCAGAGAGGAAAAACCGAAGACACTGGGTATTTTAAACTTTACATTTAGGCCCAGTTCCCCCAAGACACTTTAGTCTTAGACTAAACTGTTGGGCTTTTGGTGAATTGCCATTAGAAACTGTTTTGAGTCTAGACTTTAAGGTTTAATCTGAGAATGGGACACTGGCCCTTGGCTTGACTGATGCACTCACCTCTCCTTCTCCATTCACAGCCAGGTAGTTCATCTCAGCAACATCTACCAGCTTTATGTAGTTACAGGGCAGAGGAGGTCCAACATGACCTAAAGAACATCATTCCACCACATTAAAAATGCAATTTTACTCATTTATTCTGTTAATGTGTACAACTTGACTCTACAAACCAAATGCACATTAGAATGTGTGAGTGTGTATGTGTGTGTGTGTGTGTGTGCTTTACCTGCGGTCCAGTCTCCTGACAAGGTCACACAGCAACCAGCTGTACACTCAGTTTGTCCATAACCTTCATAAAACTGAACAGAAATGAGACGGTCTTATTATGTTGCCATAAATAAAAAGAACACTCAACTGCATGGAAAAGTAACACAGACAATGTGTGAGAGAATGTTTACTTTGACTGCAAATCCCTTTTATTTGTCACTTTGCTAATGAGGGTGTAAAACTCAGTTATTTTTAATGGCACTGTAAAGAAGTGGTGGGAAAAATATAACATTACAAAGCTTCAAGTTAATTATTTTTCATTTTTCTGAGGTTTCATATGTTTCAGGGGGAGGATGTGAAAAAGAATCAGTAGTGCCACACATTTTTAAAAAATACTGAACTGTGTAGAAGACAAGCCATCACCATTTACTGCTGTTTTGGTTAGCTAATGTCAGCTTTAGCTCATCTGCCCTTATTTAAACACAGTAATCAAAACTGTCCTTTTGTGAATATATATGACGTTTACAAATGTACTTTGTGAGCTTTTTTGATTTTATTTATGCTGGATTTTTTTTGCCTCTCTAAACCCATGCACAAGTTTAGGATGATGTGTTGTCACCTATTTTTTTTCTTTCCACACCATTACCCAAATTAAACAAACTGTTCATTAACTCAATAATCAACAAACATCAAAACTAGTCCCAAAACTAACCCTAACCAATAGGAGCTATACAACACAACAGTATAATATCAAAAGTACACTATACAAATCAGATCAACAGTGAGGGTAAAAAGTGAGGATTACAAGTTAACCTATATATTTATAGTGTGTGTGTGTGTGTGTTCTATTTGTACCTGGCAGCCCAGTGCTGCACGCAGGAAGGTTAGCACATGATCAGAAATTGGAGCAGCTCCGGTCATCATCATGCGGACACGACCTCCAACACTGGCCTGTTGGGGGCGGCAGAAACGTTACTTTCAAACACAAGCACATAAAGATCTGTTTCACAGAACTGTCCATCTAATGATGCACCACTCCTGTTGCTGGAGACGACACCTGGCATGAATTAAATTATGTGGCCACTTTTCTGAGCTGCTACAGATCATAACGATATGATGAATATTCATGATTATACCAAGCTCCCAGAGGTTTACTTATTTAAATATCCCCACTGAAAAATGTTCTTACGAACAGCCATGTTACCTGAACTTTCTTAAAGATGACTTTATCCCAAAAACTGTTTTTCCTCATAATGCCACTCATCATCTCGGCCTCCTTCCTCCGGTAAGCGAAGTCTAGGACCCACCTCTTCAGTGGAGTGTTGGCTTGTCCGAAAATCTGAAATACACACCAACAGCTTCTTAATTAGTACATACTTATAACACCAGTTATCACTAATTACTGACCATAATCAAACCTTTTATTACTAACACAGTTTCCACTCTACTTCCTGACGTCTTTCACATTTCATATGGGTCTATTTATCGATAAACCCAACCTCTGTCAGTTTGAGTCATGCTTTTGATAATAAAAAAAAAAGATAAACTGTCACTCGGGTGGTAACATTAATGATAAGTCTTTAGTATAAACTTGACTTAAGCTGCATTTATATAAGCTTGTCTTAACTCCAAACAAACACAGGGGTTCCTCAGGTTACAAAAGTCTCAACATGCGACATTTCGCTCCCATAAAAACTTTGAAAATTGGAGACGTACGTTTTTCAGCTCACCCAGTTAGCCTCGTACTTACAGACATTGTGGGCAAATGAGTTTGGTTGCGGACGTATACGCAGTACCTTTTTCTGTGGTTTAGTCGTGTTATGTTCTCGATTACAACCGTGTTAGTGACTGATGATAGGGCATTTCGAACTACACCAAAATTCACTGTCATGGGAACAAAACTGTGTCATAACCGCCTGTATACAGCCTTCTGCTGGGAAAGTGAATGTAGAGCACTATTAAAATACATTTAAGGTAGACAAATGAACCATGTTGTATCTTTGAGGGTACACTGACACTGGACCCTGAATGTACAGTGGCCTTTCTTTCTAAACAGTTTTAGTGTCCCAACCTTATCAAACATGCGGTTGAGCAGACGGGGCACCACTGGGAACACAGTGGGCCGCAGGGTCGTAAGGTCGCTCATCAGAACGCGGACGTCTCCCTGGAAAAATCCGACCTGAGCACCATGGACCAGCATCACTCCCTGAGGGCATAAAAACATCGAACATGGAGGTTTTGAAGATATTACAGGCATCACAAGCAGTACGCCCTGATATTTTTGTTTTGTTTCTACATAATAATTCTAAATAAAAATACATGAATAATAATTAATAACTGAAAGCTTGTATAGCCTACTCAAACATTTTCACATTTTGCTTTCTTAGTTTGGACCAAAGACTGTTAACAACACGCTGTTCGTACCAGCACCACTTGCTCGAACATGTGTGCCAGAGGTAGGTAAGAGATGTGTGAGTCACTGGGGCTGAGGGGGCAGCTTTTCTAGAAGAAAACAGAAGACACACATTGTTATATCTGAATATAACTTTAGCCTTTTATTTGTCTGTCCCATCTGTTCCCCCATAGTTAAAGGCTCTTTCCACGTTAAGTGACTACACTGTGGTCAGGGAACTCTGGGGAAACGTGTGTGTATGTTTTGTGGAATGTTTTGTTTGTTGAAAATTCACTTTGTTAAAGTTCTGAAGTGTCCTTAGCAGAAAACGTTTATACAGAAAAGGTCAAAGCACCCTGTTATTGTCCAGAGGCACTTTTGCATCACACACTTTAGGTTGTTTGTATTCATAAGTGTTGGGTATGAATGGGTGTTCAGTTAAGTGTGTTGTGATACATTCATCTGAACGTATCTCAACACACAAACAAAGACAAAAATTGTGCAAGAAACAGATGAGAAAAAGCTGCATTCACCTCTGTAATCTTCACAAAGGCTGAAACATTGGACACAACGTTTCTGTGCGTGAGCATGGCCCCCTTTGGGTTTCCTGAGAGAGAGACAGACAGAGAAAGAGAGAAACAGAGAGACAGAGAGAGAGAGAGAGAGAGACATAGATAGAGAGAGAGAGAGATACAGAGACAGAGAAAGAAAGACAGAGAGAGAGACAGATGGAGAGAGAGCGACAGAGAGTGAGAGACGGAGAGAGGGACAGACAGAGAGTGAGAGACATAGAGAAAGACAGAGTGAGAGAGAGCGACGGAGAGAGACAGAGTGAGTGTGAGAGAGAGCGACGGAGAGAGACAGAGTGAGTGTGAGAGAGAGACAGAGAGTGAGTGTGAGTGTGAGAGAGAGAGTCAGTTTATCCTCCCATTCACCAGCTCCACCATACAAAACAAACACATGCTCACAAACACACACACACACCATACCTGTGGTTCCACTGGTAAAGCAAATAATAGCCAAGTCATCAGGCTTAGGAGGCTGAGGATAAAAAAAAAACAAAAACAAATATCAGGGCAAGTCTTGTTCAGCAGCAGACCTCTTCAAAAGGTCCCATCATCAAACACACTCACGGACATCAGAAAGAGAAACAGCAGAGTGTGAAACTCACCATGGGCTGCTGACGGTGGGCCTTCCCAGTGGCCTGCAGGAGGAACAGATACACTCATTAATATTGGCAATGAGTAGTGAAAAAAATGGTGCAAGTGTGTGTGTGTAGGTGTGAGTGTGTGTGTGTGTGTGTGTTTGAGAGACAGACAGACAGACAGACAGAGAGGAAGGAAGCAGTAACTACAGATATGATTCTGTGGGGCAGACAAACTGCAAATGAGGGCCTTCAGGCGAGACAGGAAAGCCACAGCTGTGCAAAGACATTTGCAGCTTAGTGCACATACAGAGAGAGGAACCTGCCACACAGGCAAAAGTATTGAGATACTTTAGTTACAAATACATGCTGTAACTCTTCTTCAAGTTTTTATACCATTTTCAATTCAAATCAAATACATGTAATATAATTCAACTGTTTATCCTGTGAATCGACTGAACGTTAGATTGTTAATCTCATCCCCTTATCATCTGCTGCTTTTTTTTGCATTTATTTATTTTCAATTTTAATTGCATTATTTTCGCAAGCCAGTTTGCACTGATGATCTGCTGGTACAGTACTCGAAATCTGACACACAGCAAACTCAGAGCTGCAGGTATCTTGCTACAATCATGTTCTGTAATTTTGTTGCACTATTGTTTGTCTATATTCTCTATAGTCTTATTATCTTTTTCTGTTGCACTGAGCATGCAAATGGAATACAATTCCCTCGGGATAAATAAAGTTCTTTCTTATCTAAAACTTCCAATTAGTCCAGAGCATGATACTCAGATGTTCTAAGGGTAGCACTAGTAGAGTTAAAGCACCATTAAATATTGACATATAACCATATACCCATTAAATATAGAGGTTTTAGGGCCCTGTACCTCTTCTTGGTTTTTAATACAGACAATAGTTACGAGTCACTTGTCTGATGTGCACAGCCAACATAAACACTGCTGTGTCTCACACTGTATGAGGATGACTGTACTGACCAGAGCAGAAATGTGAGAGGGAACCAGGTTTTACTCCACTATTACTCAGTTTCATTACCATTTCATTTCCAAAGTCTTAGACCACAACACATTGTTGTAGCCCGATTTAACTTCTGTTCTTTATTTTGGTCAAAGTTTTCTTCCTTTTGGCACGTCCCTAATTTTAATCTATGTTAGTATAACACGTTCTTTTTCTATAATTGTTCTTTTTATATTGGTGTAAACACGAGACCACAAGACAGACATGCAACAGAGAACACAGACACACATCACATGTGTGGAGATACTTCACTCTAGACACACAAACAGCACGGAGACCTGCACAACCTGCAAGTCAGTGTTAGAGTAACAGTACTGGCGTTCTGCACGGCATCCGCTAGCTAGCACGGCTAACGCTAGCACTGCAGGGAGTCATCCTGCCGTGGCTTAAACTGTTCTCACTCTCAGTTGGACACTCAAATTTACCAGAAAATTCAAGGTATCAGCTTTTGTTTTTTTTTGTTTATTTGTCGTGTTGACAGTAAATGTAAGAGAACTTTTAATAAAAGTTTCTCAATGTTGCACACCCGTGTTCCTCCGCTGTGTGTGTGTGTGTTTTGCTGGGTTTATGTTCCAAGAGCACACGAGTATAGTGAAAAACGTGATGTGATGTGGTTAAAAAAAACACCAAAAAATGCCTATTTTTAAACCCTAAATATGCCCCCAAAACAGTTTAATTTCATTTTACACTCATTACCCTTAAAGAAAATGTAAAGATAAACCTGTATCTGTACTGTACAGTTTTACACTGAACTCCTGCAGTGCTAGAAAGTAAATACTGATGTTACCCCTGTATAGACTGTACTGTAATTCATGCACATGCGTTTTCTTTGGTATGAGCTGTAGTTTTCTTTGGTATAAGCAGGTAAATACAGTAAAAAATGAATTTAATTTAAAGTAATAAAAATACAGGGCTTTAAGAAAACAAAATGGAAAACACCATGACACTTGAGACGCTCTACGGGGGGGAAATCTGGACTGTGTTTGCCAGAGATGCGTCACAGGGCAGCAGCCAATCAGAAGCAAGGAGAAATAAATAACGTTCTTGGATTGGCTACTTTCAAAGCTCCCGCCTCTGAGAACAGCTGAATGTGACGTCCGAGCCTCATGTGCCACTGTGCTTCATACTCTGCATGGCGATCGGGATGTTTTGATTTTATATGATAAATTAATCTCGACGTTGAGAAAGTCTTTGTGGATGCAACCCCTCTAGAAATTTTGGTATTGCGCGCTTTACAAACGGTTTTCCATGTGTCTTTCTTAGATATATCGAATTGCGCCCACACGGCAGACATGCTGACTGTAATCCAATCTGGCGCGTGCAGGCTGCGGTTGTTGACTGTGTCATCACTGTTTCGGTCGCATTAAAAAAAAATTCGTCCAAATTCGAAAATGCATTTTTTGCCATATATATATATATATATATACACACATTTGCAGATGCAATTTCTGTGTGTGTGTGTGTGAAGTAAATTGTATAAACTGTTTACAGAAGGACTCAAAGTAAACCTGGCAAACATAGTGAATGTGGGTTCTGAAGGTCTGTTAAACGTTTTAAATATATACACATGTAGCAGTGTCCATATGAGTATCATTTACAATTGGGTTGAATGAATGATGTACAGACTCCTGCATTATATATATGATAGTATTATGAAGCAAAATAACTGGTATATGTAAAAAGTGACTGGTATATGTAATTATATATGTGTGTGCACGTATGCGTATATATCCTATCTGGACAAAAGTATTGGAACCAAACTCTTAATTCAGGGTTTGGGCCCCTTACTTCCAGTGAAGGCCAATCTTAATGCTTCACAATATTTTAGACAACGGCATGCTTCCAACTTTGTGGACACAGTTTGGGGAAGAACCTTTTTCTATTCCAGCATGACTGTGTCCCAGGGCACAAAGCAAGTTCCATAAAGACATTCAGTGTTAAAGAACTGACGTCAACCTCATCCACCACCTTTGGGAAGAACTGGAACGGAGACTGTCAGCCAGGGCCTTCTCGTCCAACATCAGTGCCTGACCTCATAAATGCCCTACAGAATGATTGGGTACAAATTCCCTCAGAAACTCCAAAATCTTGTGGAAAGCCCTCCAAGAAGAGTGGAAGCTGTTATGGCTGCAAGGGGGACCAACCCCATTTTAAAGTCTATGGATTTGGATGCAATGCCATTAAAGTCCCTGTGAGTGTAATGGTCACATGTCCCAATACATCTGTCCATATAGTGTGTATGCATATATACATACATAAATGATTTTTTCTACTGAATACCAAACTGCGTAGCTGTGTTGACAGGCTGTGCAGCTTCATGCTTTTCCATAAAAAAGGCACACACACACAGAATTGTTTTTTTTCTAGACACTTCGTCTCTTTTTATCCCTAATACTAACTATAGAACAAAAAAAGATTAATCTCAGTTTACCCGCAGCAAACACACAAACAGACATGAAGCTAATCTCCTCTTCTCTTTCCCCCTTAAACAGAGAAGCAGCTACAAACACACATTTAAGGTGGAACCACTAATTCAATTAAAAAGCAGACGAATAACACGCCTACTTCAGATTTTTCTCAGACTTAGAGTCTCATACCACATCTAAACTCGTATAAAAACACTTCTGTTCTGAATTTGGCCTGTTTTAAGGCCTTAAACACGTCTCTTGCATGCTAACTAGCATTAGCTCAAATGACGTTCGGTGCAGATTTAGTCCGAAAGACAACTTTATTTCAACAATTAACGATTCAGAAATGGGTCATGATTTTTAATATTGTATAGTGATATCTAATTACATTTGTGGCAAGTTGGGAATGCTTATATTTTATTTTAACCAGGATTAAATGTCATTGTGAGTTAGCGTGTAAGCTAAAACGCTACGTGAGCCAGTTAGCTTCCTTCTGAAAAGACAACACTGGCAGGTACATATTAGACTAAAAAACACTAAAATCCAAATAATTAAAAAGATAAATATCCAAGGTATGAAAGTGCAGGGAGGAGACAGAGGGGGGAGTCGGTTTGACAGGCTGGGATGAAGAAAACAGACACACAAATCCTGAAAAAGAGCTCTTTGTGGCGTTTACCTGGTCTGTGACGCTGAGTATTCCCATCTCCCCAAACTCAGCCAGGGCGAAGCTCCTTCATCAGGACAGAATGGACTGAGGCGTCTTTATCTCGGTTCTTTTTTTATTTATTTGTGTTAAAATCTCAGGGTAAAGGCTGAACACACGTCCGAACACTCTGCCGGTGTTTATTGCTGTGAGAGAACCGAGTCCTCCTGCAGGGACGGAGGAACAACACACACACCACAGGGACAAAAGTATTGGGACACTTGACCATTTTACCAACAGGGACTTTAATGACACTGCATTCAAATCCATAGACTTTAATATGGAATTGGTTCTCCTTTGCAGCTATAACAGCTTCCACTCTTCTTGGAAGGCTTTCCACAAGATTTTGGAGTTTGTGTGGAAATTTGTGCTCATTCATTCTGTAGAGCATTTATAGTGTACAGTGTATAATGTAGCTGTACTGGTCCAGATGTCGGTACTGATACTGCTTATCGATACCAATGCTCATCAGTACTCTTATTGATCCCATGCTCCATAAAATACAACACATTATGAGGTACCCTCGAGCAAGGTACCGTCCCTTGCACCCCTAGCTGGTTGCAGTTCACTACTTCCCTTGGTGAATAGGTTAAATGCAGAGAAAGAATTTCACTCTGTGCGCTGCGGTGTGGTGTAAGTTAGTGTGTTCATGTGTGACTGTAAGTAACTGGAATTTAATTACTGGACCAACTGAGACCTGGCCATTATGTGACCGATCAGAGGTTAAAGAAAAACCCAATAACCAATTTAATTTCATTACATTCATCAATTTCTCAATTGTAAAACATTCTTAAACTCCTTCATTCTGGAAAGTATTTATGAGGTCAGACACTGATGTTGGATGAGAAGGTCTGGCTCTCAATCTCCGTTCCAGTTCATGCAAAGGTGCTGGATGGGGTTGAGGTCAGGACTCTGTACAGCCAGTCAAGTTCTTCCACACCGAACTCATCCAGCCATGTCTTTATGGAGCTCGCTTTGTGCACTGGGACACAGTCATGCTGGAATAGAAAAGGTTCTTCCCCAAACGTCCACAAAGTTGGAAGCATGACGTTGTCCAAAATGTCTTGGTCTGCTTCATTTTATACACCTGTGGGTATGAACATCAGAACACCCAGTAACTCATCTGCAGCTGTGATTAATTGGTTAATGATGACCCCCCCCCTCTAACTAGGGAAAGTGAAGAAGGGCTCTACATGGACAGGAATGGAGCAGACCCCAGGAGAAGAGGGCCGTCTGAGGTCCTTCAGAGGTTCAGGCAGATCCCGGGCCAGCCGAGTGGGGACGTCATCAGTTCCAGAGCCTGCCGTGGAGCAGCGTGGGATCAGCCGGCTCGAAGGTGGGTGTTTTAGGGGTAAAATTAAAAAACAGAGCGGGTAAAACAGCAGGAGGGGATCGGTTCCTTCTCTCCGGGTTCCTGTGGTTCTCCCGAGTGAGGTCTGAACTTGGTGAGACGGTTAAAAGTGTTTGCAGGAGTTCCTCCTCCTCTAGTCTGATGCAGATGGTGTTGTCTCCAGGTTCCTCGGTTCCAGCTGGACATGCAGCACCACGTGGTTCTCGCTCTACTCTGCGGGGTCCTGTCCCTCAGTGTGTTCATCCATGGAGCCAGACAGACTCAAGACCTCAAGTGTGGAGGTACCATCCCATACACTCTCACACAGCCCTTTAGACATACATTGTATGGACAAAAGTATTGGAACATCTCTTAATGGCTGAATTCAGGTGTTCAGGAATTCAGGCCCCTCACTTTCAAAGGAGTTCAGTGTTAATTCATCAACAGACCAAGACATTTTGGACAACGCCATGGTTCCAACTTTGTGGACCCAGTTTGACTGTGTCCCAGTGCACAAAGCAGCTCCATAAAGACATGGCTGGATGAGTTCGGTGTGGAGGAACTTGACTGGCCACGCAGAGCCCTGACCTCAACCACATCGTCTGTGTCTCACAGAAACTCCAAAATCTTGTGGAAAGCCTTCCAAGAAGAGTGGAAGCTGTTATAGCTGCAAAGGGGTACCAGCGCCATATTAAAGTCTAAGCATCAGAATGCAATGTCATTAAACATTCTGGTGGTGGAATGGTCAAATGTCACAATACTTTTGTCCATGTAGTGTGATGCATGCATGCATTCTACATGTATGTGTATATAAATGTGTGTATGTAGTTGCATTTTCAAACGGTGTGTACTTGTACATGGGTGTTATTCACTCTGCATATATATGCATACATATGCTCAGTGTGTACATACATACATACATACATATAGTGATATAGGTTTATACTATATTGTTGTGTTGTGTATATTATATTGTTTTGCTGCTTTACCTTTGTTGGGCACAACGTCAGGGTGGGCGGAATCCAGGTAATCCCTCGGAAGCAAAGATGGTTACCTCGGAAGGAGCAGACACTTTCTGCCGTAACAATGCAAATTTCCCATCTGTGGGACTAATAAACATCTATCTTCTCTTATCTTAATCACAGCCTGCAGAGCGTTAGTTGATGAAATGGAATGGGCCATATCTCAGGTAGATCCGAAGAAAATGATCCAGACAGGCTCATTTAGGATAAATCCTGATGGCAGCCAGACCATAAAGGAGGTGAGATTTTGACTTTACTCATTTAAAACGCATTCATCACGTCTCTGTTCTGTCTTGCTGACTAACCAGACGCAGTTTGCGCGCATGTCTCTGGCTGCAGGTTCCTCTCGCCCGGTCGGAGGGGCATCTCCTGGAGCTGATGGAGGAGGTGTGTGAAAGGATGAAGGATTACGGCGAGCGTGTGGATCCCACCACCAACCGAAAGACGTACACGAGACACACCTTCCGCGACGGCACCGCCATGGACCTCTCCGACGTGGCCTTAGACACGAGAGTCAGCGCCAGCTTAAAGTTCGCTGTGAGAAAAACAAGTTTTTCTTCCTAACCAATCAGCTCATTAACAGGCATTTCTGACTTAAAATCCACAGGTCTACAGGACTGTTCTGTATCTAAACTGTACTGTGATGGTACTGAAGTTGTATTAGGTTTTGATATTCCAGTGTATCTCAGTCCAGTAACTGACTCCATTTTCTCCTCAGTTTATGGCTAAAACCGTGTCCATGGAGTCAAACTGGCGGAAAGTTTTTCTCTCAGAGCCACTTTTGTTATTTTGATCGTTTATTTATGGTCTAGCTTTTAATTCTTTTTCTGAAAAATAATCTATAATTGTTCTCAGAATTCGTTCTCTATCTACTGCTGCACCTGTAATAATGCAATAGTGCATATTTCTGTATTACTATTAATGATGGCGATATTCATGCTCAGGTTTGAATGATGTAATTTTTTTCCTTTAATCCAACAGTGTGAAACAATTGTTGAGCAGAACGAGGACGAAATTATTGAGTTCTTTTCTCATGAAATGGACAACGTTAAAGACCACCTCTGCAGCAAGAGAACAGGTAACACCCAGAACCATCATTTAATACGTATTAAATAATACGTTAGAAGCATTAAATAAAAAACTTTGATCTTCATATCATAATTTCACACAAGTGCGACGTTTTGAGTTTACAACACTCACCCCCCTAAAAACTTTAAAAAAAAATTGAGACTTAAGGTTTCGGCTTACGTCGTTAGTGTCGTACTTAGGGACTACGTGGGGAACGGTTGCGTGCGGCGGAAGAATACGCAGTAATGCGGCGTGAGGGAGTGAGTTGGTGTCCCCCAGTACAGTACAGTGTACAAGTACAGTATATTTATGTCCTTTTCCTTTTTCTGTGGTTTAGTTGTTTATATTCTAGATTATGATTTTATTCTGTTACTAACTGACTTAGGCTAGCGTGTGTTTCGGGTTACGTCAGTCGTAGGATCAGATCTGTTTCGTAACTCGAGGACCCCCTGTAATCAGAAAACTTAATAATAGACATGTCTGGCATGTCACCTCACTCCTAAGCTAAAATAAGTTAATAAAGACTAAATAGAATTTTATTCATAGGCTTTATATTATGTTATTGGTGTTTTTATATTATGTTAAATAAAAAAACGAGAGATTTTTTTGGTTCGATGAAAACAAAGACGCTTCAGTACATCAAACATGATGTATCTCGGCAAAGAACCAATTTTGGCACCTTTATTTTTATGTGTTCAAATATTCATACTAAAATGGCTTTATATGAAGGTTTTTAAGAATAAAGTGGGGTCACATATGTGTTCGTTCTTGTTTGTTGTTTTTCCCTTTCTAAAGCAAAAGTAGCATCATAGCTGTCAGTCCTGGCTGGCTTTTGTCAAATACTGACCAAGTTCTGGTGCTCTGATACTCCTCATCAATACACCTATTGATCCCACTCTCCATAATCTGGTGTAGATAATAAAGACATCACATGAAAAGCTGTAGAAGATTCAGCAGGGATTTTATTGTGGTGTTTTGGAGAAATAAGGATCTAAACTCTGTCCGGAGTTTCTGTTTCTATAATGAGGGAGAAGCGTCGCTACAAATGTTCTGATCAACAGAGCGTTGCTCCGTCCCACCACTGATCCAATCCAGCATCCACCGTCTGGAAATGCAGATGTGTGAGAGAGTATTAACACCCACAGCAGCACCGTCTGAACAGGAGACTCTCCAGAGTTCAGGAGGAACCAGTAAAGATTCAGTTCTAGATACAAAGCACTACTCGGGAGCTCCAGCTGATCCTTGAAATCAGTACAGTTCAGGTGAAGTCCCTTTCTCCCATTGAAAAAAATGGGAAAAGTGCTTCACATAGCAAAAAAAAAACATGAAAAGGTGTTAACGTCACCACAGTTTAAGGGTTTGTTGTTCTTCATATTACTGAAAGGACATAATTTCAGATGTAGTTGTTTTATCCTGAAATCTGAAATAACAGCAGCGGTATTGAGTTGTTTATGGGCTGTTACGGTACATGTATTCGTACCAAACACGGTTCGGTAAAGTAATGCGGATCCTACGGCATCACAGAGGAACCAAAAAGCGCCAGTAAATCATAATCCTGGGTCATAGTGTGGTGTAATAGTGCCACCTACTGGTGTTACACTTCTGCTGCCTTACACACACATGAAAATATAAGTGTGTGTTTTTACTGGTTAATACACTGCTGTTTATTTAAAATAAACTAAAACAAACCAAGCCTCACTCTTTAGAACTCTGTTACTTTGCCGTACCGAACCATGATGTCAGAACTATAGTGTGAACTGAACTGTGACTTTCTGTACTGTTACACCCTTATTGTACAGTCTGATCTAATTCATCTACTGTGCTTGCAGATCTTTGCGACCATGCACTGAAGATACCCCACGATGAGCTATGACCTCACAGCACTACCTGAAGACCCACCTGAACACCGGTGGTCTCGTTCATCTCTCCTGAGTGACTCCTGAGTCCAAGGTCTGATTTGACCTGATCAGACTGGATCTTCTATCCCAGATGAAATTCTGAAGTCTTTCTTTGCGTATTTTAGGATTTAATCCGGTCTGAAATCAGCCTCAGATCATTTCTCACTTCAGATATTCTGTTTTAAGTCTGGTTACAGTTATTTTGGTCCACTGTGTTTTAGGCTCTAAGAGGCCTCGGTGCTGAACACACACCTGTTCGCTTTGTCTGCAGTCGGACAGGGGAGCAGAATTAAAATATTTCCATTTAAAAAGTGTTCCATTGTGTTAAATATATGCAAGCTGGTTTCTAAAAACTGCCTGGTATTTTTTTTTTTTGACCTCCACGTTGATCATGTTTTAGCCGTCTTGATGATTCTGTGTTTCTTTCTGCTTGTCGGGATGATTGCGCTGGGTGTAGAATTAGAATTGCTTTATTTTTTACTTTAGGTGAAGTTCCGTTTCTGTCTGAATTTATATATATTTGACTTTTTCCACCTAAACAATTTTTATTCCCTTATTTTCTATCTTCTCATTTAGAGCACCTGTTTTCTGTATTTCTGTACTGCCTCTTATTTCTACATAAATGGTTATCATTCATGTTCTTTGGAGAAATAAACTAAATTTTGTGTAGCAGGACTGCGAGTTTGATTTTTACTATCGGAAATAGAGCCTGGATAAGCCTGTTAGAGCAGGAGATGGTGTTTTATAGATCATTGGTGGTCCTGGAGAACCTCTTGTCTGCCACACTGCAGTGGTTTCCAGATCTAAAACCACAGTATAGGCTTGTAACCTGACTGAGTTTCCCAAAAATACTCTGGGATGAAAGATTATTTAGTGGTGGAGCATCACACCACACTCTCCACCAGTTAAGGGCTCACTAAACCTGGAGATCGACAGGTGAGGTGAACCGACCCTCCAGGAGTGGAGTTGGACACCCCTGAATCAAAGTAACAAAACCTCATTAAAAAGTCATTTTATTTTGTGACCCCATGTCCTGACGGTCCTCTCAATTTTGTCCTCTCCTTTGCTCTAATTACTTCAGTAAATCTCAGACTTTTTTTAGTCCAAGGTCCCATTTCTTAAAGTCACATTCTTTATCTGCATTTCACCCATTCTCCAAGTGAAGCAGCAGGCAGCTACCAACAGGGGGCGCATGGGAAGCAGCAGGCAGCTACCAACAGGGGGCGCATGGGAAGCAGTGTGTAGGGACTACACCTCTGTGGTGCCACTAGCAGTCCTGAGATTCAAACCCACAACGTTGTAGGCCACCAGCTGCCCCACTCCTCTTCTCCCACCCTCATCCTTTTCTAAGTGGGCACTGGATGGCTTTGACTTGTGTTTAGTTTGTTCCTTTTAATTGTGTTTACCATATTAAACAGGCTCCAGGTTTTTAGATATGACCAAAGCAGATTTAACACTAGCATGGTTTCCATCGCTTTCAAAAGCACTGCCTTAGAACACCTAACCCAGTGTGCTTATAAAGTGACTTGAACTCACACCCCTGTGTGTATTGAAACGGTATTGGGGGTGGTGGCCTAGTGGGCAGGATCATTGCCTTGGGACCACAAGATCAGGGGTTCGAATCCTACCTTCACCACGAGTAGCCTAGTGGTTAGGGCATTTGCCCTGCGATCAGGAAGTCATGGGTTCAAATCCTAAGACTGCTAAGGACTGAGGCACTGAGGTTCCCTTAAGTAAGGTACCGTCCCAACACACTGCTCCCCAGGCGCTGTGTTCCCGACTGCCCGTTGCTTCACTTGGTGAATGGGTTAAATACAGAGGAAGAGCTTTCACCACCACTGGGTTCCTGAGCAAGACACTTAACCCCAAGTTGCTTCAGGGAGACTGCCCCCTGTAGTTAGGGAACCCGCTTTGGATAAAAGCTTCTGCTAAATGCCGTAAATGTAAATATTAAGCCCACAAGACTCTGCTGACGTAAACAGAACTGGATTCAGACTCTAAAATTAGCTTTAATAAAAACTAAACTACTTCAATACTTAAATGCTCCACTGAAACAGCTTGTAGTATGAGCTGTTTTAATAAAGGCCAGTGACATCACAAGCATACTGAGGGAATCCCAAGCCATATTCATTGTTTTGGTCAGCCTTTGAAACACATTCAGTCTGTGAATCCTCCTCTTTTCGCACCCGAGCCGTTTGTCTTATTGCACTTTACAGCAGTTTCACAGTATAAAGACTTCAGAGTATAAATAATGAAAGACGGCAAATAAAAAGCTGCGATTATCGAATTTTTCAGAAGAGACTCGTTCATGCGCTGCACATAGAGGCTACGGTTTAAAAAAAAGTAAAATAATAATCTCACTCTGGGTAAAAATAAAAAGCCTAGAATTCTTGGCGTGTTTAAACAGCAAAAGATCTGCAAACGAGGCGAACGCACGCAAAGCTTGTTGAGTCTGGACCGAAATGGTGATCAAAAGAAATCATCTGTGTAACAAAACAGCCTCTCCTCTGTGAGCTCAGTAACGTTGCATGAGGGTCGGAGTAAAACCGAAGTTACATCATGATGTGAAGAAGTGTTCGCTCGCCCTTAAGCTGCTGTGCTGAGATCAGTTCCATCTCAAGTAAAGGTGACGGAGCAAAGCGATGGTCATTGAGAAAACCCCATCCCCCCAAAAAACGTCTAAAACATGCGCAGCCGTTGTGCAGGAGGTTCAGGTCTGATGAACCTCATGGCACATGAGTTCTCGAGGGATCCGAGTCTCGGGGCCGTACAGTTTCCCAGCGCGGGTCTCGAACGCAGCCACCATCTGTTTAACCACCTCATCAAAGAACATCGTGGCCAACTGGGAGTGCAGAATCGAGCGGAACTCGAAGGATATCTAGAAGAAAAGAAAAAAAAAAAAAGACACAAAACAGCAAGGAATCAAGGAATGTACATACATTCTTACACTCATACACTTTATATATACTTTACAATATGATGACTTGGTTAGGGGACGCTGGTAGGCTGTGAACTGTCATTGGTTGTATTGTCTCATATGTATGTATGAGGGTCTGATTAGTGATCACCTGAATCACATCTTATTTAATGAGGAAAAGTATAAAAACACTGCTGTAATCAA
>JBBPCY010000130.1:1991660-2004695 GCA_037974405.1 Brachyalestes nurse
ACTATCTTAAGTAGTACTATGCTGCAAAGAATTGTGGGTATTTTAAGACTCTTTTCAAAACAAAAAAAATGGCGGACCAAGCAGACCCATCTAACCGTGCAGCACCTTTCACCCATTCAGAAAATCTGTGTATTTTGGAGGATTTCAACACCTGTAAAGACATTTTGTTAGGGAAATTTAGTGAAGAATGCAGCAACAAAAAGAAAAACGCCTTTTGGAAAAAGATAGCCACATCCGTAAACAGTGTAAATCCTGCTGTCGTCAGGGATGTTGTCGCGGTTTCAAAAAGATTTAAAGTATTGTGGTGACCTTAGTTATTGGGCTTTATTTAAGTTATGTTAAAAATGTGAATTTGTTTGTTGTTCCGTACTTTTGCACCTGTATTATTTGTGTTGAGATTGCGGTTAGATGGAGTATGAGAGGGGCGTGTGTGAGAGAGAGTGAGTGTGAGTGTGTGTGTGTGGTTGAAGAGTGAGAGAGAGAGCAGGAGACAGAGAAGTTACTGATTCAGGCTTTTAGCGGTGTGAGTTGCGGCCAAAACAGCATCTTGATTGTTACAGAGAACATTAATAAAAGAAACTGTGTGAGCTCAGTCAGTCCAGTGTCTGTTTAACTGGCAGGTCACTACAGTGTAAAGTATTTCGTTCCGTGCGGGTTTAGTACGATCTCTGAAAACTCTCCCGTCTTACAGCTCTCTCCATAAATTCATCAGTAAACCACAAATTATGAGCATCTCTTCCGGTTTTTTTTTGTGCTCTTTTTCTGCTGTTACCATGGTCACATAGCACTTTAGACCTATGTTAGCCTGGGGGTTGGTCTAAAATGAGTTGGTCTTAACTTTTGTGAAACTGTTTTACTTGCATTAGACTGGTCAATAAACAAACTTAAGACCTATCTTACCCCATAGACCAGTCTAAAGTACTTTAGTGAAGTCAGCTGTACTCCAAGGCAGGAGGTTAGAAAATCCGCAACGGACTGAAACCGCAACTGCTGATCCGCGAGAAAGTGGAGGGTTACTGTATACATTGTGTAAATCTCTCCTCCACTCACCTCGATCTCCTTCAGGCTGATGATCTTCACACCGCACTGCTGGGCTCGAACCACCAGCTCCGCGTCGAACTCCTCCATCATGATCAGCGTCTGCAGGGAGTGCTGCTTTCCAGACAAGCAATCAAACAGCAGACCAGCTTTCGCTGGCACATCACACACCACCGTGGAGAGACCCGCTAAGACACAAACATACACACAATGTGAAATGTGATCAGCAAGGAATGGATATACACTATATGGACAAAAGTACTGGGACGCCTGAGCATTACACCAACAGGGACGACACTGCATTCAGATACATAGACTTTAATATGGAGTTGGTCCCCCTTCTCAGCTATAACAGCTTCCACTCTTCTTGGAAGACTTTCCACAAGATTCTGGAGTTTCTGTGGGAATTTGTGCCCATTCATTCTCAGTATTTATGAGGTCAGACACTGATGTTGGATGAGAAGGTCTGGCTCATAATCTGTTCTAGTTCATCCCAAAGGTGCTGGATGGGGTGAGGTCAGGACTCTGTGTGGCCAGTCAAGTTCTTCCACACTGAACTCCTCCGGCCATGTCTTTATGGAGCTGCTTTGGGACACAGTCATGCTGAAATAGAAAAGAGTCTTCCCAAAACTGTGTCCGCAACGTTGGAAGCATGGCGTTGTCCAAAATGTCTTGGTGTGCTTCATTTTATACAACTGTGGCAGCGGGTATGACCGAAACAGCCTGAATTTAATAATTAAGAGGTCTGTCACAATACTTTTGTCCATATAGCAGAATGTTTATTGCAAAAATACAGGTGAGAAATAACCAGGCTGAAAGAGCCTCAGTACAGATGAACAGAGGGCTTACTCTTCTCGATGATGTAGTCGATGGCTTCAGTGCCCAGTGTGTCGTACAGAGGCACGGCCACCAGTGAGTACGTGTAACAGGCCAGCTCTGAGATGATCCACTGTGGGGCGGGGAGAGGACAGCGTTACGTCTTTAGAGAACGTTATTGATTGTAGGGCTGAACAGTATATACTGCATGTTAACTGTTATTGCAATACTGCTACTGAAAAACAACATCCTGAAGAAACAAGCCATTCAAGTGATCTAAAACATGATTATGGCTAATAAAAAGTTGCAATATGGTATCTAACCGTGCCTCCTAAGTTAAAGAATATGTTTAAGGATCTTGCACAGCATATTACTAACTCCATATATAGCAATACATAAACAACATGGTGTTTTGTCCCTCTTGTGCAGTCCTAATTGGTCACATATTACAAAATACTTCACCCCCAAGCATTCATGATCGGAATTCAACAAATATTATGTGAACAATACAAATGACATAATTCAAAAAGCTAATCAGGATTTCCCAACAAAAACAGATTTTAAGATCATTTAAGATCAAAGGATTATCCAACAGGAACATCTTGAGCCCTTTTCCTATTAGACCACATTTACTTAATTCATTTACCTTAATTCACCGTTAGCCACCTAGAATATTTGAAAAACCCTCTGAAAAGCAAGGTCAGTGAGTTTAGTAGGGAATTGGTTTGATGGGATGCCAGTCTCACCTCTGGTCTGTTCTGAGAGAAGATGCCGATGTACTGATCACTGGTTTTGGAGTGGCCTAGTTGCAGCAGAGCTGAGCCCAGGTTTGCTGCTCTTTCTGCAACCTGAGAAGAAAACATCACCACTCATGACATTTCACAACAGCCACACAATGACTGGCTTGTTCATTAACCCTGTCACTGTGAAGCCTCTCTTCCTGGCACAGGATAATCCATGGCACTAAACAGGCCCTCAGGGACTGAGAGACAGACTTCATGACCAAATCTTTGGATTTTGTTACATGTGATGAAAACTGAAAGTGAAACGAAACTCCATGGCACTGGAAAAGCTTGTTTGGAACCAGTATAGTCACTAAAAGACGGAAACATCGTGACATCAGGTTCTATGATCCGTACAGCAACAGGGTAACCTCTGTTGTCAAACTCAGTATTATATGGAATGTAATCACAAGTCTAAGGTGACAGGCTCTCGGGTCATGTTAGTGCACAATATATTGTCTGTTAATCATATCGCAATATTGGTCTCTGCGATATTCATTTCGCAGAATGTTTTCTGATTGGCTGTCCTGCAGCAAAGAGCTGAAACTTCAGGATGAATGGGTGGGACTAAACTGCTACAGCCCAAATAAGAACATTTATGTAAATGTGTTGCTTTTATTACAAAAATTATGAGATGACACTTCAAGCCTTTTTTTTAATTCCAGAAAGATGACACGGGCCTTTTATTATACTGAAATTGCAAGATATTACAGTATAATTGCAATACAAATGTACTGTCCATACCGTGTGTTATAGAAATCTATATCAACTGACAACAGATCCAGAAGAAGTGCTTTTATCAGAGATCATTATTGCAAAGGAAAAAAATTGACATAAAATTCATTTTAACTCCTTGAACTGCAAGTGCTTGGATCTGTGCCCATGTTTTCCAGTTCCTCACATTCAGAATGTATATATTAGTGTCATATTGTTTACCAAATGTAAAATGGTAACTGAATAATGAGTCTTAGCCTGTAGTTTAAGGGGCTAACTAAGCAGAGACGTAATGAAAGTACTAGGGTAAGGTGCAAGAGGAGGGAAAACGTGGATAAGAGAGAGAAAAACAGACAAAGAGAAAACATTTCAGTAGAAAAGAACAGAAATAGTGATGCCTCAGGCATTCCTACCTCTGAATAGGACAACCACTCATAAGGCTTCTTTGGCTTTCTGAACCCTAGGCAAGGCCCATTGTCTGAAAGAGAGTAAAAAAAGACAACAAAATTACTTACACAAATCCTACACAGCTTAATCTTCTGATGGCGTAGCCCAAAAGCTTTAGCAAATTTAACAAAGCTAAGAAAAGTAAATAAACATTGCTGGCTTTCACCTTTTAAAAACCATGAACACATTTTCTGAGCAGGGCAATATGCCGTTATGATGATACATCATATTACATTTATGGCATTTATCAGATGCTTTTATCCGAAGCGACTTCCATTCCCTAACTACAGGAGGCATTCTCTCTGGAGCAACTTGATGTTAAGGGTCTTGCTCAGGGACCCAGTGGTGATATGCTGAAGGTAGGATTTGAAGTGTCCTACCCGCTGTGCCACCACCACCAGTATATCTTTCTGAGCATACAGGAACTCAGGGTACTTTGCATAAAGAGCATAATCAGGCCTGTTTAGCTGAATTAAGTACAAAACATTGAATAAAATCATTATATGCACAGTTTGTGATAGTATGTTTTAAATATGGCACCACTAGGTCTTTTATGTCCAATCCTAAACAGGCAGCCAAACAAATATTGTGACATACTGAAATATTGTGACATATTTTGCCATACTGCCCATCCTTACACACACCATGTGTTAATTCAACACATTAAATAAAAGTAAAGATAAATATTACTTACTCGATACCCTCAGGCCTCTGGTGAAGCACTCGTACACTGTTGTTGCATCTTCATAGTAAAAAGACAAAAGCGAGTCATCCTCCAACAGCGCTGTCCTCCGGGCAAACTCCAACCCCTGTGTGACATTGAGGAGCACATGAATTAAAACATACAGCTCTTACTTTAAAGAATGCTTAACCTTTTTTGTCTCAGCCAGCCGGGTTCTGTGATGCAATAAAGCACAGACTCACCTGCACCTCCACAGACTGCATGCGCAGGTCGCAGGGTGGTTTGAGGGCTTTGGGCCGTGTGGCATATAAATAGGTGGTAACGGCAGCGAAGGCCCCCACACCCACCAGGGTCCGGGTGGACAGGCCGCTGAAGTACTGCCGGACATCGTCCAGCTCAGGCAGACGAAGCCGCTTTAACAGCTCGTGAGCCTGCATGACTGTCTTCTAATGATCTGTGGAGGGAGTGCAACAGGGTTTAAGATTAAGACCTTTTCCATAACGTAAAGTGTGACGTGTCCTTTTGTCATGAAAATACCACACCACAGCACACAACAGAGTGAACAGAGTGAAATTCTTTCTCTGCATTTAACTCCTTCACCAAGTGAAGCAGTGGGCAGACAGCCATGCAGCACCCAGGGAGCAGTGTGTGGGGACGGTACTGTGCTCAAGGGAACCTCAGTGGTGCCACTGGCAGTCCTGGGATTCAAACCTATAAACTTCTGATGACGGGGCAAATCCCTAATCACCAGTCACCCCATACGGGCACACAGGAACATGCTGTACCTAGACATGCTTATGTGATTACTTAATATCTTGACATGGCTTGAGGCAAACACGTCTTGGCTTACCGACTACATTCAGGTTAAGAAGAAAACAGTACATTTAATTTTCACAGAACTGGTTCTTTAAAAATGTGCTGTTAGTAAATGATAGTGATTATAGTTGAATATGAAAATTTTGTTTGGATAGAGCCAAGTGCATGCATCTGCAATGTGACACATGTGACCTGTTTACGTCTGCCCTGTTAACACATTCCTATAATTTCAGAAATGTGCTGTAAACTGTAGAGTGGAGGTTCTAATTGATAGCAGAAATATGAGACTGTTGTAGCTTAAGGGTTTAATCACACTAAACAGTGCATGTAAGAAACACAACACTTAGTTCCACAATGCTCAGGCCTTTCTCGTGCCACTGATTTAACGCTGTAATAACAGGCCTGATGATGCCTTTTGTTTTCCTTTAACACACAAAATCAATGCGACTATACTGACTTGCCCCGTCAATGCATGTTCCAAGGTTCACTAAGCAGGGTCACATTGCTGACTGAGGTTTCAGTTTTCTTATCTAAAGCGAGTCATATATGCAGTTTGTCCTTTCCTTTTTATCTTTGACCCTTTGACACACAGCTAGCACTGTGCACTGTGGCCAGATCCAGTATGGACCTACAAACTTGTCCAGTGGAATACTGGTGGAAGGGGCTTGAGCTGAATGAAAAATTAAAGAGAAGCAGAATATGAATTGCTTTCTCAAAACAGAGCACACAGTATAGTAATAGATTTGAGAAATGCACTTAAATTAATCTTAAATTTGTGACTCAAGCAACGATTGTACATTTCAACAGTTCATACAGCATTATTCAGCACTAATTTGAAAATAAAACTGGTAACGAATGTCTTGCTGTGTTTGATGTCAAGAAATGTGCAATAAAGCAAGAGGCAATTTTACAACTCAGTACAACATATCCAATCCATCTTCTAATATGAAAAAGTGAAAGCCTGCATAAAAAAATCAGTAAAAATATGCTATTTAAAAAGACACACAACAGAAAAGTTGGAGATCTGGAATGTGAAAGTCTACTTTAAAAGAATTTAAAAGAATAAATCAGCCATAATGTGTTTGGAATTTTGCTTCTTTTTAGTTCAGCACTGAAGCTACAAAGTTAACATAGCCACTAATAACATCACCATAAGACTTCCCCCAACCAGCTCAATCCACTTCCAGCTCTTCATTAAGGTGGTGCAGACTCGCCAGTGCGGTTTAGAACACAGTATGACTTACTGTGAGCTACAAAACTGAATAAAACTTCACAGTTCTTGGTCATCTTTGCACACTGTGTAGTCCAGTCCTGCCCACACTTATAAAGTCTTGTACTGTTTCTGTTCTTTGTGTTGCTCCATGGTTCTGGAGGAATGTCTTGTTTCTGTTCTTTGTGTTGCTCCATGGTTCTGGAGGAATGTCTTGTTTCATTGTGTTCTATGTATGTAGCTGAAATGACAAACACCTACTTGACTTTAGTAGCTAAACACTACTGGTGGGGACTAGAGTAGGGCCGATCAGGAATCAAACTGTTGTCTCGCTTCAGGAAAGTAAACTGCACTGTTTACATATCAGGCCAATAACCACCAATTAGATTCGATTTGTATAATTTGTCTAGACTAGATACACAAACCACTGATAAAGTCAGAGATAAGCAGAGAAGCAAATGCTACAGTTAACAGAGGTACCCAGCATTTCCACTAATGTTAAAAATAGCCAATTGAATTCATGTCCAAAGAATGGAAAGTGTACAGAGAGTGGATAATTAAGCCTGAGATCTGGAAGGAGTCTCCATGACCACTGGGTCACACAAAGTCACAGAGCCTCTGTCACCCAGGAGAGCGTGTGTTGACGGAACACATCAGGTTCAGCACTGGCCCGTCAGGACACACTGCCCCTTTCACCTTTCACCTACTTCCATTATTATCGCCTGTGAATGGGAACGTGTCCCAGCCAGCCGTGATGAGTACGTTGTACAATTATAGAGTAAGCTCCAACCACATTCAGTGCAACAAGGATTTGGCAAGGATAAACTAAGCAAAAGGTCTCTTTTCTGTCATACTACTACTTTACCAGAAATGCAATTTACTCAAAAACCTTCAAATAAAAGATCTCTCAGTGTATAACTGTAGAGGTTAACTGTACCTCATTAGAGCAAATTTATAGATGCAACTTACATTTCTTTGGTATAAAAACAGACATTACTAATATCAGTATGAAGTGTGTGCATAATATATCTATCTATCTATCTATCTATATATATATCTATATATACACACACACATTCACACATCTCTATAGAACAACTCTGTAGAGGTGACTTATGTCTACTTACAACTCAAAGGCTGAGTGTGGAAATGAACAGTGACCTTGGTAGGAAAAAAAAAATCTCCACAAGCAAATGTCAGAAAGAAGGGAAATTCCACACGATTCTCAGTCCCACTTTGAGCATGCGGTGCGTTTCAGATGCCCCAAAGTTGCTAAGAGGAACCTACAGAAGCTTACAGCTCTTCACAGTATACGCAGTTTCAGATGAATGTTTGGCCTGCGCTCAACATGATCCACACACTGCTGCAAAAACAGAAACACACCTCTGGAGCAGATTTTAGCTTCCTACTCTACACTGCGCGTGAACATGCACACAAACTCAAACACACACACAAAACAGTAAATACGGTTCACCTGAGTCACGAGGGAAGTCCAAATACAGGCGCTGTGCAAACTGCTCTGTCCAATGAGTGGAATCTGGGTAGGCCCAGCAAAGACAGGTAAGAATAGCTAGTGGCTAGGTTTATGTGCAACCACAAAAGACCCAGCCCATCCGAAGGTCAAACGTAGACTAGGACCTCCTTGCTCCTTATTGGTCTGTCAGGCTCTGAAATGTGCCCAGTCAGCCAGTCCCAGCACAGAGAGCCCAGAGGACAATGGACGTCAAAGTTCCATGATTAACAGGCTTTAGTTAAAACACAATCCACCTACAACAAAACAGCGGCTCTGACAAGATATTAAGCAAAACGGACACTGATGAGGTGCTGATTGCCTCATCTTAACCCAGGTCTCCCTGACCATTTTCCACCGCATTCCTCAGCTGCTTTAATGCCCATTCTGTCACCTAGCCAATGAGTTCATCAGTCTTTAGTTTTTAACAAAGTTCCCATTCTTACACTGTAGGTGATATCCGCTAAAATCCCACTGCAATTACCTGGTGGAACTAAGATGATTAGGGTTTGCTTCATCACTAGGACTCAGGTCTGGGGTTAAGTTAAACTGTTGGCCTGAGGTTAGGATTAGAGTTAAGAGTGAGCAATCTATTGAAAAGTGGAATGTAATAGATGAAAGTAAGTTCAGGACAAAGTGAGTGTACCGTCAGCATCTATAGTATTAGTAATCCAGTAACCTACACATTGTACTAAAGATTATTCTAGTAATCAGTCTTTTCTAATACTGTTCTAGTAAAACTTGGTATTGTTTACCAGGAAATACCTAAGTGGGAAAAGAATAACTACGAAAATCTAAGTAACTTTTTAAAAGAACAATTCAAAAGAGCACTAGCGGGCTCATAATGCATATAAATGCATATAAGTCTTTACCACACTCAGCTTCTTACTGCAACACTGACCAGCAGAAGAATTTAAAAATAGGCTTTATCACTATTCAAATTCTCAACTAATCACTAACAAATCGGGAGGAAGGAACATTTTCAATTATTTTCAGATAACGGTTCACTGTAGGCCATGCCAGCAAAGAGATAGCAGAAATACAAACTTGGTTAAAAAAAACTCTTTCAGACTTTACCACACAGTCAAAATGCCAAAGCCGTCAATCTATTGATTACCTTGTCTCTGATTGGATCAAAGAAGCACTGACTGTATCATCTTGTTGACTTCCTATCTTTGAATTAGACTTGCGCAGGGGTCAGAGAGAGCAGCTGCTGATGTGGGCACACACAGTCTGTCACATGCTACTCCAGCTTTTCCAGGGTAAAAGTAACACGACCAGGCCCAGGCCATCTAAACTTGGTCTGTCAGGAAGGACAGACCAATGGTAGACCCCAAGACTCAATCACCCGACTGAGGACAGCCAAGGAGGTACAGCCCCGCCCCCCACCCCTTCAACATCCAGGCTGGGGCTGCTATTTAAAACCAGTGGCACGCTGAACGGAAAACACGATGACGTGGAGAAACACTCCAGCTGCTGCTTCAGACACGTAGCGCAGCTAGCAGAGGTACATATGCACATGTGAGCGCACACATACATACACACACACACACACACACACACACACACAATACAGCAAGATGAGATATTATTCAGGACTCAAGCTTGATGGTGTTCTTAAAGGAATAGTTCGGTAGAGATCAAATTTACACACCTATGTAATTCTTTACCCTCACCACAAATGCACTCAATCAGCTAATAAGCTACATGTTTGATGCCTGAAATGGCTTCAGTTTTGTCATCTAAATTGTCAACAGTCACCCAAAAATGTCTTAGCAGCCTGATCAACATTCATTAAGATGCCAGAGACCTGTGGCTGTGGTTTAGGACATAGTGTGACCTACTATGACCTATAAACCTTCACTGCAATAGTGAGTCGTTTCAGAAACGACCCAAAAGTTATTCACAACTCTCTGGAATAGAGGACCACTCTCGGCCGAGATCCTTCTGTTCATCTCATAAAACTAGTAATTTTCACAAAAACTGATTCTAGGTCAGCACTCCTACTATGAGGCAGATTATGTCTAAAACAGCTGCCTGCAGGGTTCAACCACAACTTCTGGTTACATTTTATAGCTCATAGTAAGTCACACTGTGTGCTAAACCACATTACCTCCATGCCTATTCCTTCAAAAGCACCGTTTGGTGAGAAGTCAAATTTACACATTTCCAATGATCTCAGATGCAGCCAATCAGCCAAGACATGACTGTTGTCCAAAGTTTGCTACTTTTGCACTCAAGATAACAAGGCGAGTCTGTCTTAATGTAATGGACGTATATAATCACCAGGCCAACTGCAGGCTTCCATCTTCACACACTCACCTCAAACCACACTAAAGTGTTAAGTGATCTCAAATACACTTGCAGATGAGGATTGTGGTACTGTAGCATCCCCATTTATGTGGCGTAGTATTTCATAAAGCAACAAAAACACAATCACAAGTCTGCAATGACTCGTGATGAGCAATATAAACTGCATCCCTAAAAATGCAACCGAATTCATAATTTACCACTGCGCTAAACCTGTAACCTGAGACCTTCAACTGACCACAAGCCATGACTGACTGCACTACTAGCTGAAGATTTTGTACAGGCTTATATTGACCTCTCAGACTTGATTCTAATGTCTCCCACTGGACAGGAGTCTGTCCTTTCCTGCGTTTCCAGTGCCTCTACACCCATTCATTTAGAAGGAATGTTTAGAGAGCACATTCCTCAGCTCCACAGGTCAGACTAGGATGAAGACTACACAATCACACGGACTTAACTCTACCTTATAAGACACGGGGTGTTCCAGATAGCACCAAGCAGCAAGACAACTATTTGCATATTCTGGAATTTAATATTTCAGCTTCCTTATGCTTTTTATTGCGAAGGCATGTGTTTCCACTGACCCAGCTAACAAAAATAAACCACTGAGTGCCAGAAATAAGACGACTGTCTGAGCCCAAACCTGAGTTGTAATAGAAACTGCAGACAGACTCCTCTTTTTTTGCGCTTTTGTGACATCCGGGCATCGTCAGCCACGCCCCCTCGTTGTCCTGCTGGTTGTTTATGTTTGGGGATGGCAGTTACCAAGGCAATCAGACACCTGAACGGAATGAGCCTCCGCCGCTCAGCACAGGGGTAACATCAGTATTTACATTCTAGCACTGTGGGAGACAGTACAGATCAGTGGTGGAATGTAACAAAGTATTTGTACTTCGTTAATGTTCTTAAGTACATTTTTACATACCTGTACTTTACTTAAGCAAAAATAATAATGCATACTTTTTATTTTACTCCATTACATTTTGCGGTAATTATCTGTACTTTCTACTCCACTACATATCTACAATTTATGCCGTTACTCGTTACGTTTTATGAACACAATTTCCTCAAAATCTTGCATGAAAAAATGGTTAGCCTGTTGCATACTGGCATTGTTTGACATTTCCTACCAATCAGTTGGCTGTATTAGCTCCAACAGGGCTGGGCAGGGACAAAAAATCTTACTGGGCATTTTTTAAACCCGCCACCCCTCGGAGGAGCGGGGCTAATGGGAATTCGCGCCGGTGTCCCTCTCAATATCGTGCTTTCGGGGGGGTTGGGGGGGTTTACTGACGGGATTCTCCTCTCGCTGTTTTTCTTCAGGAGCGGGGGGTGATTTCAAGAAGACTTTGGCCGTATTTAAGAAAGTTATTTGAGTTCAAAGGAGCAAAGAATGAGTCCTTTTCAGTGTATCCCATGATTGCCTCAACCCAAAGAATTGTTGACATTAAAAACTCCCCTTTAAATTTGAAGAAACATATAAAGGTAAGCTATGCTATGGTATGGCATGTTATGACATGTGATGATACTGCTACCTAGCGAAATGTATGTTGACATACAGAAATAGTATCAAAATCACATCAGTGAGGGTAGAGGTGTAAGTCAGTATATCTACTATTCTTTTTACAAAATGGCACAACACAGAAGTTGAGACAACCCATTGTGTGAGTACTTTTACTAAAAAAAAACTTTAAAGAAAATTTAAAAGTACTTAGTACTTTTACTTAAGTAAGATTGTTGATGTAGCACTTCTACTTTTACTTGACATATTTTGCAAGATATTTGTACTTTTACTTAAGTACTAAGCTGCAGTACTTGCTCCACCACTGGTACGGATACATTTTCTTTAAGGGTAATGTATTTAACTGAGTTTAAAATGAAATTTTGGGGGCATATTTAGGGTTCACACTATAAAAAATAGGATTTTTTTAAGCGCTTTTTTTTTTAACCACATCACAAACTCGCGTTTTTTCACTGTACACTGATGCTATCCAAGCATCTTCACATTTCAATACAATGATACCATATTAAGGATGCAATTATGGGCTGATGCCAATGTCCACTATTTCTCATGAACATATCTGCACACACAGAAACTATATATAAAATAACAATGTAAATATATAATAAAGTACGTATGTGTGTCTATATAGATACACTGGCATACATACATACACACACAATGTATATACACAGTTATAAGAGGCAGAAACTGGACTAAATCCTTTGGTATATGGTTACAAATGCAGTAAAACGGATACAACACAGACAACTCAGCACAATTACCCAGCTCCTCTGGAGCACAATTAATACTGAAATTGGGTCTATAGCAGTCAATATCTGTCAGGTGCTGTTCATTTTTAAAGTAATTATGTGATATGATTACAATTTGAGCTTACTCTATTAAAACTGATTTCAGGCAATATTGGAACATGTGTTCCTAGTCACTGAGTGTATTTGTTCAACTGTGGCACTCGGTTCCCAGATGCCCAGATAATTAAATCAGTAGCACAAGTCAATCCTACTGGACAGCAAATGACTGAACCTAAAATACAATACACTAATAAAAGTCTGATGGATGTCAAAGTGGCAAATGAACTGAATCGAGTTGTGGTGAGACAACTTTGTTCAGACCACTGTCCCCCTGAAGCGTGGTGTTCCCCAGGGATCTGTTCTTGGCCCACTATTATTCATAATTTACGTAATCCCA
>JBBPCY010000130.1:2027411-2047924 GCA_037974405.1 Brachyalestes nurse
GGTTCTAGACTGTTTTACACTGTTTATATTTACTGAAATCAGAGTTTACTGATACACTCTGAGTTCTGAGGGTTAAAGGGCTTATGCCCTGAATTGTTCTTGCTTTTTCCCCCTCTGAGGTCTGCTTGTGACATTTGTGTCTTTTTATTCCCCCAAATACATCATAACTCATCTCTGCATGACAGTTTTCTTCACTTTCTCAGAATTAAACTGATTTGTTGTTACTGTGAATTTAAAACTGCTATATGTAAATGAGTCCCATTCCCATTGGCTATTGTTTTAGCAGTCCAGCTAAAACAATAGGAGTGAATGGTTGAGGCTTAACTGTTTTTTGGGTGGCATCATAAAGAATAGCAAAGAATTCAGAAGAGCAACATTGTTTCCATTTGTTGGCTGTGTGGGCTGGATGTGCTTTGAAATACTGATTAGTGCATAGAGCTTTATGGTAAAAACTCCATGAATTCTGGCGTTCCATGATAGCTGGTTCAAAAATATTAACTCTAAAGGGCCGACTTGGTCACTGAGGTGTGTAGATTGGTACTTTTCTAAAAATCTTAAATGCATTCACACGCAAAACCTTTGGGGCCACAATTTGAATAACGTTTTTAAGTAAATATTTAAGAAATCTGTACTGGAAGCCTCTATTTTTAGTCTTTTTCCTTCTTCTCATACACCTGAACCAACTAATCAATCAATCCTGAGTTGAGCTGGGTATTTCGGGGGACTGGGGTTGGGAACAGAATTTAAGAAACTAGAAAAACTAGTTTCATACTAGAATTAACTAGAACATACTGGAAAAATTCATTTCTGCCCATTTCAGTGCACAAATTTTGTTTTGCTGTTGAATTGTTCATGTTGAAAAATCTAAAACACAAAATATGAATGTGGCATATCTTTTTTAATGTTTTAGATTTTCCAACATGATCAATTCAACAACAATTCAACAAAATTTGTGCCCTGAAATGGGCAGAAACTAATTTTTCAGGTTGTTTTTTGTACAGCATGTCATTATTTACACAGGAAATCAACAAAACCTATAATATGGTGCCAAAAGGGCTCCTTGGAGCGATGCCAAAACACTTGGTCCAGCTAATCAGATAATTAACCAGCCTTTCCCGGGTTTAAATGAGTGGAACAGCAGGGGAATGGGGGAATGTGGAGGGCAGGGGTCTCCAGGAGGGAGGTTGGAAATGGAGCAGAGATCTTCGAGGTGAGATCTTTCTGGACCTTGTATTTTGTCTCTGGTTTTGGATTTTGGAATCACCGGTAGGTTTGAGACTTTTTGGCCAGTCAGTTACATCAGCAATTCTTCCATGATGTAGGTCTTCGGATCCACGCCTCTAATCCAGTTTCTGGTTGTTTACAATCGAAGAACCAAAAGCAGCCTGAGCACCACAGTGGAGCTTCTTCATCCGTCTTAGTCCTACAAATAAATGGCGCCTTAAATGGTACATTCTGGAACCTGAACTGAGTTCAGCAGCTGAACTGACAGAACAGAACAGAACAAAGCACAGAAAAGTTTCCAAGAACTGAGAAAAGAAACATTTCCGGATACTTCTCTCATCACCTCACGAGAGGGAGGGAGAGAGAGAGAGAGAGAGAGAGAGAGAGAGAGAGAAAGAGAGAGAGAGAGAGAGAAAGAGAGAGAGAGAGAGAAAGAGAGAGAGAGAGAGAGAGAGAGAAAGAAAGAGAGAGAGAGAGAGAGAGAGAGAGAGGGGAAAAGAGATCCAGAAAACGTCGTCAACTGAGTCCAAACCGGAGATGGACACAGAAACGCTGTGAATGACCAGCAGCCAAGGATTCAGGCCTGGCCAACCAATCAGAAAGCCAGAGGAAAGGTTCCTGTGGAGAGTGGCCAGTTCTGCTCTGTGAGAGTCTGGTTGCGAGTCAGAGTTTTGCACTGTGGACACCAGTCTCACTGCCCAGCATCACCAACAGAGAAAGCAATAGATTCACTCATAAAAACCCAAATGAACAGTTTCAGCTCAGGAGGATATACTCTGTGCTCAGACAGGAGTCTGTAGTCCGGTCCTGGAAAGCCATTTTCTAGTAAATTTGATCTAAAATCAAGAATGAATATAAAAGGTGCTATAACTTTTGCCCAGGCCACAGTAGACAGTAACCAAGAATTAAAATTGTGCAGAAATGTGTTTTTTTTTTAGCAGATGATGTGTACTAATATTTTCCCTAAAATACCATCCTATGCAAAAGTTTGGGTGCCCCTGCCCTTTCAGCTTTCACAACTACACCAAAGTGTGGACTTTCCATTTTCAAATTTTCAATTTACAGGAGCTGCTTTCTTTGCATAAATGAAAGCCTGTATTCGGAAGAAAGTCGACTTAAATTTCAAGGGGGAAAACGTATGGAAATAACACAGAGCTTGTAAATATTTCCAGCAGTCTGGTGCATGCTTCGTCCTTTACTACAGAAAATAACCACAATGTCAGAAAAAGCAAATCATTTTGTCTTATTTTTAGGCATTCCATCTTTTACACAGCCTGGGGCCATGAAATCCAACATCCTAAACGACAGAATCGTTCATCGAATCCTTCTTCCTCGTTCTTCATTATCAAGTTAAAATTTGTACATTGCTCTGTTGATCGTGGGGGTTTTTTTTTTGGTTATATCTTTGGGGGAAGAGACTTTATGCCTCTGGTGTTCTGATGTATTCCACAACTGAGGCGTTTTCAGGAGGACGGAGAAGTCAAGGGGTTTTGCTCTGGCCAATGTTCTGCTGGGAAGTCACATACAGTAGATGTCACTTTGACATGTAACACCTACATAAACATTGTTGCAGACCAAGTACACCCCTCATGGCAACAACACTCCCTAATGGCAGTGAACTCTCTCAGCAGGATAATGCTTCCTACCTCACTGCAGAAATTGTTCAGGAAGGGTTTAATAGTTTGCGGAACACGACAAAGAGTTCAAGGTGTTGGTCTGGCCTCCAAATTCACCAGATCTCAACACGGTGTGTTGTGCTGGACACACAACTGCCCTACAAAGCCAAAGTGCAGTAACTACGCCAAAGCTCAAACTGAGAAAAATGGCTATTAGTATTAGCATGGATTTTGTAGTTACTGCAATTTTGACACCATCGTTTCTCTGAAACGGGGCAACTTTAAACAAGGATATTTTCGACAAAGGAGATGTCCTAAACCCCATCTGTAGTCTAAAGTCAATTTTGACCAAATACGCAGTTACTGCCTTTTGGCTTTGTAGGGCAGACTAGCCCAAACCGTCCCACCTCACAACCTACCTAGGATCTGCTGCTAATGTCTTTGTGGAGCAACCACAAAACACCCTCAGACATCATGTTGACTCCATGCCTCATTGGCTCAGAGGTGTTTTGGTGGCACAAGGGGACCTACATGACTTTAGCCAGATGGTTAATGTTACAGCTGGTCAGTGTATTTGTGAAGTTTTCTAGGTCTATTTAATCTCTGCCAACATTTTTGGTCATTTTTCTCATTTAATCAAAAACCAAAAGAGTCCTTAACCCTTAGAACCTGAGTGGTACAGAGGAAATGGTCAATCGTCATCTATGAGGTGTCGAGGTGTCACACGTCATGCTGAGCTTTGTTAGGCGTTCCAATGTCACGTAGAACCAAAGTATAGTAATTTAAAATGTAATAATAATAAAAATAACAACCACTACTAGTTTTAAAAACAGCGTCACATGAAAAAAACTATTTCAGGTTTTAGAAACAAATGGAAAAAACCCCACAAGATCTTTTAATCCAGGAGAAACTTCAGGATAGTTTCCGGCCACAAGTGGGTGGGAAAACCTGCAGAGAGTGGGGGTCCGGAGAGTTTTACACCGTTTATATTTGTGAAGTATGATTTTATTAATACACTCTGAGTTATAAGGACTATTGATCAATTTCTTTCAGAAATGGTTGGTCCCTAAAAGGTCTGATGTTTTCTATTTAAAACATCAAAAGGACAAGCGATGGGAAGGGCTGGACTAAGTGAATGCCCTGTCATCAGCAGACAAAACGAAGGCATGACTAAAAGCAGAGAAACGCAGAGTTTTCCATTAAAGCCATTGTTATGACTGTTATCTGAAGTCAGACGCAGTCTTCAGCTTGTTTAACATGGAGCAGACAGTAATAGGTGCTGTGTGCTGTGTCAGTCTCATGTCAAGTCTTGCCATAAAATCTGCAAACATGGTTTTGTGATACTCAAAGCTCCCTCGATTACTGTATCTTTCTCCCGACTCCGACGCGAGCGAAAGCATTCACCTGATGCTTTGCTCGGATTTGATTATTTGCACAGATGCAGGTGCAGATAAAGCTCGTGTTGTTTGGTGCAGCTCTGGATAAATGAACTTCACACACGCAAATCCGCTGAACGCTACACGACATCAGGCCCAGGCAGGCTGCTGCTAATGCTTGGGGTTACTCCTCAATTCATTAAACACTTCTGCTGCATAACGCCGAAACCACAAAGAATTCATGGGTGAGGCTCCGTCTTTCTTCTTGAATGGCTGATTTACTACGTGAAAAGAAAAATCGCAAAGACTGTGATTAATTATTAAAATTAATTTATGCATCTTTCAGCAATATTCAAAAACGAAAATTCGAAACAAAAGCCAAAAACAGGCAAAACAAGAAACCACAGAACTCCTCCGTGCTCTGTGGGGAAAAAATGAATAAATTATATTTATATACACAAACGCATTCTGACTCTTTAACCCTTTAGGATCAAGCATATCGCCGCTGACACAAGAGATGCTGTGTTAAAACAAATAAACTAGACAAGCTGAGCTTTTCGTGTGTGAGTGTGTACTACAACATTAAGTCACACTCTGTAATCTACAGAGTTGCCCAACCAGCTACTTTAAAACCCCCACATTGAATAAATCACAAATGGCATTTTTTTTTGTTTTTTGGGTTAATAGATGTTCTAAAGCAGAGATCTGGTGATTGTGAAAAACTCCACGCCATCTACTAGCTCCTTCCCACAGCTGTGAGAACTGTGTTGACTCATACAGTAGGTTATAGTCACTCTGCATACAGAACACTGGAGGTTCAAGTAAAAGCACTTTTCCAAAAGTATACAGGAACCGTATACAAAAATGTCAATGAATTCTGGCACATGAGTGAATGAATAATCAACGTTAATGACTTTCAATGTGTCTTTTATTTAATAACTGTTTCTGCACTGTTCATGTGCAGTGATGAACACAGCAATCAAAAATATGACCTAATATGCTGAGGAAAAATATCCTTCAGCAAGAACAATGATAGAACTAAGTCTATCTATAAGGTGCAGCACGGATGTTCTGATAAATTATGCTGCTTTGTCAAAAAATGCTACTGGAGAACAAATCGAGAGCAGAGTATATCGATTCGTGCTACTCTGTGGAAAAATGCTCCCCTGAAGTTTATGCAGCTGCCAGTTTTCCGAGGCAGCACAGGTTTATGGGCGTGGCACTGAATCCCCAGACTGTGGAACTGCACATGTGAAGAAGGGCCCGGGAGCACAGAACACCGGACCGGGTTAAAGTCACGTGGTGCGATTAATCAGCGCTAATCTTTTTAGCATGTTATTTTTTTTCTGTGATTAATTGATCAAAATTAACGCGTTAATTCGACACCCCTAAAGGCACCTTTCCAGGCACTTAAGGACACCTTTCATACAAGTAAAACTGATCATAAAACTGGGGAATAAAGCAAAGGAAGATAAATAGAAAAACTAATAAATAAAGATAAATAAAAACATCCCATATATATTGCTAGAATAAATTATGCTAGAATAAACACTGAACAATCAAACACTATTTCCACACTGAATTAACATCGGCACATCGGGTACATTAGATCAACAGCTGCTCAACCACCAAAGAGTGCTGCCGAATCCACAGTGGATCAATGTGTAAAAGGGTTGACTTTCCAGCTTTAAATCAATGGCCAATACAGCGAGCGAGATCAATAACATCAAATCAGCCCTGTTTCAGTCACAGTTTGTGATCTGGGAATGAACCATATATTGTGCAGCTGCAGTTCTGTGTGCTTGATTGATCTGCACAGACTGTGTTTGTGCATGTGTGTGTGTGTGTGTGTGTGTGTGTTTGAGTGTGTTATTTCATGGACACTGGGGATCCCTTTGGTGTCGCATGCTCTTTTTAACTTTCTCTGGCTTTCCTCACAAAGCTTTCTGCGCTCTACCAAAGACACGCTGCTTATTGCCACAAATTAATGACACATTCTCAACCTATACATTCACTTTCTCTCTCTCTCATACACACATACACACACACACACACACACTTTTCCTAATGGAGCTGGGCCCCTCTCCAAAAAGCCCCTGTCTGTATAATTTTCTGCTGTGTGATAGCCAGGTGAGATAACACAAGCCCAAAAACGTGATGAGCGCAGAATGAAAACCCCACTGTAACTGTTATACAGTCACACTGGAACGCTCTTTGTCTGCTGGAACAGCACAGTGGAGACCAGAGCCTTCAGATGTTGAAAGGTACACTCCGACACTCTGGAGGCCCCGAGCCAAAAGAAGCCAGTCAAAACAATTATGCAAAAAGTGCACTTCATCAAGCTGCAGCTGCAAGTTATCAACCTGGTTAGAAACCCCAATACACTTTACATTAATAAGGAGGATCTGGACTCTGCAGCTGCCCAGCCGAACAAGGCCTGCATTCCCAGAAGCGTCCTAGCATGAAGAACATTTTAAGTTGCTGTCAGGTTGAATACTAGCTAAGTCAAAAAGTGTCCAACCTGCCTTCCAGAAATCTCCTGCCAAGCCCAGTTTATAACACTAACCAGCACTAAACCCAGCCCGCTATCTATCGGCCAACAGCTTTTAATTCCAGTTATTACCTCACCCTTCAGCACAAATGACAATATAATGGCCCAGCACTAACTAAAGCATGCAGCAGCACCTGGGATGTGCCATAAGTGTTTTCATTGGATCAGGAGGGTTAGAACAGAATAGAATAGTCTTTATTTTCACTGTTGCAGGAACAATGAAAAACAGCTTGGTCCTGGAGACCCCCATGCTCTGCACATTTGTTTCCTCGATCCCAACACAACTGATCCAACTATTGAACTCATTAACAAGCCCTCAATGAGATGGAAAACCAAGGATGGTTCTCCTAATAGCATCACCCCAAATAATCCTTTATTCTATCTTTCATTTAGCTTTTTTAAAGGGGGTGGGGGGTTGTCTACGTTTATGAATGTATATTTTGGTGTAAGTCTAACCAGGTCTTTTGAGCAGCCTAAAATAGAAACTGTGTGCGTCTGGCAAGACTTGATTAATTGATTGACCTACTTCCATACATAACTGGGCAATCCACCATCTTCTCCGACCATTTTATTACTGTTATATAATACTGTCAGGAAATGAATGACATGATTTTCAGTTCATTCCCCAATCTGTCTCCACACCAACATGAAGAACTGATCGCAGACGACCGTATGGCAAAATTCGAAAGTAGGCTAATGTAACGTAACCCTCCCCTGCTTTTTTCCTTTCGGGTCTACATGGCCTCTCTGGAATCTAACTGAGGGGGCGTTTTGATTTGTCGATGGGATATTGTTGGGGGGGGGGCTGAACAACAACTCTGCAGAGGGCTTTCGAAAGGACGGACACAAGATGACACCCAGTCAAACGAACTAAAATCCGTCATCGCAACAGAAACAGACTTTAATCCCTGTGTTTTGCTCTGATGAGAAAGCTGAACTGAACTGAGTTGCTGACACTGGGAAAGAGGGAATGAGAGTAACAGTGGAATTATCACACAGATCAAACAAAGCACAGGACGGAGCTTAGCCTAGCCGTTGCTCCGGCACTGCTGCAGAGACTGCGCTGTTTATCTCTAAACAAAGCTGCCGATTGTGTGGCCACTGCTTAATACTGTCAAAGCCAAGAACCCCCAGCAGGGAGCAGAGCAAGAGTCACAATCCGCGAGTCCACTGGAGCAGCAAAACGCTCCAGCCACGCTCGCACCACCACGTGAGCCTGTTCTGAGGGATTTTTGGGCCATTAGTAGGAATTCAACATCTGTAGGGTTTTGTTTGAAGAGTTTATAAAGATTAGGATGCTGTCCACTCTTTTGTTATTGTCTTTTTATAGAAATCACCTGTTGAATTGAAGGCCTGCAGTGGCGTAAACTGCAGTTTATATTTCTTTATTATTCCACCATTTTTCACCGTAGTTCAAACAAGTCTACTCAGAAACTAAAAGTTAAGAACCATTCCGAAAGCAGTGGGTACGGAATTCAAACATTTAACTCCATTATTTTGACACAGGCTGCAGGAGTGTCTAATATCATTTAGGACTGGAAAGCTTTAGTCCCAAGAGTGTTTGTGTTGATAAGGAGATTTTAGAAAAAGAAAAAAAAAAACTTTCTCCAAAATATAGCAGGCAGCCCATTATTACTTCCCTGAAGATATGAGAGCAATCAAGCTCCACATTAACAAAACACAGGCTTAAAATAAACTCAACCAACAATCAAGCACTCTTCCATATAAAGCACGCGTCTCTTCAACAGGCCCAACTTTTACCCCAGTGAAAGAGTGCTGCAACAACATATCGATTAACATTTGATTATGAAAACAGTTGGCAGGACGAGCCTTGAAGAGCGTGTGAGGAGACAGAGGGAGCAGCCACAGAGAAACGCAGGCCTTTTACCACCGCCATCAATCAATAAAAGCACATTTGAATGCATGTTACCTCCAAACTCTGTATAACTAATCAAGAAAACAACTGAAACAAAAACATTTTGACCACGAATAAAGTGGCTCAACTGCAAGGAAGGTTTCCACAAAATGAATATTCATTAGGTGAAGAATCGTTCGTCTTACACCATATAAACATTATTTAGACTCGTCAGAACACAATGACTGTACAACTCAAATTTCTTTCTAAAACTGCAGCTTAAAATCATTCATGTTTTATTGGATAGGCTTCCATTCCATCACCATGAGTCTGCATGGAAATAAAAGAAGAGTTCAACACAAACATCTCCTACATTTATGAAATAGAGTTTACACAAATTTAAAATCTAAGTTTGAGTCCGGTTGCGTCCCAAACGGCACACTACTACACTAAACTACGCCCACTGATGCCCACCAAATGGTAGCCTATAACCTATAATGACCTGAACCGTTATTTAAAAGCTGTATATGCTCCAGATTTTTGAACAATAACCATTTTCTTCAGTAAATGTATCTACAAATAAAAAAACAAATATTCTGAATAACGTGTTTACCAGTTTGTCGTGGTCTGCCTCATCTTGATCACAGAAATCAAAGTTCAGTAGAGATTTAAAAAGAACGTTTCTGATTACATTTTCAGATGATTACATTTTCGGTTCCCGGCAAGTTTGTTTCTGGTTTTCACTTTTGCTCCTGGACCTGGTTCAGATTCCTGGTTCAAACTGTTCTCCACAAGCTAGTCTTTAAAAACAAATAAAACATGCAAAGACTTAGGTTTACAGTATGGGCCTAATTTACTGCAGTGACTCCAGCAATGTAATGACTAAAAAGGGGACTTTCAAATGAAGAGTCACTAGTTTTACACAACTATACAGCACAGTAAAGTCCAACTTTAAAGATCTATAAATCCCCAGAACGCACCTTCTAATAATGATCCAAACGGGCCCGGCCCGGTCCGGTCATTTACTCTCACGCTAGGCTTTTGTACCCCAAATCAAACTCGTTCTCTCTAATGACCGCACCATTTAACCTCTGACCCACACTGTTGCCAGGAGACGTAAAGAGCCCTCAAACCAATGCTGGCCTTGGCAGCTCCGGCTGTGCTTCCATTCACACTTTTCTATGCGCTCCCTCGAGCCGAAAACCCTCCAGAGCTCCTTTTCTCTGCTTAAGTAAACGGACTGTGGCCGTTCTCATGCTGACCTGCATATATTTGAGCTGGACTTGTGCCCCCACACTTGCCAAATAATGAGTTACAATTCACCGGCCATGGACGACAAGGCAGGAGAAACCGACAAATTTCCGGCCCCAACATGAGGTCCGGGGGGCAGGGGAAACTACTGCACGCCTCTCGTTCCAACTTTTAGTTTAACACTTCAATGTTGAGTTATTATAGCACTTTCATTGTGCTCTTCTACCGAGATGTAATTAGAGAATTACATACTTTAATAAAAAGTAAGTTACACAATTAATATATTTACATCCCATTTACATTCTGTATTAAGAGGTACTGGTCTGACTCTGGGGCCTGTTTTTTTTTTTACATACAAAATACATAATTAAAAGGTTTTAAAAATAATGACTGATCACATTAAAATGCAAATCTGTCCAGAGCTATCAGGAGCACACCAAACCAACAAGATAGTGATATACAGAATATACAGAATATACAGAAACCTGAAAAGGTTATCACCAGCTCCCATATGCTAACAAAGACAGCAATGCTGGCGGAGAGGTCTGTGGCTGTGTTGGAATCATTGAAAAAACCTTCCTTTCCTCTCCACTTTCCTTGATTTTGACTGATCTGGTAGTAGTGCGGATCCACATGCTGCTCAGGTCTACCGATACCGATTAGGATGACCTACAGATCAGACCAAATGAGGACCAGTGGACAGGAAAGGAAGATTCATTACTACTGGGATAAAGCCCGTGTTGTGGGAGTGTTGGATGTAGCAGTGACCTCTGTAGACACCTCAGTTCATCAGTACAGTGGGAGAATTACTGTAAAATAATGTAAACAGGTAAAAAGTCCAGCTGGCAGGTTAAAACCAGCACTATTTTGGTTCCGTCCCCCATTGCATAAAATCACTTCATGGAAACTGAGAAAACAGCACACACTCTGACCATACAAGCCAAAAAACACAGAAACTCTGCTGAAAATCTTCACCCTGGATGAAGCTTTCAGTGCCCTAAAATGCATCATGTGGATGAAAGACAAAAATATGTTTTTATAAACACATGGACAAGGCCTATATTTGTATCTATGTTAAGAAGTCACAAAACACAAAGCAAAATCTGAATGATGTTTTACTTTTACCTGAAAAAGTATTGACAGAAAGTTTCAAATCTGCACTTTGACGAAATTACACAACTCGACTTGATCTCTAATGACTTACAAAGACAAAAGCATACAAGATAATCTGTTTCACCAGCAATAACTGCGACTGTGCACAGTCAGCATCAGTATGAGTGAGGCCAGCTGTACCGCACAAACCAAAGAGAGATTAAACTGTATTTTTTCCCCCCAATCTCTTTTTAGGCGGAAAGGGAGAGCATATAATGAGGAGTTCTGCTGCTGCAGGAACAAAAGAATTTAATTTCAGAGCACTGGTCTGGCCTGTTGGTAATGTGGGCATACGCATCTGGGCTTTGTCTGTGGTGAGGGTTAAATTGGGGCTAGCAGGTGCTAGAGGTAGGTATTAAAATTCAAAAACTGGTTGGTTCACTGGTAGAGAACATGTCACCTTCTATAAACCTGAAAAGTGCACAATGCAGGTAGTGTGTCCTCGACACAGACATTATATGTTAATGTCTAGTAAACTGAAGTCTGCCAACTGCTTGATATAGTACACTCTCAACGTGCAAAGAGACAATTCTACACTTGTTTATGAACATGCAAGTCATGCAAATGTCACATGCCAAACTGCAGACACGTTTTCATATTTGTTTCTGTCACATGGTGCAATGTTTCTGAATTTAAATAGCCTCCAGCCTCCTTCAGTATCCAACCACCAGATGCTGCGACAGAGCGAGGGACAGGCCTAAAAATAGGTGACCCCCATCTCTGATGTGGCCATCAAAAGCGCCTCCAGGCCTCCAGCAGAATTCCACTACTTTACACCAACTAATTACTCGGATGGCAGAAGCAAACACAGGAGAGTGATGCAGTCGGGCACTAAACTGGACACATTTAAGCCACATAATTAAATAAAGGGAAGAACACAGTCCCAGAGCAAGGTGTTGACCCAGGACTGTCAATGTGAAAAGACAGAAGGAGCCCTCACACATTAGCTTATGCATAATGTGCCCTTAAGATATTGCAGCCTGACAAACTTTAGAGTTTTTAGAGATCATAAATGATGCTAATCATCGTATATATATGCACACACAAACAGGAGTCAATTTATGCAGTTATACTGTAACTGTGGTATATAGTCTTTGAGTACCTTTAAAAGCGTCCTATAAATAAAACGTATTATTATTAGTAGTAGTAGTAGTACCCACTGCTTAAGAATGGTCCACGACCCAAATAATATTTGTCCAGTGGTTTTGTGGTCCTTTCCACAGTCAGTTATTGTACCGTAATTGTACACAAAATGAACCTATAAGGTAAGTACACCTTATAAAACGGGCAGTGAAAGTAGATAGGTAAGTGGATCCAATAAACAAGCACTTGTGTGTAGTTATGCTATTTTGTATATATAAAATGCATATTGAATCATTTAATATTTTATGTTCATGATGACAAATAAAAAGACTCTTAAGAGAGCAAACAATACAGCCTCATCTATGGAAGCAGACTTACCTGCTGGCATGTATATCCGAGGTGAGTGGGAGATAAAGTGTTTGGGATAGTGCTTATGAAGCCGGTAGTCCTTCTCGCTGCGAGAGCGGTTGCGCTCTGAGGCCCGGTCCGAGAAGTCTGAGCTGGGCCAGGCCCGGCGCAGGGTGGTGCTGCGCGTTTTCTTCATGGCTGAGCCAGGACAGAGCGGTCCCCCGCCACACAACCGCCTGCCTCCCGAACGTTACACACTCACACTCCCCACATGGCCAGTCCCAACACGAGCACCGCTTTATCTCTCTCCGCTTTTCTTTCCTTCTGCCTCTCTGATGGTCCCGCATGCAGGGACATTCACACAAGCACTCCACACACACGTACACACGACTGTGCTCAGAGACCAGACAAACGGCTGAGGCTAGGCTGCCTCGTTATCCGTAAAGGAACAATGCACTTGTCCACAGCCACTTGGAACTGTTGCTTGGAGATGTGTCCAGATAAGCAATACATCTACATTTATAATCCCGGCTTAAGAGTATCTACCTTCCCATGCACGGAGAGGCACGCACATGCATTTCGGCACGCTCAGCCCACTTCAGCATGTGGATAGGAGGAGAAGAGGTGTGTAGGAGGATCGGAGATGACGGATAAGGGATCAAGGAGGAAGGGAAGGGAGGGAGGGGGTGGTCCCGCTTTAGTTTGGGGGGTGCTGGAGGTGCAAGAGGGGGCCTGAGGAGGGGTTTGCAGCATGAGAGAACCCAGCTTTCAAACAATAGCTCAATTCAGTGGAGCTACGCTCCACTAGCGGGAGCAGGCAACACAAAAGATCCCCTCAAAAAACAAATTAGACTTTTAAAAAAAGCAGAGGTACTGCTTTGGAGGTCCATGCCAGTTGTTGTGTCTTCAGTTCAAGATGGAGGTTTCTTCAGTCATGCAGAAGTGACATGGCGAAACAAAAGGGATATGGTATATATTGAAGACTGAAGTTCCAAGGCGAAATTTCCCATCCAGGCGGGAACGCTGCTAAAAAGTCCTTGGGCAAAAATCCTAACCCTACAGGTCACCACTCCTATGTGCAGTGAACGAGAACATCTGCTAAATACGTTTATATTCATGCAGAATTAACACAGCATTTTGCACTATCAAAATCCCACTGAAGAATCTATACCAAAACTCTTCACCTTGACACCACACTGGTCTGATACTACGTTCTTACAGGCAAGACCTAGCACATCCTCAGTGTGATCCAAAGTGCTGGTGACAGGAAGATAAACACTGTCCCAAGTGCAAGTGTGTTTTCTGAGCACATTCAGCTGGACAGGACTCGAATCACAGCTGGATCAAAGGTCCAGAGCAGCACACCCACACTAAATCGTCAGTCGTCTCCAAACTGTGTCGCCTGCGCACTTTTTCCTCCACTTTAAAATGCAAAAGCACAAACACTTCCACTCACTATGCGCTCACACACTTTCTACCGTAAGTAAGTGCAGAGGCCAGAGATGCTTGTAGAGAAGCCTTCTGGTGTCAGACCCGTCGATCCAGTCAGGTAAAGCTTCTGCACCTCCAGGGTCCTGTTCCTGGCTGGCTCACTGCCCAGCCTATAGCTGCTAAGCGCCTTATTTACATACACACATGGCGTGCCAGTGTGCAGCTGCTGGCCGATCTCCGTTCGCATACAGAACAAACAGCAAGAGAAAAGAAAAGAAAATCCCTTGTTGGATCTCTCAGAGAAGGGACAGACGCTTCGCTTCTAAATTCCCTGTCCACCCCCCTGCTCTTTTGTTCTTTTCTCTAGACTCTCCTCTTCTTTCCACTTCCTCCGCACGGGGTCGTCTACAAGTCCACGGTTCCCGCCGGTTCCACTATGGTCCGCAAGGCAGCTGCTGCACAGAAAGTTCCGTTGGAATGCAATTAAAGAGATCCGTCCATGGAACGAGGATATGGGGCACAGGGAGCAGGCAAAATGCCTCTGTATGGACCTCACTCTTACTCTCTTTCCTCCCTCCCTCCGTGGCTCTCCTGACTGGAGTGCATTCGTGCAGCTGCTCGAGTCCTCACAGCCAATCACTCTCTGACAGCGGCCTATCGGCTTAGAGCAAGCAAGAGAGAAAGAGAGAGGGAGCGAGGGGGAAGGGGAGCAACTACTCTAGCCTCACAATCCCACACATTCTGAATTATTTACTCATAACTAGACTGTGAGTCTGCATGAAGACAACAGAGCTCAGATATAGAAAGAAAACATCTATAACAGACAATCATCTTATTTACTTTCTCTTAACCTTTCCTCAACCAGGTGAGTCTCCTGAGATTCCCAGCAAAGATACCTACAAAAATCAATCGAGGTCTACTTCTACCACTAAACAGATTCTGGTGAAAGAGTTGAGAACGGCTAGTGTGAGGTGTGTGGTCACTTGCTAAATGTGGAAGAACTACATGTGAGGTTTCTGAAATGAATCGTGAAATTTGTGGATTTTTAGGTCACCCAACTGGACTTGAGAACTCTTTCTCTCCCCTTCTTTCTGCAGCTGGTCATTAATCATGGGGTGTACACCCTCACTCCGACCATTTGAGCAAGCGGCACGAAACTAATGTTTTTCCAATAAGCCGAGGGTCAGAGGTCTTCGGCATATAAGAAGGCACACCTCCTCCATCTCCTTCTATCGGGTTCAGGCAGTGGGCCTAACTCGGCACAGACATTCCTTTAAGTCCTCTAAACTCTGAAGGACTTCTTCACAGGAGGACTACGCACCACAGGCACCCACAGCGCAGACAGATTAGGCCAGAACATGTCCACAGAAATTCAAAGGGACACTTTAAAAGGTAACTTCCTCGGCAATTAGCACCACAGTCATCTTCAGAGAGAGGCCGCGCCTTGAAGGACTGACGATGTCAACAGCGGAAAACAAAACTAGCCGTTCATTATTTTTGTGCTGTCTGAGAAGGGGCTGAGGGAAGCAGAGGGTCAGGTTGTGATGCTAAGCAGACTCGGTGTTGCATTACAGTGCCTTGTAATAGAACAGTGCACAGTCACGGAGGGGGAAAAACCTGCTGTAGGTCAACGTCACTCACCTTAAGCTTCCCTGGCACTGCATTGCTAAGGAGAAGTCTGCACTTTGCAGAACTCGTAGTTGATGTGGTTTATCACTCTCCAGACTGGGCTGTTTATGGTTGATTTAGGCTGGGGGGGCGGGGGTGAGGAATAGACTGGTGGAAAATCTCATCTATACTATTTTCCCCTTAATAAATATAGGCGATCATCCAAAATAAGTTGAGTTTTTGGCAGACTTTGCTTGTTCAGTCTTGCACAAGGTTAATAAGGTTAGGCACGCAGTCTGTGCAGTGCTGGTGGGTGGTCTATGTGTTTCCATTACTTGTTAGCTACATTAGCCTCGTAGCTCCAGTTCAAAACAGAAGAAGTCAACTTTAGACCTAGCTGATCGACTACATTTGGGGTAAGTAGAAAACTGTAAATTTGTTTTTTTGCCAAAATAGTTCATTAATATAGAGTGGACTGAAAGGATATTGAACATAATAAACATTGAACTCGTTTCATTCGGTTCATGGTTGTACTCTGGCCATCTTGGCATAGCTACAGCTTTTGGTACGTCTATCATACTGTTATTCCTCCTTGTCCTATAAGCGGAGACCACTGTCTGCTAGATGGCTTTACTGGAACATTCCTGCATATCTCTATAGTCATTTCATGCCTCGCAACCTCTGAACGGTTCATATTCCTCTTGCTCCAGGGGCATGCTTCACTTTCAGTGGGCCTGGCCAGTCTGGGGCTCCTGGAGGCGCTGTTCCATGCGGTTCTTTCCCGACCCTGCTGCGGAGCCTCCTTGCTGGGCCCAGAGTTAGTGTTTCCTGCCCTTGTTATGGCTCATGTTTCTGTCCGTGTTATGTCAGGGCCGCCAGTGATGACAGGAATGCAGACGAGGGGCCGGGGAGCACATGCTTCTTCTACCAGAGAACACTGACAGCATGAACCCCAACCGGGCGCTAGCCAAGCCGAGGAGATGCGGGGACACTTCTCATCCGAGAACTTTATTGTTTCAAAAACAAGGATAGGGCTCGAGTAAGGAATAGGGCCAGGGGTAAAGGCTTGGGCTAGACCTGAGTCACCCACTCATCTTAGGCACAAAGATCTGCTTTGTACTCTTTATACTATATTTCTAATGCCTTCTAACAGCAGTGTGTGAGGCACTGAGGAATGGGAATCATGTCTCTGTTGATTCAGATAAATGGTATGTCTTTAAACACTAAAACTAGAGCGTCCCTAATAGTGACCTCAACATCACTTCTATGCCCCCCTCTACCCCAGACATGGTAACCCTTATATGATCCAGCCATCCTGAGGGTTTTCTTGCTCCCATACACCAAACTACACTATAGCAGTGTGTTTTTCCCACTCTTTCAATCAGGGAAGCTCATAACATGCACCCTCCATAGATGCCAGACCTCCTCCAGGCTGTAAGGAAACGTGTTCCGAATTATCAACCCTCTCTCCCCCACTTTCCTTCTCTCTCCATCCCACTCCCCCTCTCCTTTTCACGAACACCACAAACACTCATTCCAACCCCCTTCTCGCCACAGTACCCTGTCCTTAAGATCATACTACCCTTAAATTCTCCTCAACTTATTACTGCTATACAGCCATATGTACCAGAGTGTTTCAAACTATAGAACACATTCTGTTCCCATTCGCCCCGAGAAAAAAATGAAACATCTCAGAGAAAGTCCCCAAAACCTCTAAAAAAGTGTCACTAATTGAGTAGTTAGATGACCTCATATGTTCAGTGTTAGTATAGGAATTAGCTTGTCAAGCCTGAGAGAGAACAGAGTTTCTTTTCCGCTCTCGACCCAAAAGCCAGCATAGAGCTGAACACTGCGGAAATTACGGTCCGAGGTACGGAGCTGTAAACCACTGGCAGGGATGCTTTGCTGGGTGCTGCTGTATTGGGGCGTAAAAGTACAATTAAACTGTTAAATTAAAAAACAGAACATATTTCTGAAGAAATCATAACTATACAGTGTGAAATCAAGACCAGTTTAACGCTGGTGGGTATTCTAAAGTTGGGCTTGCAATACATGACTGAATCAACCAATGAGAGGGTAGAAACCACACAACAAATAAGCTCACATATGCTGTATATGAATATAACTGAAGAGAGAGGGTCAAGATGGTCTCTTGAATACTACAGACATTTCACAGAATATGTTAACTAAGCGATAACACCACACTAATGACCACAAAGACGTAAAATAACTGGCATGAGGCTGTTGCTGATTATGGTAAAGAGCTATTTGGCCATGTACAGCACAGCTTTCCACACAAAATCCAGTAGGGCTTCAAAGCTACTTTTCTGTTGCTGCTGGGTTGAAATGTTAAGTTTGGACCGATTTTGAACGAGTTAGAAAATCATAAAAACGTCTGTTGGAAGCATTTATGAGACACTGCTTCCTCACCAGCAGTATTTTCAAATTTATGATTTAGAAAACGTGTTTGATGTTGAAATCACAATAACCCAGGATAAAATTCTTACCAAAAACGTTTCAGTACAATGTCAAAAAAATGACTTTTTTGTAACTATAGAACTGAACTGGTATACATTATTGAGCCACTTCATGAGGTGCACCCACCCTCAGCTCTATATACCACACAGGTGCACATTAGGTGGTCCATTTGGTTCTCTCCAACAGATATGTTTGGTTGGCAGACTATTATTAAACACAAACACACCAACTTGCTGCTACCATGTTACTTACCGGTGGTCCTGTGGGGGCACTGACCACTGATGAATAGAGAAAAGTGGAGTAACAAACAATACAAAGAAACAGATGGGCTACAAAATGCAACTGTATGTGGAGACAATAAAATAGAGCAAAGTGTGGGTTAGGTAGGTTTACCCAACCAAGTGGCTCAGTGTATATTCATCAAGGATTATAAACATGCCGCACAAGCTATGCGTGAGCTAGTACAAGCCATGTTGTCATACTGTTTTAATAAACTGTGGTTAATGGACCACAGACTTTCAAAATGTATTGCTGCTCATAGGCCACAAGTTCCAAACCTCAGCAATGTTTGGTTTGAGCAAGGTTTGATATGAACTGGTGGCTGTGTCCTTGCGTAAAGAAATAACTACACTGCCCCAACAATATTATTTGTGTGAGCTAAATGTACCAACCCAGTGTTATCTTGACTTACATTTATCAAACAAATCTGTTCAATAATGTGAAACACGAAAATCAGATTTTTCAAGAAGCTGGAAAAGTAACAGACTGATCTCAAGACAGGGACAGTGTGTGCATGTGGCCTCAGTGGCATATACCATGCAACTGCCAATGAGGCCAGGCCTCCAGCCTCCTCCTGCTGTAGCCCAGTTTCTGCAAACAGGACGCAATTATGGCTCTTTAGTGAGCAAATACAAAGCCTGGCCAAAACTCTGCCAAACCACAACTCAGTGGCCTCAGTCCAAAGCCCAAAACCACGCATGAGGGACATGCAGGACTCCATCTGGTACCTGAACGAACCCAGGGTTTTAACCATTACAGCTCATTCCAGAACTCCTTGGGGACTGTGGATTAATGGTGCGTCTGATGGATCTCAACATTCATGGGTTAACATAACAAATGTAAAGCTCGCGATGTATGTGGTATAATACAGTCATAACGTAATGAGTGATTAGGAAAGAAAATAATTGCAAATTGTTGTACTTGGCATGCAAAGCATAGTCAGTTATTCTACGTGCCTTGCTAAAGCAGAAATATACATTAGAGAGAGATTTACGACGAGGGAAGGCATAGTCAGCGCATGACCCTTTTTGTCCTCTCCTGAACACACTTTTACAAACATTTTTAAGCTCTCACGGCACACCGACCACCACCTACACATTATCTTTCATCAAATTTTCATTTGATACATTGGCTATATTAAGCCAAGGTGTGGACCAGCCATTCCAACATTATGACAATATTGTTTTCATTCTCCAGGTGCAAAAAAAGTCCACGTCCCGGACAAACGGACACTTGGCTGAGCGCCATCTGCTTGCTATCTCTGAACGTGGTCTTTGGGGGGAGATAACTGCTATTGGCCTTCTCCCTCCACAAAGTACAAACACCATCCATAATTCTGCTGTGCATCACTCAAAAAAATGGCTCATTTCTTTGACAAAGTGTGCACAGAGTAAAGTAGCGGCTTGAGACATACAAGACGACTTGTTCTATTAGTGCAGCACTGCACTGTCTTTGCTTCTACAACTGCTATCATTTTTACCACAGAAAAGTTCCATATATTTACCACAAAAAAGTGTAGCAGCACAAAATTCTTCCACTGTACTTAACCCACTCACCGAGTGAAGCAGCGGCCAGCCAGGAACACAGTGTGTGGGGACAGTGCCTTACTCTAGGGCACCTCAGTGGTGCCACTGGCAGTCCTGGGATTCAAACCCGCAGGCTTCTGGTCGCAGGGACAATGCCCTAATCACTAGGCCACCAGCTGCCCCAAAAAAGGCTCCTATTAATGCGTGCAGCTGCTTGTGTGTTGTTGGTACTTTTTCAAGTACAGCTTTAAGACAACTTTTAAAGTCATACATTTAACAAATGTGTGTGAAAAGGACTCTACTGTATTGTGCCTTTACTTTACACTTGATTGTAGTCCTCCTGGTGAATCAAGCTGCGCATGTTTTTGACCTGGATGGAGTGTGTTCATTAGGATATCTACAGCATACAGTGCTTATGGAAGACCTCTGGATGAATCAGCAAGCAACAAATTAACAAAAGCAACAGTGGTGCATCACGTTCATTATTTTCTTATTACTGTACTTACTTTCTACTTTTTCTATTTCTTGTAGTACTTTTATTTTTAATTTATGTAAATTTTATGTAAAGTTGGGGGGTACACGAGTATAAGAATTTAATTACAGGTAATGATGCTACACTGTTATCTGTATATGACAATAAAACAACAACCGCTGATATCCGCGGCATTTAAGCAGCCCTTTGCTGCCCAGTCCAACCAAGCTAAAGCTATTACAAAAGCTACTGGGGTGTTTATA
>JBBPCY010000130.1:2048024-2063859 GCA_037974405.1 Brachyalestes nurse
TTAATTGGTTTTTATATAATAGCGTGGAATGAGTCTTGAGCCGAAGGTTTTTAATGGGTAAAAATACTTAAATAAATGAATGGAGAGTTAAATTTGTCTTGTCTTTTTTCTTTTTTTTGCTGATCCGAAATGTGATCCGATCCGAACCGTGAGTTTTTTGATCCGTTGCACCACTACTGTCAAAGGAACAAATCTGTGTAGTAACTCGAGGACCACCTGTGCTAGGAAAGAAATTAAGCATGCAAGTCCATTTTTGTCCATTTCTTTATGTTCATGCAGCCACTGTTTGGCCTTAACTGGACATCAGTGAAAACTGGAAACTGTAACAAGGCCATCTTAACCAAGAAGGCTCTGCTGTCAGACACGTACACATTTTCATTTAAATGACCTCAATATTTAATGAAGGTCTGCACAGATGTTTGTCTACCTTATCTGGCTTCGACTGACATTTTGTAGGACGCGTGAAATATTTTCCCAGAGAAAAATGCATTCATCTCAAAATGTTCCAAAAACGTGATGTTCTGATCACGCCTTTGATCACATTAGGAGATCAGTGAATAGCGTGTCACTGAACTCTCCTCGAACTCTGGCTCCGTAGCACAGCTGAATTTATGCAACTAGGTCGTGTGTGCGGGGAGATGGGCTTCGCTTGCAGCCGCCTGCTGCTCACACTCTCCACCGCTTCATTAGAGAGGTCCACGCAGGCTTTTCAAACGGAATCCATCATGCCAAGGAGATTGAAATCCAAGCAATTAAAGGGACACCCCTCTGTTCCACAAAGACACAGGGGAAGGAACACAGAGCGATATCTCTATTACTCATGCCTTGAGAGCAGTGGCCATGGCTCTGTCAAACTCAGCTCCCACTGTCACCACTACAAACACATCTCCACAGCCTGACCGCGACGCATTATGGTAACAAAAAAATGACATGATTGCACTATGAACAACTCCTATTAAAACCTTCCATCCTTCATTTAAATACACCAGGGCTAGACTGACATTGTATTGAGCTTATACTCTACAATTAGTGTTATAGGACAAGCAGCATTATTAAAAGATTTTTCTAAAAGTGCCAGTTTTGGCCAGCTTTTGATCATAGTCCTCCTGGTGAATCAAGCTTTGCATAGTATTGTGACTCCAATGGGATTTGTTCATTAGCATGTGGTCATCTATGACATACTGCTGAAAATATGTGACCTGATGTTGTTATCTACAGTTCACACAGTATAGCTGGACAGTCCAAACAATACCACAATGCCGACCACAGTGGCACGTGTACATCAGCCATGAATGTCTGTTTTTTACAGAAAGCGCATTTTAAAGATAAGATAAACCTTTATTAGTCCCACAAGTGGGCAGAAAGTGGACAGAAACAAAGAGCAGCAAAAATGAAAAACAATGGAATAGAATAAAGTAGAATAAAAATGTATACAGTAATCCCTCGCTTTCGCAGGGATTACGTTCCAAGAGCACCTGCGTATAGTGGAAAAACCGCATTGTTGTGTTTTGGTTAAAAAAATGCCTAAAAATGCCTATTTTTATAATGTAAACCCTAAATACGACCCAAACAGGCTCCCAGATTTCATTTTAAACTCAGTTTAATGCAGTACCCTTAAAGAAAATGTAAAGGTAAACCCGTATTCGCCTCTTTTCAAGGTAAACCCGTCTTTTAATTTAAATTCCCCGCTGAGATATGCAACGACGGAGAGAGACAGAGAGAGAGACAGAGAGAGTCCGGTTCTCAGAAAAAAATCAGCGTGTGACTGAATCCGTGAGTGTATATATATATATATTCTATGCAAACTTAGATAAGTATGCATGTATGTACACAGTGAGCATGTGTATGTACTGTATGTATGTACAGAGTGGATATATAAATATATATTTTGGATCTGAAACTGACAATTCTGCTGCAGGATTAAACTTCTGCCACCTGCCAAGTGCTCCTGTGTTCTCAACCTTTTCAGCAATAAACAATTTGCGTAAAAGATTTACGCAGCAGAGGCCGAACACAAAGCTTCAAAGCTATTTTTGCCGCAAGCTACCTTACACTAAATGCATGTACAAAATCCTGGTATAACAAACAGTTTCCTCTTGGCATGCTGTATCACTTCTGGTATAAAATAAATCTGAGTTTTCTTTTCATTAACTGACAGTAGACTAACCAAAGTTTAACCCTCTAGACCCCAGCAGAATTCTACTACACTCTTGTGTGTTCCTTGCAGGGCTGGAAGATTATTGATCACCACTCTGTTTTTTGCTGTTGCTGTTTGATTGTTTGAACCACAAAGGTGATCCCCTCAATATGGAAATAAACCCAAGGAATAGACATCACCAAAAGGATGAGAGCCCAGGGCTGAAGGGGACATGGCCATGTGACTATAATGGACATTGTAATTGGGAGATATATGCATGACAAAAATAAGAATACTTTATGCATAAAGAAAATGGACTAATCCAAACACAATTAAGAATGAGTGTGAAGGCTTTGTTTGGTTTATATGCCAAACACCTGCTCACCTATTTGTTTTTATTTAGTGTAGCTGAGACATGAACCAGCCAAGCAGATAAAATAACCATGAAAACACACTTCGAAACAAGACTTAAAAAAAAGTGTTGACCATATTGAACATTCTTCCATGATATTGTTGTGGTTTAGATAAGCCGAAGTGCTCCCAGGCTCCCCCGTCTCCGCAACATCTGACAAACATCAAAGCTGTACACTCTTTTTGAATGCTGCAAGTCTTGGTCTCGCTGGGGCATTCATAAAAAAAGGGAGGTATAAATGGTTAAAGATACCAAAACTGGAATATTTTTTATTAAAAAGCCCTATCAATTTAAAATGAAATTCAAATGAATGGCTGGGTTGGATACACACCAGTCAATTGCAGCTGTTCCAGGGAAGCAGAGTAGCCAGCAGCGGCTGCTTTTCGGTCTAAAGGGTTTAATCTTTAGTCCCAACAGTTCGTCTAATCCAAAGATATTAGCCTATACTTTTTAAACATTCAAGCATTAAACAAACGTACAAAATGGTGACTGTACACCCACCCCCCACACACATTCTAGCACCAGGGTAGTGTTAAAAAAGCCCTAAGAATTCCAATACCCAGAGTATTCTAATACCCAGAGTATTCCAATACCCAGAGTATTCCAATACCCAGAATATTCTAATACCCAGAGTATTCCAATACCCAGAGTATTCCAATACCCAGAGTATTCTAATACCCAGAGTATTCCAATACCCAGAGTATTCTAACACCCAGAGTATTCTAATACCCAGAGTATTCCAATACCCAGAATATTCTAATACCCAGAATATTCTAATACCCAGAGTATTCCAATACCCAGAGTATGCCCAATAACCTAAGTATATTCTATTTTGTACTATTTTGTACAAACACAGTGTGCTAAATCCTAGGTTATCCTGTATGTGATTGTCTCACTGTTAATCTTCTTTTCAGAACATACTAAACCAGACCATGTTTAATGAAATGATTCAGCTACTTAATCAAATTAAACTGAACTACATTAACTAAGCTATTAAACAATTTAAACATCTCAATTTAAACAACTTCAGTAACTGTTGGCCATTCAGACAGAGCTGAAGTGTTGTATACTTCCTTGCTACAGTACTGTTCTGGTATCAGTCCTGACTACATGTATCTCCTTGCTAGGCTGGTGGGAAAAGTGTGTCATGTCTCTTTGAGGGCTTGATCGCACTCCTAGCCAAGGCTAATCATGGTTTTAAAACCATGCAGTGCCAACAGCATGATGCATAGCATTATAGTAAACCAGGGTCCTAATGAGAGCACCATGCACTTGGAGAGATGAAAAAGTGGTCTGTCCAAAAAAAAAGGCCTCTAAAACTTAACTGCCTTGAACTGCGGCCTGTCTGGTAATCCTAAAACCATCCCACCGGCCAAGCCTCAGCACCGTCCACTCACACATAAACAAGGACTCAGCTAGGGTTACCGATAGCTCAATATTTGCACCATTTCATCTTGGCCTCCCCAGCCTCCGAGGCTCGGTTCCCATCTCAGTCAGATTTAGGGGTCCCTGCTCTGCTGTAAGTCAGGCGCAGACAGCCTGGAAGTGGGCAGCCTCCGCTCAGCTGTGTGTAGTTTGGAAACACATTAACTGCAGCCGTACTTTCAAACAAAACAAACTTTTTTTTTTCTTACCTCGGCCAGTATTAATAAAAGAAAAATCACAAAAATGTGGCTTACACATGTGCAAACAGTTAACATTTAGGTTTTTTTTTTTAAGTGGCCTGCTTTAGGCAATAAAACATAAAGAGAAATTTACTTAATTAGTAAATTGACATGACAAAAAAATGGCAAGTCAGAGTGTCCGTTTTCCCTTTAGAGATGATCGAGAGAGCATGGAAGAGAATATGTGTGAGAGAGAGAGAGTGAGGGAGAGAGAGAGAGAGAGAGAATTTCCATGATTGGCCTCATCTACTGCACACACATGGGAAAGGGTGAAATCCCCGGCAGCAAATTGGCAGCACAAATATCCGGAACTCGCGGCAATCACTCCTTTAATCAGCTACAATAACATCGTTCAGTGGATTCAGACTCACTGATGACTGTGATGTGTGGGTGGCTGGGTTGTTGACTGCCAGCAAGCATGGGAGCGCTTTCTGCGTGAAAAGTGGAGAATCTATGAAAAGTCGTCTGTGGCTCAGGTTCAGCGTCAATATCGCTGCTTCCTCAATCACAATCATCATCATCATCATCCTCATCATCATCAGCTGTGTCAGATCCTTTTCATATCTGTTCAAGTCCTTCGGCTTCTGAGATTGGCTCCTTCACTCAGGGCTCAGACCCGGATTCTGTAAAGCTGCTTTGTGACAACACCGGTTGGAAAAAGTGCTGTATAAATTTAATAGAATTCTTCTGCACAGTTGGGTAGTATAAGACGATCTGTACATAAAACACACTTGATATGATTCAGGATCTTGTATACGATACATAATTTATTACAATAACAATAAATACTGTACAAAAACAAATCTCAAGTCTGACACTTTCATTGGAAAAAAGACTTCGTGAAACTCTTTAATCGTCCAAAAGTATGCAAAGAGACCTCTGCGACCATGGAAATACATTAACATTCAAGGGCATCAACTCTAATCCACAGAGCCATCCATTAACATTACAATGTCTAGATTTGGAAAAAGCCTTAGACTTCCTGACTTCTTTTTGAGTCTAATGTGAGTCAAATGGAAAATCACCCTCTTCCCAAAGCCAGTATTGTGATTTCCATTTAAATGCAATTAAATTCTATAAATTAAGCACCAGGGCTGTTTGTTTTTCCTGAGAAGACATACACATTTAATTGTTTACAACTACAGGCTAGAAAGCTGAATGTAATGAGCCAGTTCACAAGCTCTGCATTGCAAGATTTAGCTATTATTAAATTTCCCCAGTTAAACTTGGGAGAATATTGATCAGTCTTACAGCCCTGCCAGCATCTGATCATGTAAATGGTCCATATTAAAGCTGTTCCAAATTTGCCAGGAGCCAGACAGGCTGACGATTCATGATATCATCTGAATGAACAACATTAAACTGCATGAAATGGAATGTCTCAATATCAGGTATTGCAATAAACCCTGCAATCAAAATCAGAGCATGAATCTCAAAATATGTTCCAAGCATTCAACAACCTACAAAGAATCCTGGCACATACCAAATCCAGGTGGACACAGAGGGTCCAAGGGTCACAGGAAGATCGCATTTCTGTGAGAAAATGTGGTGTGATTGAGTATATGCTATAAAGCCAGTGGCCAGAAAAATTCTCTCTTCATTCAGCTCAACCACAGCAGGCGGCATTAACTTGCTGTCTATTCCCAAGCCGTTTATGGGTAAAGACGTCTGAAAATGGGTGGTGACCAGAGCTTTAGCGCATTAAGACTATTTGTGAGCATGCAGTGACTTTGTGTCGTTTTGTCGCATTCTGGCCACCATAGCTGTGACGTCAAGATACTCTCTCTGCTACACACTTTTATGGCGACTCGCCCCTCTCTGTCATCCACTTACATTTACAGCATTTAGCAACTTCCATTCCATAACTACAGGGGCAACTTGGGGTTAAGGGTCTTGCCCAGTAGTGGTTTGCTGAAGGTAGGATTCGAACCCATGACCTCTTGGTCCAGTGCAGCTCCCGATGAGCTGAATACACAAACAATAGACCAGTACTAAAGAACGTTTCACCAAAACGTAATAAATAAATAAATAAATAAATGATAGAAAATAATAACAACAATAATAATAAAACTTAAGAACAATGGTGCAATTGCTTCTACAATCACACTAACAAACAAAAAAGAAATGATGCAAGGGAGCAGCACTTCAGACTTTACAGGTTTCTGGATAAATAAAGTGGGGCCATTAAACAACACCATTACAGCAAATAGCAGAATGGCTTGTGGCAGCTGTAACAGTCATGATGTGTTTTACATGAGTCCACTGATTGAAGCCGCTTTCAGGATGCCAAATTCTTACTAACACTCATAAACGTACTACTTATAAAACGAAAGCCCACCCACAAGAGGCAATCCTGTCGCTGACTAAGACCCTGAGCTGGCCAGATTGTACGATAAACCCAGAATGCTGGCGTGAGAAGTCACTGTGGATGTTATCCTAGGTTGTGTTTCCCCAGAGAAACATTGCTTTAATGAAAACCTCATGAACTCATTTGTTCGAACTGTAAATGAATCCAGTGCGACAGATTCCTGGTTGGGCTGTCGCAAATGTGCTGGATTACACTTTGCTGGCTGCTTCACGGTATAAACAGCACATTTTCCTCCAAAAACAGCCCAACTTATGCCAGATGAACAGTGTTGTTTCTAGTCTAGACAGAAGAGTCGCTCACTGACTGGGCGACTGAGATCGATAATGAAAATAGGTCAACATATGGATTTTTCCTACTATTGGGGGGGCTCGCCTTTTTGTTGCATGCCAAGATGAAACAACATAACACACGTTACGTTAAACCTGTTAGGACAGTTTGAATGCGGATTTAAATCTCAGCCTTATGCTGCAAGTCTGAAGCTCCAATCAGGAACACTGCAAGCCATAAGCTGGACTTTACTTCAGCAACAGATGCTTTCAGACAAAGACAGCACTAAACAACTACAGCCGCTAACGTACACAACGTAAGCATCTGATATGACAGGTTTGTAAACTCGGAGGAAGCCCCGCGGATGTGGTACTAAAGGTTTTGCCGACTCCCATTAGAACTCTACAAGTTGACAGCTTCGTTTGAAGACCTCTGCTTTGTTTAGCTTTCTTTTGTTGCGTCAACAGATCTTCTGCAAGACCGCTGACATTTGAATATTTGTTATAATGACTTAATGAGGGAAACTCATTGTGGAATACCAATCTAACACAGCAAAGCTCCTGGACTCCTGACCAAGGATTATGGAGAACATGGAGACATTTGGTCCACTCTGGAGCTATTCAAACAGACATATAATGATTATATTTCTCTGTAATGCTAATCAAGGTGGACGCAGGCCATGATTCCATGTGCTGGACTGAGTTGGCACTGTTTTAACATTATGAACAATGCAGTCATATAAAATATAATAATTACAGGATGCTTATTCTCCACGATGTATTGTGATACCTAAATGCACTGTTATACATCAGAATTGCCAGATACATCAGATATCAGATATCAGCACCGGCCCATTATTCCTGTATCTGTGCATCCCTAATGAGAAGGTCTTCTGTCAGGCATAAGAACATTATTGAATATTTGTTGAAGCCCTAGTATTATTTTTTTTCATAGTGGTTCGCTTCTCAGTTCAAACAGTGGTTCTGAAGTTGATCTAGGTCAGGTGTACTCTCTCTATGTCTCTCTGTCTCTCTCTGACTATGTCTCTCTCTCTCTCTCTGACTATGTCTCTCTGTCTCTCTCTGACTATGTCTCTCTCTGTCACACCTTCTCTCTCTCTCTATGATTCAGGGTGGTCCTAAATTAGCTTGTATTTGCAGAGATTAGTCCTAACAAAAAAAGCTTTCTGATGAGAATGGAGTTACAGAAAGACAGAAAGAGAGACAGAGAGTCAGAGATAGAGAGAAAGTGAGACAGAAAACGAGAGAGAGAGAGATTGAGTATGTGTTAGAGACACAGTGATTCTTGCATCCCGCGTGGCCGCTGCCAGGGGTCGGCCGAGCTGGCCATTCATAAGCGCGGGTCACATGGAAATGTCTCAACAAAGAAATCAGAGGCTTTTTTCAACAGACGTCCGTGTGAAACGGACTCTCTGCCAGAGAAAACCCAGAAGCACTACTGTGGCTACATTGTGCCGTTCGGGTCACCAGGAATGCCTCCCAGACAACGTGCAGCGGCCCTGGAGCCGTAATCCCGCGAGAACCCGCTCAGCCATCTAAATGTGTGGCAGTAAACAGGGTGTAATCAGGGTGGATACAACACGGCAGAGGTGAGTGACCCAGTGAGAGGGAGCGCCACTGTTTCACCAGCAGCTGAAACTGGGTCACATCGGGCTGTTATAGATTATCTATGGCATTTATCAAACAAGAGAGATTATTCACTTGTGCTGAGAGGATTACACTAGTGAATCTTTCCGAGAAGAGAGCACTAGCTTCCTGCAAATGCTTTTTTTAGAGGGTTTGGCTATAAGTCAGCGTCACAGTAATGGAGATGGAGTTTGAATCGCAGGAACTAAGGGGCAAGCACAATACAAGTCACTCAGGATCGTCACTATAGTTTGATGAAAAGAAAAGGTAAAACTGAACTGACCACTGTAGATGTTTTGTAGGCGTTTAACCTCCATTTAACTTACATTCAGCTAAAAAAAAAAGGAATGGGGCAAATAATTTAAACTTATTTTATATGTATTAGGGGTGTCAAATGAATTACGTTAATTTCGCTCAATTAATCAGAGAAAAAATAACGTGTTACAAAGATTAGCGCTGATTAATCGCACCGCGTGACTTTAACCCCGTCCGGTGCTCTGTCGGAACATGCTACCCATCGAGATGTGCTCTGAAAAAACATATCGGTCGACCCCCAGCAGCAACATGGGGTGTGTGAGCAAACTGACTTCAGCCGACTACCGATATATTTTTTTTCATTTACATTATATGTTTTGAACTGCAGTACTGAAAACGGTCAAATGATGGTAAACGATACAGGAAAACATTTTGAGAAGAGGCATTTGAAAAAAACAAAAACAGTTTCCTATCAAAAGGGGACTGAAGTAGATTTCCTAACTACAAACAGTAGTGCCACCAATCCTAAACTCAGAATTCCACATTTCTAAAAATAATTTACCATCACTGTCACTGCTGCAGTTCAAAACAAACCCAGCGAAGGAAGAATATACATTAATAATTAGCTGAAGTTGTACTTTTGGTACATCCATGTTACACACTTCATACCTATCAAAATCAATCCAAACTCCTTCAAAGTGCACCGCATTATCTGCTCTCGTGGTTGATGTTCACCTCAAATGAAAAACATTATGGTTTCGTTTTTATAATAAAGTAATTATACGCTATTATAAAGTGTAGGAGTGGTAAAGGAAACTTTAGCTTTTAAATGTATACATGTGCACGTTCCTCAACGAAGGTGATTGAAAGCTCAGCTTTTGGCTGGAACCACCACAGAACACTTACGCTGTTATCGGGTTCAGATTTCAAAGGCGTTGTTCTTTCACACCTGTATAAAGCATCGACAGTGTAATGAAAAAGATTCTGCCCCCACACGTCCAGCAACCCTGTGCCAGTTATTCTACCACAGATCATCCACACAGATCTGTCAAGAGAAAAATGCGTCTTAATTTAGGGGCACCAAGTTTGTCCAAACAAAATTTGATCATGAAAATAGTTAACGAATTTCATTACTGACTCGTTGGGTCTATGCTTGCGCACGTTGTGTCACGGAGCTAGCTTCTCTTTAGAAAACCTCAAACAGGTTAAACCACACAATGGGTAAAAAGGTGTATATATATATATATATATATTTTTTTTTTTTCAATTTATATGAGACTGCTTTGAGTGTATCAACTGGAGAGAGAGAGTGAGAGTGTATGTGCTTGTGTGAGTGAGTAGGATGTGTAAGAGAAAGGGTGTGTGTGAGAGAGCGTGAGTGTGTGTAAATGTGTGTAAAAGAGTAACTGAGTGTGTGATAGAGTGTGTGAGAGTGTGTGTGAGAACGTGAGAGAGTGAGTGTGTGTGAAAGTGTGTAAGAGTGTTATTGCAGAAATAATCTACCTGTTGTTAAAGCTATTTGATTTAACAAAGCCTGTTAGCTCTTTGTCTTCTTGTAGTACAGTAAACCCCAGCCACTTGCGAGGGTTTCGTTCCAAGAGCACCCGCATATAGTGAAAAAACACAAACTGAACAGGGAAGAGATCAGCTCTCCATCACTGTACAGATGCAGATTCTCTTTCTTTGTCTTCCTTGACAACATGACATGGAGAGAAAAGCTGCAGCCCTGTCCCACTCTGCCCTCTAATGGAGGAAAAGAGACACAGCCTAATCCTGATGGAGCTCAAGCACACTGAGCACACCTCCATCATCATGGCCAGCATGATGGAATCACACAAGAGAACATCGTCTCCTAAAAAGCAAAGCACAGACGTTGAACAGCTGAAAGAAACGTATATTAGCTGAATAGCTGAACTGGTGCAGTTATTAAAAAATGATATTCAAATTGAATGACTAACAGCTATCTTTACTAATCTAATATCTTAACTTTCAAATATTCTTTTCAAATAACATGATCTCAGATCACTGAATATTCTGTAGGAACAAGAAAAGCTGAAGACATGTTTTAATGCCTACATTGAAAAAATACTGACTCATGTCAGGTCTGAAGGGCAATGATGGTCAGTGGCCACTAGGGGCCACTCTAGTTTAAATTGTATTTGTTTTCTTTGCACTTTTATTTTGAAATTGAGAGTTTTAGTTATAAATGATCACCAGCTGTGTTGTGTTTGGGTTGTGTTTTGTAATTGGTGTAGGGGGTTGAGTTTTAGTATTTAAAGGGGTTTTGTGTTCTGTTTAGGGCTGGTCATCCAACACAGTAGGTCCTCCTTAGTTATAGTTAATAGAAACCACAGTTACTCTGTCTGTTGTGAAGTTCTAGAAACAGCAGTTACTCTGTATGTACTGAAGTTGGCCCTCGAGCCATTTATGTTTAAAGCTTAAACTAAAGAAAAGAAAGACGAATCTCTGCCTTGGTGCCTGCACTCACTGGGGACGACGACATGACAACTCATTGTAATTTCAAAATTTAATTGTGAATAATGTCAATAACAATAATAAAAAATAAACATTAGGGTACTTTTGTTTGTTATAACTTTATGACTTTACACACTTTTTATTACAAACTCTCTTATGTATATGTTTTGCTTTCATTCATGCTTTTTATTTAAATTTACCTGAAACACCATTTATTGTCATGGTACAAAACAATTTTCATATTAAACTGTAAAGTAAGTTGATTCTGTACACTTCGCCAACACACACACACACACACACACTATGTATAAAAGAAACAGAAAGAGAGAAAGAGAGGGAGAGGGACGGTTATGATGATAATCAAACACACTGAGCACGGTCGGGATGTAATATATCAGTGAGACATATAGAAAGACTGAAAATGAAAACAGCATTAATCTAATATGCAGGCATTAACGCGGGTCAGCTGGATTAGCACAAAGTGATGACAACACATATTAGATTATAACTAAACATATCCGGATCATATCTGGTCAAATCATGAGCCCACTGCTCCAGCAGGGGGAGCTCTTCACAATGCCACCTGGTGCTCCGCTCTCAGCTGAGCCGGAGTTTATAGGGATGATCCCTCTTAAGTGGATGAGATCAGGGGCGACCTCACCGCTGGAAATACCACGAAGATCAGCGTACGGCTGCAGGATTCCCCGACTCCGAGCCCGACCTGCTGCCTCCTCATGACTCACATCGGAGAGGAGCCGTGCAAGAGATGCGGAATTTGATGAGGTGGATCGTGACCATCTGTGCAGGGGGTTAGTCATGCAGTACCAAGCCAAACATCCTCACTGACATTTCTGAAGCTGGTCATAAAGCTTGAGTGGGTGGCTCTTAAATACTGGAAAATAACTGAACCTATAGTACTAAAGCTTTAAACCCTGCAGAGCATCGAATCTGCTCTGTGTTTGTGCATTTACAATGGGTGTGTGTTACTTCATACACTATTAAAATAAAACATGCTTTGGAAAAATGCAAAAAGAATAAATTCAAAAGCTCAATTGTTCTTGCTTGTTTGTAATGACAGACAGTGATTTTGATTTGGCGCATAGACTGTGGAATATATTTTTGATAGACTGGGCCAGGCATCAGAGAAGCAGATATGAATAAGGTTATTTTTATTACTCAGGGAGTCTTGCTTATTTTCATGTAATATAATGGGCAGGATTATACAGGGACCTCATGTAAAGTGCACTCAGCTTTGGCTGCTGTATGCTGAAAACAACTGAACCAGTTGAGAAAGACACAAGGTCACAAAAACCCAAACTCTGGTGTGAACTTCAGCAAATACACCCTTACAGCCGAGGAGACGCTCAAATTCACTGAAGCTGATCACAGTTTTACAATGGAGTCTATTTACACCAATGTACATAACACCATTTATTCAGTGACAAAAGCATCCACAAGGTGCTCCCCGTTCTCAGCCAGGACAATCACTTCTGGCTTTGAACACTCCTCACTGAACAATCCCCCGTGAGAACAACTGTGTTAGGTGACTCAATGAATTAGAACAAATCTGATTGGCTGAGCCAAGATCCTGAACCTCATCAGTTTGTATTAATGCACCAAGTTATTGCTCTGTTGCTCTGCAACCAAAACCTACTGTTAACACACTATTTTAAATGGTGAAAATAAACTGTGAACTGTTCCAAATGAAGTTCTGTTCAAAAAGTCAATTCTTATTTTAATTATTTTAATTAGTAATGGCAAACACTCCTCCCCCAAGATAAAAATACTAAGGCTTACTGCCCTACGTATCCCAGGACTGCTAGTGGCACCACTGAGGTACCCCGGGTGCTGCATCGCTGCCTGCCCACTGCTTCACTTGGTGCATGGGTTAAATACAGAGAGCAATTTTGCCCTGCTGACACTGTGTGCTGTGGTGTGTTCACGTATGACAAATGGACACCTTACACCATATTTAGCCTTTAAATCACAGTAATTGCAGTCTGGTTAGATATTTAGTGTTTTTTTTTAAGTAATACTGTAAAAAACATGATGAATAACACACTGATCAGCCACAACACTGAAAGTACTGATATGTGAACTGAATAACATTAATTATCTTTTTAACAGTGTCATAATGTATCCCATAACCTGGCACACATCAGACAGAAGGTGTGCGGTCAGAGGTGGCCCCAGGATTCACTATGAGAAGAAGACAAGCCAACAGAGGCAGTGTGATGCTCCGGGCATTGATCTGCTGGGGAACTTTGGTCCTAGCACTCAGGGGACCACAAGAAGTTTGAGGTGCTGACGAAGTCTCAAAATGACCCAGATCTCAAACTGATTTGATCAAACACCAGTGGGGTGCACAGGACAAACTAGTCCAATCATTTGAGGCCCCATCTCCCAACTTACAGGATCTGTTCTCAAAGTCTTGATTCTGATTCCACAGCTCACCTCCACAGATCTTGTGGAGTCCATGCCTCAACAGGTCAGAGCTGCTTTGGTGACATTAGGGGGCCTATACAACATTAGGCAGGAGGTTTTAAAGCTATTGCTGATTGGTATACTTTCCGTTATTACAGGTTTGAGTCCAGACAGCCAATAACTGTTTACAGATAAACGAAAGGAAGATTTCAACTTGAAATCATAAAATGTCTTAGAATCTGTATTTCCAACAGTTTTATTCCAGCCTGCATTCAAAGCTTTATGGATCCTGGAGGACATTTTTTGAACGACAAGTGAGAAATAATTCATATAAGGGTTAGAGTAAAGAATCTATCTATAGAAAAAGAGAGCACGCTTTGAAAATAGCTGTGCTTCACAGACAAGTATGTCAGAAATAGACTGCCACAGAAATGTTTTTCAGTATGAGTCACCCGTGAATGCGGCACGAGGGTTCATCTGCCTCACACAGATAACAGCGTCCGCACTTCACCCGCATCAGAAAGCGCAAAATAACTACAGGATTCTGCTACAGGAACAACACAGCAGCTTTAGATATCAAGAGCAAAAAATCCTGCAATTAAATCCCACATCAGATGCCTGAGCTGAAGATGGGGGACGGGAAGAAAGTGGTTAAAGTCAAGAAGCAACATGCCCTTAAGTGTAGGTGTCGAGTCAGTCGACTGAGAGCGGGGCCAAATGGCCACAGGACACACCCCGCCTCCTCTCAGATTTACGATTGTGATAAAAGCTCCCATTCTTCCAGGCGATGAAAGCTGCTTGTGGCGTCTCCTCAACCCCTTAAATGCAAGGCTGAGGTTACAACCGACCCAATCCATGATGGGAGTCAGTTTAAGGGAATCTCCCACCAATATGTCGCTTGAGTCGCTGACTAGAGTGTGCATGGCTGGTGTACTGCCTACCCTTTGCACTTTTCCTATTTTTGTAAATCTAAACTATGTACCTTTTTTTTAGCCTCAGATCGGAAGCAATAAGGGCTAGTGACACTCTGCTGGAGAGGGATTTTAAAGTACGTAGTCCTTATAGTCACACATTAACACAGCACACAGTTTGAACAGTGTGAAAATGTTCTTTGCATTAAACCCGTTTGGAGTGTGCAGCCAGTGATGCAGCGCCTGGGCAGCAGTGTGTGGGGACAGTACCTCGCTCAAGGGAACCCCAGTGGAGCCTTTAGCAGTTCTTTGGAATTTGAACCTACAACCTTGTGATTGCAGGGGCAACTCCCTAACCACCAGGTCACCAGCAGTCCAACTCTACTCGCAGTGTGAATTCAAACTTTCTTCTAAATCTCTTCATTCAGTGCCCGTCGTACACCAAGGGGGCGCTATTTGCACATTTTTTTTTCTATTTGCAGAAGGTAAAATCAATAAAAGACTGCCAAAAAACTGGAGCTGAAAAACTTGTTGTGGTTATAAGTAAGCAAGTAAATTGTATTTCTACAGTGCTTTAAAACAACCCCAGTTGACCAAAGTGCTTTACATTCAGTGCATATACAAACATTTAGACAGAAAACAGCAAAATATAGACAGAATACAATCAATCAGAGTTAAAAGCCAAAGTAAAAATATGTGTTTTGAGAAATTTCTTATTATAATCATAGTCTGTTGCTGATCTAACATGCACTGGAAGGCTGTTCCAGAGCTTCAGGTCTGTAACAGAAAATGCCATATCTCCTTTAGTCTTTAACTTAGACCTGGGAACATGAAGCAAGAGATGGTTAGACAATCTCTGTGTTCTAGTTGGAATGTGAGGGACTAAGAGATCAGTCAAATAAGAAGGTGCCAATCCACGGAGGCTCTTAAAAACCAGCAATAAAATTTTGTACTGAATTCTAAAATGTACAGGAAGCCAATGCAGCTTGGCCAGAACCGGTGTGATGTGGTTGCGAAGTTTGGCTCCGGTTAAAAGACGAGCAGCAGCATTTTGAACCATTTGCAGGCGACGGTGTAGAGCAGGCCTATTCAACTGGCGGCCTTTCGAAATTTTTTACGGCCCGCAAGACTGCCCGTAAATCAATATGTGATTCGTGTGATATAGTAATACTTAGATTTTGGGTTTTGGATCATGATTCGCTCATAGTCCCACGCTACTTTCGCCAGGATTGGTTATCTGCTGTGTTGTATAAAATTAGCCAATCCGAGCACAGAA
>JBBPCY010000130.1:2110333-2125269 GCA_037974405.1 Brachyalestes nurse
ATAAAACAATTACACAGAAACTCCAACGCAGTTTTATCACAACCCAGCCAGCTTATAGACACTTTTAAGCCCAGTGTTTGTAAATCTCCAGGGGTTGGCTCTTTTTTGTGCTCTGGTACTCTGAGTACCTACATGAATGAATGGGCGCTGTTGACCAAATGGTGCTGAACGTGCAAACTAACTTTTAACCTACCTTAAATTACAGGTCTAGTCACCCACAGGGACTATTTGGTACCAACATTTTTAAATCAACATGGGTGTGCCTGCTTTCCTGACACTAACTGGTTGAAACAAGGCAGGCACTCTGACAGAGCCACTTGAATTCAGCCTGTTTCTGTACTTTGTTTTGTGGCTGTCCAGTGAGAAAAAGCGGTCTCACTCAGATCCATGGAATGGAAAAGCAAGATTGTTTAACTGCATCTCACTCAGCTGGGCATTTTCCTCACAGCATGACACCCAGAACTCAGACAGAGACAGCTGGCGGAACCTCAACTGTAATCCAGCATCGCACAGGAACTCCGAAAGGTTTATCCTGGACCACAGGGCAGATCACTCCTCTCTGGATTGGCAAATGGGTCTTGCAACGGGGCGGGCCGTGAAGGTTGAGGGGGCGGGAAAGGGCCTTGCAGCGACGGAAGCACTGAGATCAGACCTGATCTCACTGAATTTTGATTGGTGCAGAAGCCAGGCTCCGCGGACCGGCAGGAACCCTATTGTGTTTCTTTTTAAAGTTTTCCTTACCTGAGTGGTAGTAATTAGAGATATGCGCTGTGAAGACTGAAATAGCAGGGTTTTTTTAAATCCTTTTATTTTGAGACCCTGCGGCGGTTCCTGCACCGCGCGCCTCGACGCCAAGCCCAGCGCCGGTTCCCGCACCGCGTGCCTCGACGCCAAGCCTAGCGCCGGTTCCCGCACCGCGTGCCTCATCTTTAAGCCCAGCGCCGGTTCCAGCTCCAAGCCCAGGGCCGTTCTCCGCTCCGACTGTCCAGCCTCCAGTGCCTGTTCCAGCTCCAAGCCGAGCGCTGGTCTCCGCCAAGACCTCTTTCCCTGACCAGAGGTGCCCGCCGTCACCGCCACTGCCGCCTTTCCTGTTTTGGGCCTCCGTCCTCCCTTCCGTGGAGGGGTGTGGGCTGGAGGGGCCATTTCAGCGGCTCAGAGATGCGCTATGGAAGGGGGGGTACTGTCACAGTACCGGTCAGCGGCCGCTGAGGGTCGCTGCAGGAACATGGACTCTACCTTCCTTCTACCTGCCAGCGGCCACCGGGGCTGCTGAAGAGCTCATAATTGAACTTGCCTGAAAATTGATTACTCTCCCACACCGGTTCATAGTTTCCCCTTAATTCTGTCCCCTTGTTCATTGGTCCGTTTCCTTCCCCATCAGTATTTAAGTATGTTTTAGTCTTTAGTTCGGTGTGGGAGCATACGATTCACTCTGTTTGTTCTGTGTCTTTTTTGTTGTACTTACTTTCATTCTCGGCCCTCGTGCCAGGTTTTCTTTTGTAAATAAAGCCACTTACCTGATGTCTTAGCAGCCAGTGTTTGTGCAGTTTTGGAAAGTGTTGGTGCAGTACGGATATTTAAAAGTATCATGTGCAGGAAGTGATGCAGCTGCAGAGGATGCTCTCAATGGTCCCCCGGTAGAATGTGGTGAGGATGGGAGGGGGAAGGCCTTACACAGTCTCCTCAGAAAGTGGAGGCGCTGTTGGGCTTTCTTGGTGATGGCGGTGGTGTTGAGTGACCAGCTGAGGTTGTCCATCACCTGCACACCCAGGAACTTCACACTGCTGACTTTCTCCACAACCGAGTTGTTAATGCAGAGTGGAGTGTATGGTGCGGAGTTCCTCCTGAAGTCAATGACCATCTCCTTTGTTCTATCGACGTTCTGGGACAGGTTGTTGTCTCGACACCAGACCACCAGCTGTCTGACCTCCTCTTTGTACGCGGACTCGTCGTTGTTCCTTATAAGCCCCACCACTGGTGTCATCTGCAAACTTGATGTGGTTTATGCTGAACTGGCAGTACAGTCATGCATCAGCAGGTTGAACAGTAGTGGGCTGAGCATGCATCGTTGTGGCGATCCAGTGCTCAGGCTGGACGGTCCTGGAGGTGGTCGTACCAATACTAACAAACTGTTAGTTCGAAAATCCAAGACCCAGTTACAGAGTGAGGTATTCATTCCCAGTAGGCTCAGTTTTCCCACCGGTTTCTGTGGAACAATGATGGTAAATGCTGATCTAAAATCTATGAACAGCATTCTGACATAGCAGTTCTTTGAGTCCAGATGGGAAAGGCTGAGGTGAAGGGCAGTTGAAATTGCATCATCAGTTATCCTGTTGGCGTGGTATGCAAACTGCAGGGGGTCGAGCTGGTGTCGGAGGTGTGCTTTCATGTGTCTCAGTACCAGCCTTTCAAAGCACTTTGTGATGATAGGGGTGAGTGCAACAGGCCGGTAGTCATTCAGACAGGACACTGATGACTTCTTGGGCGCTGGGATGATTCTGTTGGTTTTGAGGCAGACAGGAACCACCGCTGTGCTCAGGGTTGGCCCAGCATTGTCTGTGGGTGGACTTTGTTCTTCTGACATCAGCCTTGGGCAGACGGAGGACCCACTTGTTAGGAGGAGGGGTGGTTTTCCATGCTGGTTCCTTGTTCTGTGTCTCAAAACGTGTGTAGAAGTCATTCAGTGCCCCTGGCAGGGAGGCATCATTACTGCAAGCCTGATGAGTAGGTTTATAGTTTGTGATGTATTGTGTTCCTTGCCACATGTGTCATGCGTCCTTGGTTTTTTTTTTTTTAATTGTCCATGGATCTTCTGTGCATAAGCGTGCTTTGCCTCTTTGATAGCCTGTGACAGTCTGGCTACAACCAAAGCATGCACCTTTGCAGTGAACCAAGGCTTGTGGTTTGCCCAGCTGGTGATTGTTCTGGGGATAGTGACATCCTCGATGCACTTGCTAATATAGCCAGTGATTGAGGCTGTGTATTCCTCCAGGTCCACTGCGCTGTCGTAGGTGACAGCCTCTTGAAAAATATACTAATCAGTGCATTCAGTCCTGTACTCCAGGGATGGATCCCTCAGGCCTGGTTCTAACTTGCTTCAGGACTGGCCTGGTGCACCTCTGTATGGGTCTGTAGGTTCGGGTGAGGAGGATGGAAACGTGGTCTGATTGTCCCAGTTGTGGGTGGGGTGCAGCTTTGTATGCACAGGGAATTTTTGTGTAGACAAGGTCTAGCATGTTTTCCCCACATGTGGCAAAGTCAATGTGCTGGTGAAATCTTGGCAGGACTTTCTTTACAGCTGCATTATTTAAGTCTCCCCCAATTATGAATAGTCCATCGGGGTCAGCGTTTTCCAGGTCACTTATCTTCCTGTACAGCTCCCCCAGTGCGTCGTTAGCTTTAGGACTGTTAGCATTAGTGCTAGGAGGAATGTAAACAGCCATGACGATAGCTGAAGTAAACTCTCGGAGGAGGTAGAAAGGTCTGCAATTCACTGCCAGAATCTCCACCAGAGCCGAGCAGTGTGCTGTGGCGATCACCACGTTTGTGCACCATTCCTTGCTGATGTAAACACACAGCCCCCTGCCTCGCGTCTTGCCCGACAAAGCAGCTGACCTGTCTGAGCAAAACTGGGCTAGCCCTTGAAGCTGGATAGCGGAATCGGCAATGCCCTCGTGCAGCCACATCTCTGTGAAGATTAGTACACAACAGTGCCGCAACTCTTTCCGGGAGGTCATGAGCAATCTTATGTGGTCCATTTTATTGTCAATGGAGCGTACATTTGACAGTAGGAAGCGCTGGCCGGCTAAGGTTAGCTTTTAGCCTAGCATGGATGCCTCCACGCTTTCCGTGCTTCTGCTTTCTTGCACACTGCTTTCGCTGTCTTTCCAGTCGGCCTCCAGAGCTAGCCGGGACCGGGGTCTTTAGCTTTGGTGCTTGGAGGAGCCCGTAGCGGCGTAGCTTTTCCACCGTGTCTCCGCCTAGCAACGTTTTGTTGTTTTCTGCAATGCTGACGAGAGTGGCGATCATACTTGAGCTTCATTTTTGCAGATGAATTGAGTTTCAGCGGAAGAGTAACATAAATGAGTAGACAATACACTATTTCTACACTATTGTTTCCTTCAGGGTAGCCGCTGCATCCTAGCGTGCCACCATCTTGCCAAAAGGACAAGATGGTGGCGCTAGGACGCAGGACATGCAAGTATCTGCAAGCTCAGTTTTGCTGGGATTCAGCTTGAGGTGGGCCAGCATCCAAGAGGAGATGTCAGCCAGACAGTTTGAGATGCGGGTCGAGACCTGATCATCACTGGAGGGAAAAGAGAGAATAAGTTGAGTGTCATCTGCATAAAAGTGGTAGGAAAAGCCATGTGAGACTATTACATCCCCAAGAGAACCAGTATAGAGAAAAGAGAATTGGTCCAAGGACTGAGCCCTGCAGAACACCAATGGATCTTCGCTGGGTAGAGTCATGCTGTGCTACCCGGTACCTCCAGTCGTCAAGTTAGGAAGCAAACCATTGCCAGGCTGTGCCTGAGATCCCAAGGCTGGAGAGAGTAGTGTTATGGCAAGAGAATACGCAGACAGACAAAAAGGTTCTTCGCTCAAGACAAAGGCTTTATTTTCATCTGCGGATGGAGAGAAACCTCATTCATCAGGGCAGACCCAGAGTCTGAATTGTCTCTGAAGAAACAAGCTTTCCAGCACGTCCTTTGCCCTAATGGCTTAGGAACAGTTACAAAACCTTGTTGATGATCTGTAGTCACCAAAGACCTCTTACCATAGATATAGCATAGATAAATCACCTGGGAATCACTAGAAATATGAATCATCATCAGACTATATTGATTACAATAAAATATATTGATTACAAGGGCTATATGTGATTTGTCCATGACAGTAGCCAGGAGGGTCTCATGGTTAACCGTGTCGAAGGCTGCAGAAAGGTCAAGAAGAATCAGAGCAGAAGACAGGTTGGCTGATCTAGCTGCGTGAAGTTCTGAGACGGCTAGTAGTGCAGTTTCAGTAGAGTGCACAGCCTTGAACCCGGACTGGTGAGGGTCCCAAAGCCTGTTTTGAGAACGAAAGATGTTGAGTTGGTTATAAACACCACGTTCCAGGACTTTGGAAAGGAAGGAGAGAAGAGATACTGGTCTGTAGTTGTTAATATCTGAGGAGTCCAGCGAGGGTTTCTTCAGAATTGGTGTGACCACTGCAGACTTGGTGGGGCATGGGCAATTTTTAAGGAGCCATTGATGATGTAGGCGATATGCGGGATTAGATCCAAGGATATCATCTGGACCGTACTCGATGGGATAGGGTCAAGCAGAGACGTGGTGGGTTTGCTGGATATCAGGAGCAATGACACCTCCTTGAGAGAGAGAGGTGAGAAGCCAAGAAACCGGGCAGTATTGCCAGGTCTCAGGCCTTTTGATTGACGGGAAGGATCTACTAATGTTCTCAAGGTTCTCATCAAAGAACACGGCAAAGTCTTCTGGTGAGAGAGCTGGATAAACAGGGAGAGATGGAGATTTAAGAAGTGATGAAAAAGTTGGCAAAGAACTTACGAGGGATGGATGCCGATTCTTCAAAGTTGGTAGGTCGACTTTGCAGAAGTTAAATCATTGGCAGATTTGAACAAAAGAGAGCGGTAATTGATAAGGTCGCTGTCACTTAACGTTTTCCTCCATCTTCTTTCGGCTGCACTCTGTTATCTTAGGTTACTGCGCAGGACCTCAGACAGCCATGAAGCCGGGGGAGAGACATGCTTTGGCCTGGAAGACAAAAGGCAGAGTAGATTAATTGAGCTGTGGAGAGATGAAAGAAGGTCATTGGTGGCTGATTAAACTGAAGATGGACAGAGGTTAGTGGAGTGAGGGAGCGATAAGGAGGAAAGAATAGAGGAGGAAAGAGAGGGCAGAGATAGGGAAGATAGATTTCTGTGGGTAGTCATAGGTGTTACATGTGGTTGATGAGACAAGGATGTCTGAAGAGGACATTTGAAAGATAGAAGAGGATGGTCAGAGACATGTAGAGGAGTGGACAATGTGTTGAACACAGGAAAGGATCTGGTTGATACTAAATCAAGAGAATTGCCTGTTTTGTTGGTCGGATGGGAATCGCTGAGGGACAGGCCGAAGGACAATAGGAGCATTGCAAGCTCAGAGGTTTGCAACTTATCTGGAAGATATAAGTTTCCAAGGAGGATGTGTGGTGAGTCAGCAACTGGAAATGAGCTCAGGAGGACGTCTAGTTCGTCAAAGAAAGTTACCCAGAGGACCAGGTGGGTGATAAAGGACAGTGATATGGAGCTTAGTTGGATATGGTATAGTAACAGAATGGAAATCAAAGGATGAGATGTTGGGCTGGGAAGAACTGAGAGGTGTAAAACGTGAGAGAAGCAAACCTGTACCCCATCCTCTGTGAGGAGTTTGACAGAAAGACATGGCAGAGGCTAGAGCAACCGGAGTTCTCTGGTGTGATCCACGTCTCTGTGAGGGCCAGGAAGTGGAATGAATAGAGAGACGCCAGTCCAGAGAAAGCAGCTTTCTTGATTAATGATTGCCAATTCCACAGACCACCATGAACCACTGTAGAAGGATGTGGAGAAAGAAGCAGCTGTGAGTGGTTACTGTGATTTCTTCCATGACGTTGCGTAATATATTTTCTCGGCCTGTAAGATATGTGAACAGGTATAGGTGTGAGGCACATTTTCTATAGTGGTAACAAAAAGAAAGTAAGACACAAGAATAGAATTGGACAGAGAAGAAATTGATACTTAGCTTAGTGAGGAAGTTGAAAGTATGAGGACCCCTTCCCTGAAAGTGCAACAATATGCTGTGATTTAATGTGCCTCATGACGAGCCTCTCGAAGCACTTCATGGGTTGCAGTGCGATGGAAGGGTAGTCATTGAGGCAGGACACTGATGGCATGGGGATGATGGTGGTAGAGTTGAAGCATGTTATAATGACTGTGGTGCTGAGTGAGATATTGAAAATGTCTATGAGAACATCTTCCAGCTGGTCTGCACATCCACTGAGTGCATGACCAGAAGTGTTGTCTCTTTCGGCAGCTTTCCCGTAGGTTGACTCAAAGCAGAATTTTCCTTAATTCAATCATGGTCAGATAGATCACCTGATTGTGGGAAGGCAGGGTGGTCTTCCTTGCTGCTATGTCAGTTTGTGCTTCCAACCATGCATAGAAGTGATTCAACGCATCTGGAAGGGAGGCTTCATCATTACAGGCAGGTGGAGATTTTTTGTTGGTGATGGCCTGGGTGGCCTTCCACATGTGCTGTACATCCTCAGTGTCCTGGAAGTGGGCATGGTTTTTCTGCGCATGTGTGCGCTTTGCTGCTATGATGGTCTGGAACAGGTTGGCCCTTGCCCTATCACCTGATATGAAGGCATTGTTACATGCTGCTGATGTAGCCAGGTTGGTAGAGCCACTGTAGGTTGCAGCTTCCGTAAACATATAAAATTTTTTTTAAATTTATATAGCGCTTTTAACAATGGTCGTTGTCACAAAGCTGCTTCACAAATGAGAGAAAATTATGTGTGTGAGTGTGTGTGAAAAGTATCTGATGAGCAAGCCAAGGGTGACTCCCCAAGAGTCAGTTTTGTTACTTTCACACTATTTACTCACTACATCAAACTCATGTTCAAAAAACATGTCTTTCATGATATGTTCCCATTAAAATGTGTATGGACCTTTAGAAGACATCATGGCACTCTTACTCTGATGGCCTTGCCTCCATGCCCTCTGGCCATAAAAGTCCAGGGCTCCTATGGCCGTCTCCAAAGGATCGGGTGTGGGGTAACTCACATTCGGCTACGGAAAATACCAAAACATGAGCACTGAAATCACATAACTGCTGTTAAATGTAACATGAATATTAGAGAGCTCAAAAAGAAGGACATTAGTACTGTTAACTATTTGCCGGATCATTCAACAAATATATCAACAACCAAACAAGGTTTATATGCTGTCAAATTGTACCAAGTAATCTTTCTTCAAAGGTACGGATTTAAGGTAGTTATTTAAGGATTTAAGGTCGTTATTTTTAAGGTTTTGAGGATTGTTTCATTACTCAACCAAGATCACAGGAAGGAGAATGCCTTGTCATGCTGACAGACTATATCAGTTTAAACTGAGTGGCACTGTTAAACAAAATTCAAAAACTCTATGGTACCCATCGGTGTATTTTAATGAAAAGAGTATCAAAACATTGGTGCTATATTATATGATGTCATACTACCCAGCCCTACACACACCGATTTCTATTTAAAGCCACATCCACTTCCTGTTGCAATTAACAAAAGGTATCGAAAAAAGACTGATCTGGCATCAGTATCAAAGCAGAGGTATTGGTACAAGTATTGGTACAGGTATTGATGTTGATAAATTTGGAGGAAATATTCAGCCCTAAAGTTGAGCATAAACCAAGAGACTGGTGAGTGAAATGGAGTTGGACAGTTCTTGGTTCAGACTGACTGAGATTGGGCAGTATTTAGCTGTACCTCATGGCTGCAGAGCTGGCCGGCCTGCTGCTTGCGCTCCTGGGCGTAACAGGCAGCCTGCTGGTAATAAAAACCTGGATTCTGTGTCTGGATCGCTGTGAGACCCAGTTTGATGGCCTCATCGAACAGATCACCAAATGACTGAAACCTGCACAGACAAAGAGAGACAGAGAGAGAGAGAGAGAAAGAGAGAGAGAGAGAGAGACAGAGAGAGAGAGAAAGAGAGACAGAGACAGAGAGAGAGAGAGAGAGAGAGAGAGAGAGAGACAGAGAGAGAGAGACAGAGAGACAGAGACAGAGACAGAGACAGAAAGAAACAGAGAGATAGAGATAGAGACAGAGACAGCGAGTAAAAGAGATAGAGATAGAGACAGCGAGTAAAAGAGAGAGAGAGAGAGACACAGCAAGTAAGAGAGAGAGAAGGAAAGAGAGAGAGAGAGAGAGAGACAGCAAGTAAGAGAGAGAAGGAAAGAGAGAGAGAGAGAGAGAGTGAGTAAGTGTGTGAAGGTGAAATGAGTGAAGGTTCAAACTGTGGGCGAAGTGGAACCACACACTGCTATAAATGCAACAAAACCAGAAGTAAAATGAGTAAACACTCATTATGTCCTGAGGTGAGTATTAAGCATTTCAAATAAATCTTAAATTCTTTAACCTAATATAGTGTTTCACAAATATGAGAAGCAAAGAGAAACACAGTTTGCAAGGTCATGCCTTTTTACACTGATGCAAATAAAATCTTTCAGAGTTTTACAATTATTTTACATTTTTCAGAAATTGGATTTTCTTAAATTATAATTAAAGGCTCAATTTAAAAATGTTTACTGTTTAAAAATGTCATATTTTGTCAATTCACATCCACTCACATATAATTTCAAATATCACCGAAAGGCTTGTTACCACTTTGCAATAATGACACAATTCACCAAACATTCTATCTGAAACCTCACTTGCTAATGTCGTTCTGAGGCTCATACTTATTTTTTTCTTAATATCAGCTTTGCTCTACATTGAAAATAAAAAATATCAGTGTTTAGAATGCCCACATTCAAGAAACCTCACATTACTACTTGATCCAATGGTAAAGGATGTTTCAGAATACATATCCTAATGTTTGATAATTGCTAGAGTCATGTTCGATTTTGAACATAAAAAAATTGTAATAATACAAAGTATTTTCATGATTAAACCATAAAAATGAAGCCCTCAACAATTTGGGGTATTAAAACGCTTTTCTGTAGGGATCATAATGAAAGGAAATTTTAAATGATGTCTTTTTTGCACATACTATATATCTGTTTATTTTTAGCATTATGTTACATCTATCGTTTTAGAAATGACCCTGTTCACATTTCATTTCAAATTTTATTAAAAGGCTTGTTTACTGTAGTATCGAACTATAATAACCAAATACTTTGCAATGCCTGTTTTCTTTGTAATAAAGAATGAATTAATGAAATTAAATGTTATATTACGTTTGATTTGCATAATGACATGTTTTTGATACTATACAGCCATGGAAAAAAAAGAAACTGCATCACTTTTTTTCTGGTTGCTTTTGTAATTTGTGGGAGTGTGTCTGAGTAAAATGTGCATGCCACTGTTGATTTATACACAGATTCAGAATTCCAAACTGAAAAAGGTAAAATAATACATATAAATAATTTGTTATATCTTGTAAATGTATAAGCAGAGTGTGTGCACATCAGAAACTGAATCAGGAGTGAAGCTGCTGGAATACAGCACATAGAAAAGCTGCTCTACACACACTACTTTTTTTTTTTTACACAGCTCACACTGCAATAGTTCAGAAAAGAATATCAACCTGTGCCTTTTACTCACACACACACACACACACACACACACACACACTGCTGCAAACTGTACAAACAGTGAACAGAAACAAAAGTAGTCTCTAATTTTCCCCATGGCTGTATGGCTGTTGTTCTAACCATTAGAGTTAAAGGAGTGTGAAATAATTGAAACATGCTATAATGTTGCTCCTACTGTTTCGACATCCAGGCGGTGTGTTCGAAGGCCAACTCGGCGCTGCCAATCTTCTTCTTGCACAGATCGATGTGCTTTCTGAACTGGGCGATGGCATCCAGGGGGGTGTTGTGCTGGAAACAAAGCCTGCAGATCTGCGAGAGGGCCACAGCGAGAGCATCTCACAGTGAGTAAGGCTTTTAAAACAGGAAGTATGACTTTCCTGTGTGGGGTGTGGACAAACAATGACAGCACTGATGTATTAAAACACAAAAACACACCTTGTAGTTAATAAATCCAGCCAAAGTCTTGATCTCAAGCATATTGGTTTCATGGGCCCGGAGCTCGTGGACCAGACTGTAGGCAGTTCTGTAGTGTCTGTGAAGGAGAGAATTTGAAAGGAATTCATGTTTTGGCACTTTTCCCCCTGGTCTTGAATGCGGCTAAAGACAGTGTAGAGATTCTTTTAGAAACATACTTGAGGGCGTTCTGCGTGTCCTGCTTGAGCTCGCTGAAGAAACCCGTCTTAAACTGATGCCTCACAAACAGCAGCTGAAACACAATCAACAAAAACCATCAAAGATGCTTTGCATACTCACTTAACACTTCATGAGGAATATCATCACACATTACTTCCGCAGACATATGAGTCTATGTTTGAGTTCAGAACTATGATATTTGCAGCTATTTTTTTTTTCACTTGCTGTAGAAGTGAGTTCCCCTGACTCCTGAATCGCAAAATAAAAATTTCCAGTTTTTCTGAGTTTATTTGATATAAACACTCTCTAAAATGCCTGAAAATGTATGTGTTTATTATTACATACAAGGGGAATGAGCTCACGAGACGATACACAATATTGGGCTCACGATAACGTGACGAGAGGAGATTTACACAAGATTTTTCAGATAATTTAAATTCAGATAACTTAAAGATTAAATGGATGACTGGAACAAGCCTCTAATTTGACCGAAAGTCAAAAACACAAAACAATGCAGGCATATTTCGAAATGACACTCACTTTGGACAAAGATCATAGTGACAGACAGGTACGCTTTAGAAAGTGGAGACAGCAAAGTATATGGATCTGTGGTGGTTCTGTGGAGGTTCTCTGGTGGTTCTATGGTGTATGGCACTATTTTCTGATAATTAACGGTGAAAACGTTGCAACACAAAAGTTCTGGGAGCGTTTTCTTGGAGACTCTTGCCCTGTTCCAATACATAAAGGGCCTCTCTTTACAGATTAATCTTACACTTTGCAGTGGCTGGAACAACAGTTAACATTATTACCTGATGTGTTGTTTTATTCAGGAACTCTTTGTGGGATTTCACTCTCCTTATCTCGTTATAGTAATACGTTTGAGCGTGCTCATAAAACGCATTCTCCAACCTACATGCACGAGAGAGAGAGAGATCATGATCAAAAATAACATTATGTACTTGTTCAGGTAAATGGTTCACAGTGGCTGATATATTTATGAATGTAAAACTATTTACAATTATAACCTAAACAAATTATTTGAAATGTGCAGTTTGTCAAGTCTGAAATAAGTTCACATCGGATGATGTGAACATTGTAAAGCTAAAAATAAAATCTTTCATTTTGTCTGTACTTCTATACAAAACAGAATGTCATGCAATGTCAGAAACTACACTAGTAACTCTATTAGAGACACCATTAAAGAGACGACATAAACCTCCATATAAACTTGTGAGCTACATTAGTTTCTTACCCCCAGCACAAAAATGTCAGAGGTTATTATTTTGGGTAAAAGACAGACTGTCCTAACTGCAGACAGGCCCTGACACTCATTGCCTGCACAGAGAGAGAGAGGCTGGCTGAGTTTCTGACCTGATGATGTATCCCACCAGATGATCAGTGTGGGGGAGGACAAACAGGGATTTCCCCGAGAGATCACAGGCGTTACACAGAGCTGCAGCCCGCTCAGACGCCACCACATCCTCACCTGCCAGGGCACAAACTCACTGTTTTACACCATCTTACCATGCCTCATGATGTATCATTACACCTGGACTGGGTCGTCACACATTATGTTAGCGTTTGGGTAGTGTTAGATTGAGCACAGCTTTTGCTTCAAATATTCTACTTTTACAATACAAAATGTTCTAGTGTGCTAAAAATGGAAACGTTCTATTATATAATATTAATATACATAATATCATAAAATCAGACAACGAAACATTATACCACTAATCATTACATCTGCAAAAATAAGCCATGAGGACGGTGGGTTTTAGTCTTACCGGGTGGAAGAGGGGTCTTCTTTTGAATTAAAACCACAGCAACCTTAGTGTTCCTCCCTTGCAGACTTGTTCTATGAAAAAGCCAAGCAGATTTTATTCATAAGCTGATTATAATATTTTGATTATCAGTCTTATATTTACTTTGTATAAAGAGATATATCACATTTTAAGGGGTTGCAACATACAAAAACATAATAATAATAATAATAATAATAATAAATTTTGTTTATAAGGGCTTTTCACAACACTCAAGGTCACTTCACAGAAGTTATACAGAAATAAAAATGAAAGAATAAATACATTAAATTAAGAAGATTTTATAATAATATTGTGTCACAATACACAGGTTTGAATACTAATTGACAAAAGTAGGGGAAAAAAGTTAAGTAAATCAGTACAATTGGTTGAAAAATGAAACTATTTCAGGAACAAACCAAACCATTCAAAAATATTGATATGTACCACACACTCAGAAAAGAATATAGAGTAAAAGGAATTTGCTCTGTAACTTTCATTTTAATGCAATTTCAGATGCTGAAAATTCCAAGTGGGAAGTGTTCAAATGTGTTTTCCTTCTCTTTCTTTATACGAGTCAATTCTTTTCAGTTTCAGATCCTCAATCTGCTGCTTAGATGAACCCATGGTTGCTGAGTGTAAGCACAACGCCATGAAAAGAACTGGCAATAAGGTGTTACACTGTAAAACTGTCCACACCTGACTTGATTAGGACCTCATGAGTCAAAAAAGTCCTTAGATATAACATAAGAATAAACAATAATGATGCATTATAATACATAGAAATGTATCTTATGTAAGTTCCATGCAGATATTTTAACTTAATTTCACTCAGAAAATCAACAAAACGTGTAATTTAACTAGAGGTGCCAACATTTTTGCAAACTATTGTATATGTTGTCATCTAACCAGTTACTTGTTATACATCATACAGTTATGAAGTTATTACAATTATACAGATCATGCAGTTACTGTACACTGGTGGTTGTTGTTCACAAGCTTTTTAGAATTGATCCAAATGTCCTTTTTATGCATGCAGTAGTAAATGGTTTAGAAGTACTTTTTCTCATGATACAATACCAGTCAGATGTTTCGGCCCACTCTGAGATTTTTTACATTTGCACGTTACTCACTTAATATTTACTATTTGTTCTTGGATAACAAATGCTTTTATAGTATGTTCACTATCTGAGTACCTTTATTAGAAAGTGTCCTTTTTTATTCACCACTACCGACCTATAAAAAGCCAACCAACGTATTTGCAGTTATAATTAGGGTTGATCACCAGACAGCTGTTAGCTATTTAATGAGCTGGTAAGTGTCAGTCAATGGGACGTTACAGTAACGAGTGTACTTAAAGTTAAAGGACACACAACCAGTTAACAAGAGTCAGACCTGCACTGTTACGGATTCCTTCATCTTATACAGGAAACTGGACTTATTTGACATATTTTCATTTACAGTTGTTTACTCAACAACATACCAGTACTTAACAAGAATAAAAACCTGCAGTTTATTGAAAGAAATGGATAAGTGGTAAAAACTGGTGGTGTGCAAAAACTTTTGACTGGTAGTGTTAATTCAGAAATGCATATCATGATGTAATTTATCATGATAATAGATACTCGCTCATTTTGAAGGTGTTGGATTTTATGGCACTGGAAATGTAACAAATGTGTGTGGGCATGATTTAGAAGTGGTTCTGATTGAACCAAAGCTTAAAAGACAGCTCAAATGACCCTGAATGTGGATCTTTGAAACGTTCATAGCTACCTGACTATCTCCACTTTAGTGGCGCACTCTGATTGCTTCTCCTTCCACTGGGCATCATCCCAATCCAGCTCATAGAACAGCACCACCAGAGCGGGCACCAGGTTCAGGTGTTTATTCATCCAGCCCGTCTTCAGGATGCCCTTGGGAATGTACCACTCATAGGAGGTTCTCTGGAAAAACATGAGAACATTTTGGTGACTTAAGTTACTACTGCATCCACTACATACAGACCCTTCCCAAAAAATTTGAATATCATGGAAAAGTTCATTTATTTCCATAATTCCAAATATAACGTTACACTTTAATACATTATAGATTCAGGGCCCACAACTTAAACGATTTCAAGTACTTAGTTGTTCATTTGTACATAATTTGGGCTTCCAGC
>JBBPCY010000130.1:2125369-2141312 GCA_037974405.1 Brachyalestes nurse
AACGAATTACTTTGAAATGACAGTAACAAGTAATAAATAATGCATTACAGTTTTGAAGTAACTTGCCCAACACTGCTTATACATAGTATTTATACCAAGCATTTCTGTATATATAAGATAAGATAAGATAAACCTTTATTAGTCCCACAAATGAGTATTCATATCTAGCTTATTTTCTTTTAATTTTTTTTATTTAGACTTTATATTATATTGTTACTGTCCCTGTGTGTCTTTGCAGTCACTACCTAAGCAATTTCTTCTGGGATCAATAAAATGTACTGATTCTGCTTCTGATTCTGATGTCAGGTGAGCTGGAGATGCTAAACTGCCCCTGGGCGTGTGTGTGTGCGTGTGTGTTTGTCTGTGTGTCTGACCTGTGATGGACTGGTGGCTTGCCCAGGGTGTTCCTTTGTCTTTCGCCCTAGACTCCAGGACCCCCTGTGTAAAGTACCTTGCTCAAGGCTACCTCAGTGGTGCCAATGCCAGTCATGGGATTCAAACCCAAACTGACCTTCCGATTGACAGGCCAGATCCTGATCACCAGGCCACCAGCTGCCCCTGTGACCTTGGTTAGGGTAAACGGGTAAGGAAATGGATGGATTCTCTAAAGAAGAATTACATTTCACCATTATGGCCACAATAATATAATACATACAGTGAGGGAAAACAAGTATATTGACACTATCTCTTTTATTATTTAATATGCTTTCCGTGCATATCTTCAGACCTACACTTCAGATCTTTTGACTTTTTAATCATACATATGAACAAAAATGTATGCATTCGTAAGTATAAACAAAGATGTTTACAAAATGAGTCTTTGGGAGAGAAGGTACACTATATGGTCAAAGTATTGGGATGCCTACACCAACAGGGACATTGCATTCAAACACATAGACTTTAATATGGAGTTGGTATCCCTTTGCAGCTATAACAGCTTCCACTCTTCTTGGAAGGCTTTCCACAAGAGTTTCTGTTTGGAGTTTCTGTGGAAATTTGTGCCCATTCTTTCTGCATTCATGAGGTCAGGAACTGATGTTGGACGAGAAGGCCTGGCTCACAAACTCCATTCCAGTTCATCCCAAAGGTGGGGTTGAGGTCTTCCACACTAAACTCCTCAAGCCATGTCTTTATAGAGTTTGCTTTGTGCACTAGGACACAGTCATGCTGGAATAGAAAAGGTTTTTCCCCAATCTGTGTCCACAAAGTTGGAAGCATGACGTTGTCGAAAATGTTTTGGTGTGATGAAGTATTAAGATTGTCTGTCATTGGAAGTAATGGACCTAGCCCAAACCCTGAAAAACTTTCAATACTTAATACAGTGTAGTTTTCAACCCTTATACTTTTTACTGATCTAGAGATCTGTTGCTTCAAAAAATCTATATAAAAATATATTCTGTGATCATTTCATAAAGCACATACAAATAAAGCCCCACAAATAAATACACAGTGTACCATCTTGCTGTTTTCTTGCATCTTTATGATCTACACCACACTTTCGCCAAAAAGCTCACACTGTTGACTTCAATCTTGCAATTTTGCAATAGTATGACCAAAGAATATAATATTAAACATTTTTGTAAGTTTTACGAGATAGTCAGGTTTGTGATCGATATTTTATTAAATTACAAACCAAAATAAAACCAAAAGATCGAAACTGCAATTGAGAATACGCGAGTAGGTGATCAGCTGTTTGGAACGACTGAATGAACCAGAGGTGGGTAATAGACGTTAAAAATGCGATTGAAAATGAAAAACCCACAAACCTATCGTTGTCATTGTGTATAAAATAAACATCTGCTTAATAAAAAGCCCGCTAGCTCTGTAATGAAGACAACTGGACGCCTATAAATGTAGTTTTTGAGGTCTCTAGCTAGCTGTGCTAACCAGCTAGTTAGCTCAGGTTCAAAATATTTCAGTTCTCGGTTAAACAGTGAATATATTTCTAATAGTGTCCTTTTAATTAGTTTTTAGCTATTTCGTTTCTCATAGAAATTATAAAAACAAACTAGACCATAACGAGCTACAGCAAACAAGCAAACCCACAGCTTCCTCTGCAGCGAGGAATGACATTAACTGTCCTGTTTGTGTTTATGTGCGTTTACTTGCTTGTGTGCTCAGGCAAAGCATGCATTTCACAAAGCAGCTCTATATTAAAATCTATACATTTGAATGCAATGTCATTCAAGTCCCTGTTGGTGTAAAGGTCAGGCGTCTCAATACTTTTGTCCATATGGTGTATGTTCAGGTGATAAATATTTTCAGGACAAAGCTGATGTTCATATGGTATGTATTTTTTAATTGATAAACATATATTAGGTGCATACACAATACTTAGCAAATAGTGATCATAAATACTATACATGCCCTTATGCATTATAAATGAACCTTTTTATAGTAGTTTATCTCCAGCAAGCAGAGTATTTTGTCACATATGTTGTCACATTCTTGCAGGCAAAAATGAGGAAAAACAAAGGGAAAACAAACACGACTGAAAAGGAGTTTGTGTTTGAGTACAAGGCAGGCAGAAATCACTGTGTCCTCAAGGTGCCCCTTCAGTTTCCAGTTCAAGAAAATGTCAGTGATCTTCATGGGAGACTCATGCTGCTTCATAAAATCCCCTGCTTTGTAGAAAATGGTAAGTGCCCTGGTTAGGTCAGTGTTGGGAATACCAAGCATAAATAGATACTGTTTTTTTCATAGTGATAGTACTGATAGTACTTATTTCATTGTGTCATTTAAGGTTGTAACAATGCAACCAACATCATGTTATTGCAGTGCAAAAATGTGACCATAAGCATCATGGAGAACAAACATTTTGTTGTGATATCAGGTGAAACTGCACTATTAAATATTAAAGTTTGTAAACTTCTAGTATCAAATGCTGCAGCATATCACACGTCACACTCCTCTCGCCTTACAGTTTTTGAGCTGTTAGTAAGTTGTGCCACAACTGAGTACAGTCATCATTTTTCTTTATTCAAATTTTGTGCCAAATATTGGCTTGTGAACCCAGTATCATAAATCGAATGGAATTTTACACATATATAATAAATATTTGTTGAAATGTTTGGCAGCGTGGGCATCTGTTGCTGAAATAATAGAATTGGCAGTTGTTGTTCTTCAAGTACGTTGAGCTGTGGGTTGACGAGATGTGCTTTCTGTGTTTTGGAGGAAACATGCTGGCCTTCACCAGATTTCCTCCAGGATCAATAAAGCAATCAACAAAGATTTTGATTGTGAGATGGAATTGGATTTGAGTGTGGAAAAAAAGACTACTGATAAAGTCCTAATACTTTTCGTTTACCAGAACTGACGGTTAAAGTCTTTACTACCTATCTTCAGTGTTTTCTTATTGTGTAGATTACTGTGGTTTTCCTTTTGTTTTGCTCCTGTTAAAATGATACTATAGTGCTAAAATACATGGTGTATTTCAGATTTGAAGAACAGGCTTTTGGCCTTCATTGAGAGAGAGACGTTAGAGGATTACGACCGGGATGCTGAAGCAGCGCTGCAGAGGCTCACGAATGGAGAAGTCGACATCAATAAACTGACCAACGCGTGGGCCAAGGCGTACACCGAGGTAAGAGAAGATTACACTGAGTTGTGCAGTTTTACTCTGCAACTAATTTTTTATCTTTTAATGATAAATCACAGTTTTTAAAATCATAGTTAGAGGTGGTAGGAACATACAGTATAGTATTGCTATACTTGGAGGCCCAAGTATTAATATCAACCAGTGTGACCATTTTCCAGTTAAAATTTAGATTAATATACTATGTAATTTTAGGAGGAGGGTCTTTATGATTGTTAATTTGTTTACTTGCTATCAAGATGATCAAAGTGCCTTTTTAAAAAATAAAACAGACTGTTGTCTGCTAGACGTATAATTTGCAAACAAAAGTAATGAATCGCCATGTATTATAATAAGTAATTTCGCAGTACATGCCAATATTTGTCCCACACCTACAAACTGGTCCTAACATTGATCACTGGCTGCATAAAACGTTACTAATTAGGGTTAGGGTTAGGGTTAGGGTTTTTTCTTTGTATTTGTGTTTTCTTAAGATACAGGTGGTCCTCAGGTTACGACACAGTTCCGTTCGTTCGACAGTGATGTTACCCGAATTTTGGTGTAATCACACTGTAGCCTAAGTCACTTGCTGATCCTAGCACAGTTGTAAAATTCTAATCTAAAACATAAAAAAGGTAAGCGTACTGGGGGATGCCAACTCCCTCACTCATACGGCGCATTACTGCGTATTCTTCCGCCGCGCAGAACCAAACTAGTCCGTAAGTATGACCCTAACGGCGTACGCTGAAACACTCATGTCAATTTTTAAAAGTTTTTATGGGAGTAAACTCGGAACGTCGTATATCAAGACTGTCGTAACCCGATGACCCCCTGTATATAGTCATTATGTAAGGTACGCTGGTATATATTTTCACTTTGTTGTGTTTCCTGACTGAAGCAATGTGAGAATGCTTAAGGTTTGAAGAATCTTGAATTCCCAGTGTTTCTAAAAATATTTAGCCATGCTATTAAGTACCTTGTCTTAATTAAATGTACCAGAATTGCATACCTTCCCACTATTTTAACACAGCATCCCCTTTATTAATTCAGATGGTGTAAAGGCTAAAGTTGAGTGTTGGCAGGTACTTTGTGATGCTATATGTAGTCCTATATTGGGGTCTCAGTATAATTAGAGAATATTAATTTTTAGATGATGGTTCAGGTGAGCATAAAGGTGTCATTAAAAAAGGACCCAAAAAGGTAAACTAAAAGAAAAGAAATGCATGATAATTAGAAAGAATTATCAAAAGCCTGAGAATGCATCTGTTTTCTATTATGTGGAATACATTAAGTGCACAGCAGTTCAGACATCACTGTATACATGAGTGTCAGTTTAAATTTACAGTCAGTGCATTGCCCTGTCAATATTTGGAGCTCACTGATGTGTTCCTGACATGCAAAGCACCAAAACACATGTCACATGTTAAAAATAGTGACATTTGAGGGTTGACTCTAGTATTCTGTTCTGCTTTAACTGTGGCACTTCCCTTTAAGACTGAAGCCGTCACACTGAAGTCACGGAAGAGTAATGTGATCTTTTATGAGATATATTGTGCAGGAGATGCTCCTGTCTGCTTTGAATCAATCAGAGTTGGCTGTGCTCATGCAGGAAATTCCTTTGAAACAGTATATCCAGACCTGTATCCGCTTTTAAGAGGGTCAAGTGGATCATCTGCATTTGAACTTCAGGGTATTGGAGTTTAAATTCTGCTGCTGCTGGCTCTTGCGCACTTATAAAAAGAAAGCAGAGTCCTCCCCTCCATTTCCTGTAAAATGCTTTTGCCTCATGACTGCGTGGACCTGCAGGATAACCATTAGGCTGAGGCTTACCGCAGCACAGCTTCACACACAGTTGCTTTTTCACCTACACTATATGGACAAAAGTTTTAAGATGTCTAGCCTTTAACAGGGACTTTAATGACAGTGCATTCAAGTACATAGACTTTAATATAGTGTTGGTCCCGCTTTGCAGCTTCCACTCTTCTTGAAGGGCTTTCCACAAGATTTTGGAGTTTCTGTGTGAATTTATGCCCATTCATTCTGTAGAGCAGGGGCAGGCAACTCCTGTCCTGGAGGGTCATGGCCCAGCACGTTTTGGTGATTTTCCTGCTCAGAAACACCAGTTAATTGTCAGGTTTAGTGAATGTGTTTGAGGAGGAGAACCATCAAACTAGAAAAACAGGACAGGAGTTGCCCATCCCTGCTGTAGAGCATTTATGAGATCAGACACTAATGTTGGACGAGAAGTCCTGGCTCACAATCTCCGCGCTATGTGCGGGACAGTCAAGTTCTTCCACACTGAACTCCTCCAGCCATGTCTTTATGGAGCTGCTTTGTGTTCTGGGACACAGTATTGCTGGAACAGAAACTGGGTCCACAAAGTTGGAAGCATGGCGTTGTTCAGAATGTCTTGGTCTGATGAAGCGTTAAGATTGACCTTCAGCCTCCTGAATTCAATAATTAAGAAGTGTGTCCCAATAGCTGTGTGCATATAGTGTATTTACCAATGCTTACAAAGACTTGGCCAAATAGTTTACTACAAAAGTGGGTGAAAGTTTCCATGTAGGAAAGAAGTTCATATTTAGAGTCTTCAGATACATGCAGACTGTCCTAATGCAGTTGACTTTAGAGAGACAGCGATAGCATCAATCTGATTCCCAGTGTCAGGCCAATGTCAGCATAACTGGCCTGATTGGATATTGTATAAAAAAAGAGAATCCAGGTAAATCCTGCAACAAATCCATGAATGTATGGCTGAGATACCACACACTCACACTTGGTGTGTCTTCCTGTGGGGTACTAAAGTGTAGTTTAGGCATGATAGCCTACTTTTAACTGCTTATTTTAAGTGATGTAGTTCAGTTGTGCGTGTGGTATAGGATGTAGTATGACTTACTGTGAGCTACAAAAATGAACAGAACTTCACTGCTACAGGCAACCATTTCAGACAACACCAGGCCTGGAATTTACAAAACTGTCATAAATTAGAGGCCTGTGTCCTAAGCCACGTCCACAAGTCTAAAAGCTACCGATTTCTACTGAACCACTTACTTAAGTCATGCAGTTAAACGTAGGCTATCATGCCCAAAATACACTATACTACCCCACAGGAAGACACACATCACTGACAACTCATCATACAGTGTCAATTTGTGGTAGTAGAGTGTAGTTTGGGCATTATAGCTTGCTTTTAACTGCTCATTTTAAGTGAAGAGGTTCAAGTTTGGTAGCTTTTAGACTTGTGCATGTGGCACAGGACATAGTATGACTTATTATAAGCTACAAAAATGAGCTACATCACTGTTATAGGCAGTAATTCCAGACAACACCAGGAGCAGGATTCTCAAAGCCGTCATAAATTACAGGATTGTGTGTCAGAATCAGAACCAAGTTCACTAGTCTATGTCACCTTAATGAAGAAGAGGATGTGGTTTGAGTGAGTTGGGGACAATTTGTTTGATTATTGAATCCAGTGCAGAACTAAAAAAAAAGCTAACTTTAGACATCAGGCATTGTTTGGCTGATTGAATACATCTATGTAATTTTTTTTACTCTTAACCAGTTCTTTATGGACAACTTCAAATTCATGATTGTAGAATAGCAATTAGGAGGATGATATTAAAGCATAAATTAATATTAAAGCATAATATTAAAGCATAAAAATGTAAGGGAGGCAAAACATAAGTGTAGAATTAAAGATGCATTATGTTGCAACATGATGCCACTCAGGTTCATGCTGATACTCAAGTCCAGCTCGCATTCTGCAACTCTATTGCACATTTAACGTATATTGCACAATGTTGCTCACGTGCTCAGGGCATGATGGTCATTACATCATTTAACGTGTCTTGTGTACGATGGTGGTTTAACTTACTGACATATTACCTGCTTATTTGTTGTACTGCAATGTGCTTTACATTACATTACATTCATTTGGCACACTTTTATCCAAAGCGACTTACAATTTGACAAAGCACTCAAGGTTCAGGACAGTGTGAGAACCAGAAGAGAGTTCTAAGTGCTAAATCTTTACGTGGGGGGGTAATGCAAGAGGATTTAACCTTCTTGAGAAGAGCAAGTGTGATTTACAGTAGGAATACTGCATCATTTACGGATGCATCATTTATCAGACGCTTTTATCCAAAGCGGCTTCCGTTCCCTAACTACAGGGGGCAGTCTCCCTGGAGCAACTTGGAGTTAAGGGTCTTGCTCAGAAACCCAGTGGTGGTTTTGCTGAAGGTAGGATTCAAACCCATGATCTCTTGGTCTAGACTCTAGAGGCAAGTATCCTACCCACTATGCCACTACCACCCCTCACCAGCATCAGGAGATACTACAGTAGGAATTCTGCATCTCAGTAGGTCTGTCTTCAGGAGGTTCTGTTCAGTGGAGGTTCTATTTGTGGTAAGACATGACCTGTATGTCTTACCACAATCTTGTTTTTGTGATGTGTACACAGTGGACCCTCTGTCTCTCTCGTCTCTCTGTATACATGTATATAGTTGAGATGACTATAAATTCCACTTTCACTTTAACTTAGATTTTGCCTAGTAGGAAGACTGCTCTGTTTGTGTATTCACTCCTGTTGTGTTGTGTATCATTAGACAACGTTGGAGCATGCCCGTCCAGAAGAGCCCAGCTGGGACGAGGACTTTGCAGACGTATACCATGAGTTGATCCACTCTCCTGCCTCAGAGACGCTGCTGAACCTGGAGCACAACTACTATGTGAGTGTGTCTGAGCTCATCAGCGAGAGGGACATGGAGCTCAAGAAACTCCAGGAGAGGTTGGTAGATCATGCAATGTGGTACAGCACACTAAATCTTAACATACACTACCAATCAAACGTTTGGACACACCTTCTCATTCAATGTTTTTTCTTTGTTTTTATTATTTTTTACATTGTAGATTAATATTGAAAACAAACAGAATGATGAAGGAACACATGAAATTATTCAGTAAAGAAAAAAAAGAGTTAAACAAACCAGAATATGTTTTGCGATAAAGTAGTGATTGTTTCGTTTTGTTTAATTTTTCTTAGTTAAGTGGTTCTGGCCATAATGTGGAGTAGAACCGTAGTAGAATAGGATCACTAACTGTGTACCAACCCCACCATCACAACTGATGATCCCGAACACATTAAGAAGGCAAGACATTACACTAATGAACTCTTGACGGAGAACTCCTGTTAAACACCATTCCAGGTCCATTCCTCATGAATCTGATTGAAAAAATGCCAAGAGTGTAGAAAGCTGTGATCAGAGGAATAGGTGACATTTTCAGTAGTAATCTACAATGTAGCCAATAATAAAAACAAAGGAAATTGTTGAATGAGAAGGTGTGTCCAAACTTTTGACCGGTACTGTATAGTGAAATGGACCTCCATCTTGTACCTTGGCTAGGGAGACATGGTGTTTTTGATCCAGAACTAATCCTCCTAACCTGACCTTACTATTGCTCTAATGGCTGAATGGAATCAAATCCTCACAGCAATGTGCAGTAGAGGTGAGATTCTAACAGCATCAAAGAAGGTTCAGACTCTCCTACTAATAACCTTGGTTTCAGTAGAAACGTCTGATTGTGCTTGCTGGGACTTTTGATGGGTAACAAGCTTCTCTGATTGTGCTATTTTAACATGGGAATGACCACATTTCTGTTTCATAGTAACTTGAATAGCGACAGCACGTGATATGAGAGGAGGTGTGTGTTGGTGTGTGGTCGTTATGATGTCTACAGAGTAGAATCCATAGTGTCCAGTTGATTTTTGACGGCTTCCTCTCATGTTTTGCTTCCTATGTTGCTGTCGTGCCTCCCTTGTGGGCTGCGGCCCCCTAGTGATAGGGTTGCTCACCACTTTTCTCCTGTTCTTCCTGGTTGTTGCTGTGGACACCGCCTCCATACCTGTCATACCTGTCTTCCTTGCCATATCGTCGCCGTCATCATCATCTCCTCTGGATCTTGGAACTGTTGTGATGTTGCTGTCGGACTGCTGCTCCTCTCACTGTGATCTGGAATTTCTTTTGGACTGTCCTGACATTGTCACTGTGATCTTGGAACTGTTTGCTGTGTTTGTGGACTGAAACATGGCCACTCTGGGGTTGGTGTGTGTGCGTCTCTGTTCTGGACTGATGGGGCGACGTGCTGCATCGTCTTCCTGCTCTCTGCGCCACATCTCCGGAATGACTGTGTCTCAGGTAGGAGTCTTTCTTTTCTCTTATTATTTCCACTGATGTAGGAATCATGGCCTGAGGCACCTATCTGATATTTTTCAAGTACATACATATTGTGCAGATGTCAGAGACCACACTTTTGTTTATGTAATTTCTTTTCAGAATACTCCTTTTCTGTTTACCTTTGTGCACACACTGCACTTACAGTCTTCCATCCTTTCAGTCTCGAACTCAACGGTTACAGCTGTTCATTCCAACAAAAACCACACACATCTCTCTCTAACATTATTATATTTCAAATAGACACTACCGTTCACACATAGCTACCCACACACACCTCAGCCGCCTCCCACATTGCTTCCTCATGTGCTTCTAAAATAAATAAAGGAGAGACTTCTGAGGAGCATAAGATAGAGCAAGGATATGGGAAAAAAAGTGGAAAAACAGTAGTAATTTAGTTTCATGAATGATTAAAAGATTAAAGAGAGAAAATAGGGCTCCTAACAAACGTGCAAGACCTGATAGACCAACCCCTCCAATAAACAAAACTTTAAATCATATCATGTTAAATACAGTTTTAGAAAGAGTTTATCAGTTTCTCTCTATAACTGAGATGTATGCAATACTGAGCCCTGTCCCATATTGGCCAATGGTGGATTTGAGTGTGGTTTCTAGTTTGTCATAGGATATATAGTTTACATCTCACATTTCAAAGTGTCTGGAAATCTGTGCGGTTCTGAACAAAGTATTGGTCAAACCCACCTGTATCGTGCACTGGCCTGCTTGGATTAATGGATCACAGTAACAGAAAATGTATTTTATGAATTCCAAAGTCTGTCATCAGAAGATCTAGGTAGATTCATCAGTTATGATTGGCTAGTCCAGTACGCTAGGATTTAATTTTAGCTGCAAAGGCTACTTCTTCAGGAATTAATTCAGGTTTTTCCTTACTTGTAATGTTGCAGATTGATGAAGAAGTTGCCAAACTGTTAGAGCTGAAGGCCCAGCTTGGAGGAGACGATGGCAAACACACATTTGTGCTCAAAACTGCCAAGGTATGACTCACAGAAGTCAAGTGTGAGTGTGGATGCAGTTTTGCATGTCTAACGTTGTAAGACGTTACAGATGGTTTCGGTTAGGTTGCTTCTAATGTTTCTATTTGTGCTTTTTTATGTAGGGGACCAGGGACTACAACCCCAAACAGATGGCCATCAGAGAGAAAGTCTTCAACACCATCGTCAGCTGCTTTAAACGCCATGGTGCTGAGACCATCGACACCCCAGTCTTTGAGCTGAAGGTACACTCACCCTTCATCTCGCTAATTACATCAAGACAACAAGACTTATTTAACTTTATAAGCAACCTGTTTAAATTAATAATGCTCTACAGAAACTAGATTATATATTTTGAGGTCCATGCATGTATCTATCTATCTTATCTATCTGTCTAATTTATCTATCTATCTATTTATTCATTTTACTTATTTATTTTAAAGGAAACATTGACAGGGAAGTATGGCGAGGACTCCAAACTCATCTATGATCTGAAGGACCAGGGAGGAGAGCTGCTGTCTTTGAGATACGATCTCACTGTATCCTTTTGTGATTTAACCAGTTTCCAGCTGTTTTTCTAGGGTTGCATGAGGTTGGAGAGTGTTCCAGTTGTACTGTGACATACTATAGTATTCCTTTTATTTTAAAAGCTTAAAAATGTCAATCACTGTGGTGAAAGACTAGCCTGCATTTGATCAACATAACTGATTTAAAACAGGTCAAATAAAAACACTGGGTTGGGTTTAGTAAAGTCACTGTGGTTGCTTGGAGGCTTATTTGCTTAATGCAGCTTTCAGCAATATCAGAATTGTACAGGCCAGTATCATGATAATGATTAACTAATGATCTATACCTTTCTGTCTTTATGCTTATATGTTAGTCTTTTGATGTCTTTAATGGGAGGCTATTGTATATCATAATATAATATAATGTCTGTGTTGGTCAGTTAAGTACAGAGCAGTGACTTTATACTCCTCAGGTGATGCTTCTCTGGCTGCTCAGAAGAGCAGTTTTGGGATGATAGTCGATGATGGTGTAATACAATTCTGGGCCATATTCCAACAGTCTGTTTGTGAACAAGTAGACCGTCATAAATATTTGGCTCAATAATGATAAATTTGAGAATTAGAAAGGAAAAGGAAACATCATTAATTACGATGGTGACCTTCGTACAGTCAGTATGTAAAGTTAGATTATATAATAGATTGTTACTTGTATTTACAAAGGAGAGCTGCAATAATGAACATGGCTGCAGTAACAATATCAATAAGAAATGTATTACCGAAAAACAGTTTTACAGTTGTCTCATTTAGATGATTTTCTCTGTCTGTTTCGACTGACTATCAGAATTAATGCCTCATTTCTTCACTTCGGGTTCTGTCCTGTTGTTGATTGTTTCTTCCCGCTGCTGTTGTGGTTCCTTATGTTCTGTTAAGGTTCCTTTCGCTCGTTATTTGGCCATGAACAAAATCACCAACATCAAACGCTACCACATCGCTAAAGTGTACCGCAGAGACAACCCTGCCATGACCCGAGGACGCTACAGGGAGTTTTACCAGTGTGTGAGTACCACCACCAGTCAGGAGGGTTTTTTACTCACTTTTTACTTAAATTTCCCTGTTACTGAAAATACACTCAATATTCTTTGCTATCAGATATGTTTACAGTATGTTCACCATTTGAGTTCCTTTATTAACCAGAAAATGTCTTTTTTATTTTTTATTTTGAACTATTGGCCTTAAAAAATACACCTAATATAATTATATAATCACCAGACAAGTATTAGTGATGAAGTGATGAAACAGTAACGAGTGCATTTAAAGTTAAAGGACAGTCTGGAGTTTGACTCTGCATCACTAACAACCAGTTAATAGGATGTCAGACATGTTACAGATTATGAAAAAAAACTTGTTTTATTTCACATTTTTCATTTATAGTTGTTCGCTCAGCAACTTTTCAATAACAAGAATAAAAAGAAAAATCTGCAGTTTATGAAATAAATGGATAAGTGGTAAGAACCTGTGGTGTGCAAACACTTGTGACCGGTAGTGTATTTCAGTACACAGTCTCAATATAAATGTTTTAGTTCTGTCTCGTGTTCGTATGCATTTCAGTTCATGTTGAAATTTATTTCAGGAGAGCGGTAAACTGATGTCATTTAGTAAGGATATTAAAAATCACACAAATGTTGGGTCTGTGTTACTGAAAGCACTGTCCCCTATCCACAGATTTATAAACGATAATTTTGTCAGAAAAATTACATTTTCATTACTAATGTCTTTCTGTGTTTAAATCCTTCTACACTGCTACAGGATTTTGACATTGCTGGTCAGTATGACCCGATGATACCTGACGCAGAGTGTTTGAAAATCGTCTGTGAGATCCTGAGTGAACTGGACCTGGGAGACTTCCGCATTAAGGTCAGAAGCCATGAGCAACACAAAATGATTATCTAGCAAAAATATCCAGTTTTTTTACCTTTACCCAAAATGTTGATTAGCCAAAATGTTGGGTGTCAGAAGTTTGATTCTTATGCAGGGGGTCCTCTGGTTACAACAGCCACGACATATGATGTTTCGAGTTTACAGCGCTCACTCCCATAACTAGTCTGGCTGCGTGCGACAGAAAGATGTGTAGTATATGCAGAATACACAAAATACACAGTAACACTGTGAGTGAGGGAGTTGGCTTCCCCAGTACAGTTACCTACGCCATTCTGGACCATTAAAAGTACAAGTGTTTTCCTTTTTCTGCGGCTTAGTTGTGTTTTTATGTTATAGTTTGGGATCGGTAGGTGACTTGGGTGTGTTTCGACCAAAATTCAGGTCACATCACTGTTGAAGGAACAGATCTGTGTCTTAACTAGAGGACCACCTGTACGTTGCAATACAGCTCTTAATGTCACTCACATTAGCTTCACTAATTAACAGAGCCTTATATTAGACCCTTTAGCATCATGCAAACTGCATGTCTGGACATGTCCTGGCTGATTTTAGGAGTGGAAGATTTGACAGAAATAGGCTGGGGAAAGAAGCTAACTAGTGTCCACAGGGTTTTGATCTCAGTCAGACTGAGCTTGTTTTGATGCCGTGGTGTTTCAGGTGAATGACAGGCGTATCCTGGATGGGATGTTTGCAGTGTGTGGAGTTCCAGACGAGAAGTTCCGCACCATCTGCTCAACTGTGGACAAACTGGACAAGGTGAGAGGGGAGGGTGGATTGTAATGTAATTAATACAGTTTAGGCCTGAAAATAGTGTATGTGTATTTTATCTGGCAGTTGATTCTAGAGCAGCGTTTCTTAAACTATGGGCCGCGGACCGGTGCCGGTCCGTGAGAGGGTTCCTGCCAGTCCGCGGAGCATCGCTTCTGCACCAATCAAAATTCAGTCAGATCAGCTCTGATCTCAGCGCTGCTGTCACTGCGTGGCCTGCCCCGCCCCCCAACTTCACGTCCCGCCCCTTGTTTCAGAATGTTCAGCGTTCACACTCTTTGTCTCCTTTAGGTTAAAAGTCTAACATTTTAATTATGCTAAAAATTTTCAGCACCATTTGGCAGTGTTCAAAAGTGTTGTAAAAAAAACCAACCAACCCCCCCCCATAAAACATAAAAAGTGAAGAAAAAAAACCCTAGGTTTCTTGGTTCTTATATATAGGCATATGTATATAATAATAATAATAATAATAATAATAATAATAATAATAAAAATAACAACAGCAGCCTAATTACTATGTATCTGTACATTTATATTTATTTGGCAATAATCTCAAAGCATTCCTGTTAGGTCATGTTTAATATTGTTCTTACATAGGCATAAGCCTGAATAATACTAATACTAATAGTAATAATAACAGTAGTGGTGTTATAATAATAATAATAGTATTATTAATAAAAAAGTAATAACAATAATAATATTACTACTATCTATCTATGTAATATTTTCTTTCTATCTATCTATCTATCTATCTATCTATCTATCTATCTATCTATGTGACACGCAAGGGGGGGGCGGGGGGCGGTGGTCATCGTTTATGCCCCTTATAGTCACGTGTGAACTCACCACACCACAGCACAGCACACAGTGTGAAGTGTGAAATTCTTTCTCTGTATTTAACCCTTTCACCAAGTGAAGCAAGGGGCTGCCACCAACGAGGGGTGCCAGGGAGCAGTGTGTGGGGACGGTACTTTACTCAAGAGAACCTCCGTGGTGCCACTAGCAGTGCTGGCATTTAAACCCACAACCTTCTGATTGCAGGAGCAACTCCCTAACCACTAGGCCATAGATAGTGTAGATTGCACAAAAGTGATGAGTCACCCCTCATTTCTTCATATCTTGCTTCCAAAGAGCCAGACTTTCTTGTATTTTGAGTTTAGTCTTGATTTACAGTTCTCCAGGCTTCCAGAAGGACTTTCAGAGGCTTTCATTTTCAGTCCAGGCCCTCCACCTGGCAATTTACAATTTTAGTTTTTTTTTTCAAGTATAACAAAACCTAAGGGCTGAACCAGTGAAGAAACAGGAGCAGATGATTCCAGATGATGAGGCAGTGATCAGTATACTGGTGGTGCTGAATGCTGAGTGGTTGGAACTACTTTATCTAGGCTCCTTGTATCTTTAGACATTTTGCAGCCTGACACATTTGTTCCCATTTCTTTTATTTAATGACAGGCATAAAAAAGTGTTTTTTTTTTCACTAACAAGGTGTTTCAAAGCAAATTAGAAAGAAATGAGAGGTGACTCAGCACGGCAGTGTTACTGACACTGGACATGTTAGTAAGTGCACAGATTGAATCTCGCAGCGGAGCTGCTGGAGTTCCTGCTGGGGTAAGAATAGTCCACTAGACAGAAATATTCAGCCAGCTTTACATCACCAATGTGGACCAACAAGGTAAATGTGTCTTATAAACTCCTTTTATGTGATGAGTGATACAGTATGTGTTTGTGTATGTGTGAAGATGCCATGGGAGGAAGTGAAGAATGAGATGGTGAATGAAAAAGGCCTTCCTGAGGATGTGGCTGATCAGATTGGGGAATATGTCAGCATGCAGGGTGAGTCTCTCTCTCTCTCTCTCTTTCTCTCTCTCTCTCTCTCTCTCTCTCTCTCTCTCTCTCTCTATCTCTCTCTCTCTCTCTCTCTCTCTCTCTCTCTCT
>JBBPCY010000130.1:2141412-2152876 GCA_037974405.1 Brachyalestes nurse
GTTAAGGGTCTTGCTCAGGAACCCAGTGGTGGTTTGCTGAAGGTAGGATTCGAACCCATGACCTCTTGGTCCAGAGGTACGTATCCTACTCTCTAGGCCACCACCATCTCTTCCCCAGGTGAGCGACAAACACCCCTGGCTGTCCAAATGACATTAATAAATGTGTTTCAACAGACCAGACCACCTTCTTCCATTCCTCAATGGTTCAGTTTTGATGCTCATGTGCACATTGTATGCACTTTCTAAGGTGGACAGCGTGGGCATTTGACACAGTGCATTATGAGCATTTCATATTTGCTAGGGTACATGACTTGTATGCTACCTCTGCAAGGAATTGCTGGATTTTCTCCATGTTTTTCAGATACCACTACATGAACTGCACAGCACAGTGCACTACAGTTAACAAGACAGCTTTGGACAAAGCCTTATTCTTTTCTGCTCCAACACACTCTCTTTATCTCAGTGAGGGGCTTGGTAATTAGCTGATTAGCTTGATTGTGTGTGTTAGAGCAGTAAAATAACTAGAATATGAAGCTTTTGGAGGTTTTTATTTTATCCGTAAAGGACCCTGAAAAGGTGCTTGAAAGGGTTTTTTTTTGAGAAGTTTAAAAGTAGGTCAAACATCAATGGCGTAAAACCCACATATTTTATAGTGGCTCTTGAACACCAGCTTTAACGCTTGTCCAAAATGCGTTCGTTTTTAAAGATTTCATGAGTTGGTGGGAGGGGGGTAGTCTTCTCTTAGACCTCCTGCCAGTTCAGAGCCTGAGAGACTGGTTCTGGTGTACTGATTAATGTTCTTGGCAGTCAAGCCTCAGCAGATGATTTCTCACCTGAAATGGAGCCTTATGTCTGCATTGTTTAAGTACAAGATAAATAAGGAAGAAACAGCAGCATTCACTGGGCTTCACACTGTGATTGACATCCCTTCAAAAATTATTCAAATTAGATTAATATAAATAAGATCGGCTGGTGGCCTGCAGGTTAGGGCGTTGCCCCTGCAATCAGAAGGTTGTGGGTTCAAATCCCAACACTGCCAGTGTCATCACTGAGGTTACTTTGAGTAAGGTACCGTCCCCACACACTGCTCCCTGAAACCACTCATTGGGGGCAGCCCCCTGTTTCACTTAGTGAATGGGTTAAATACAATTTCACACTGTTCACACTGTGTGCTGTCCTGTGTTCATGAGTGACCATAAGGGACCATTTTACTGAAAACTACTACATTTCTTAATTCAGTATATTAAGAAATACAGAAAAATAAATTAGACATAATAGATTTGTTTTTTTCCCTCAAAATTTTAACTGTAAATAAAATGATTAATTAAGCAGTCCTTCACTCTAGGAAAATGAAAATAGAAAAAAAAAAAATATGGAAGGCACCATTTCCACAACTATTTTGAATTTATCTAATTGTAAATGAGGTCATTAAGAAAGCACTTGTGAATCATTTTACACTTAGCAATAACTAGATACTAGAGATGGGCCTGATCCGATATGATATTGGTATCGGGTCTGATATAGCCGCAAATCCGATATCGGAGATCGGTGGGACAGCCCCGATCTCTGTATTCCAGTTCGCGGCTTGCGCTGGACCTTGCACAAACACCCAAAAGCGAAAGGAGTATCAGAGAAGACTCTTAGCTCTCCCTCAAGACCTCTTTGGGGATCTTTCAGGGGTTATTTTGTGTTTTTGTTGCCTGGTTTTGTCCTCTTCCCCTCCCTCTATCTCTCAAAACACGAGGCTAAAGGTGGGCTTCTCGTAACTTGGCCGGTCCACCTTAAATACAGAAGTGGTTAGATTACACTCTGCCCATGTCCAAATTCACGTTATTTTAAATGCATTAGTTTTGCACTTTATTTTCTACACAGTTGTTGCTGCTAAAATGGACATAGTATTTGAACTATTTGGATGGTTCAGCCAAGATTCATGTGTTTCTGATATTTAAAAAAATGTACAACTGTTGCTGCTACCTTTTTGTGAAATGTGACTAAAGGCATTCCAAAGGAATTTATTTATAAGTGTAGTTGTGTATATGTTTTGCTCTTGTAGTAAGTGCTCAGTAGTTTATTTATTCTGTGATGTAACCTTACTAACAAACAGCACAATTTCAACAAAAATAATGCTAATATAAAAGTAAAAAAGACTAATTATATCGGAATCTGTATCGGTATCGGCAGTCGTGGATCGGAATCTAAATATTACCAAGTAACCAAAAAATTCAATATCTGGCAACACCAAATTATGGTGGTAGGAATACCAATCAGAATGCCTGCACCAAAATCGAAACTTGACTAATTTCTGGATGAAGTCACACTCACATTTTCTTTTCATTTAATACCAGTAAGATGTCAGTACTGGTATCAATGGGAAAATTCAAAACATCACACAGCCCTAATAATAATAATAATAATAATAATAATAATAATAATAATAATATGCTTTTCTGAGCACATCAGTAAACTGATCACTAACCAACTGCATATTTCATTACAATGAAATCATAATTAGTCATGTTTAATTGGATTTAGCCCACTGCACTGTGTGAACATTTCATTAAAAAACATTATTCTTATGAAACCTCAGAAAAACTAAATATTGTGATGCAATAGGTATCATGAAAATGTCTTTTCATGAAGTGTTGATATTTTTACCATATCACCCACCTGTGTGTTGCTCAAAACACAAACCTAATTCCACTTATGAGCAAAGTCTCTGTTTATTCAGCCAGTACAATGAAAAGTACTAAAATGTGCTTCCATTCTGTGTTCTCTGGGAGGTATTCACAGCTTTTATTTTAGCAAATTTACTTTTTCTGACAAGTCATTTACTAACTATCAGAAGCTAAACTGGCTGCATTTGTTGGTCTGTAGGTTTGAAAGTTCATGTGTGATACGTAAAGGTATAGATGTTCCAAACCTGTGGGATTACAGAACAAGCATTTATCTGTTTATCCATAAACCTTAATAGTTCCTCATGCAGCTAGATGCCAAGTGAGTTTAAGTCACGACTGAAAATTCTACAAACTGGTGTGAGAATTCCTGTCATGACACCAGGTCGAAAAAGTTTAATTTCCATCTAAATGTAACGGCTACAAACTAGGGTGAGGCCATACATCTAAGTATTGCAGGTAAAACCAATTAAAATCAATACAGATTTGAATTATTCCTGTCATCCTGTTATACTATTCAGTGATTCATGCTCAGGTTTTGATTGCTCTTTGCTAGGCCTTAATTATTTCCCTACCTGTGTTGTGTCTTTATTTGCATTCGATTAGCATAAATTAACATTAAGCTCGTCAGCGGAGGATCTGCTCAGCGTGGTGTTTGAAAGACATGTGCTCTGCAGGTATCCTGCTCTCCACAGTGCTGCACAACAAGTGCTGAAAACCTCCCGCCTTTCACTCTGGGCTTGTTTACGGCTCTGGAGATGAACTACTGATGTATATTTGAGCTGGGCACAGCTGTAGGCTGGCTGCTGAACCAGGCGCATGGTCGAGCTCACAGTTAAAATTCTGGCTTAAACAGTGTTGAGTTAACAGTGCCTTTTTTAGTTTGAGTTTTCATCTAAAACTCATTCAAAAGCACCATATAAAATGTGTATCCAAGTTATTTGTCCTAAACATTGTGGCAAACGTTTGTGTTGTGCTCAACATGAGAAAACGCCTCTAACATACCAGGCCACTTTCAGAGACCCCTGTTAAGCCTACAGCGTAACAAAAAAAAAAAAAAAGAATCTGATGATGATTCATCATTAACACTCAAGTTGTGTCCATACACAATTAGGCTTCATCCAGATCTGGGGAACGAGTCTATTAGATGTTTTTTGGATGCAGATTAAAGGAGAAATACAATACTTTTTAAATATTTCAGCATAATAAAAAGACTAACGTACATTGAGTGGTTTTGTGTGAAATTCTTCGTTTCAGTGAAATGTGTCAGTTGTTCACAGTGATGGTGATGGGAACCAGATGAGATGTATGCCTCAAAGTAGAAGAATCACAGAAAGTTGTTATTTGGAATGGTTATGGATAGGCTGCCTGATGTCTGAGACATTGTTTTCTGAGAGTTTTGAGAAGATTTTGGCCAGAAACAGATCTTTACAATCCATTCATGCTAAATAAAAGCTATATATGTGCTGAAGGCATCACAGCCACTGAGTCCTGTCACCACCGTTCTGCAGAGCAGGTACGTTTCACTACAGAGAACCTGTTTGTCTTGAGTTATTCATGCTGAAATTTAGAAAAATCAGAAATTCCTTTTAAAGCTTAGTTATACTGAGGCCTTGCTTGCGGATGAAGCCTGCAGTTGGGGCTCCATCTAGGCCTAACATGTTCAGCAAATCACAGAATAAGGTTTTAATACTCTCCTCCAGAAGATCCCCCACAATCCCTTAGCAAACCGCAGAATAACGAACTCCACTATAAAGTCAGAACACACATGACTGAATGACTGACAGCGCTATGAGACGTGACTGAAACTGAAGAAAGCCTCTTCCATCAGTTAACACCTCAGTGACTCCGACCCACCAAAACAACTCCTCCTCTGCTAAACGTGATCGCTCAGTGGGGTAAATACATCAACCTCAATTTCTAAACGAGGAGATGCACAAGTAGAATCTAAAGCATCTCAGAAGAAAGATTTGTTCAGGTCCGTCTACCCTATTTTGCAGTTTTCTGTTTTGTGCCAACAGATCCACTTTGGAATGCATGAAGGGTTTAAAGGAACAGTTAAGCAACAAATTACTCACCATTACAGAGATACATTACATCACATTATATCACAATTTGTTTTACTGAGAGTGTCATGGATATCATCAGTACTTAGATGAAGACTGAGCAGCTGCACGTTTCATTATAAATAAAGCCTAATAAATCCTGCTTAAGCAGATTTAGTGCAGAGCAGCATGTGAAATGCTGAATACAAAACAATGTACTTGGTTTCTGACATTATGCTTAATTATTTTATTACATTTTAAATATGGCACTACTGTTTGTTTGTCTATTTCACCTTCTCAAACAACCAAAAACCGAAATATTCCAATGCATTTAGTCGATCATGAAAAAACTCGTTATATTTTCGATACATCACCCATGACAGATTTCCCACATAACCCAAAAGTAGCCGATCAGCTCAGACTTTCTTGATGTCCAAATTTAGCTTCTATAGTTTTGCACTGTAGCCAACAAATAATCAAGGCTCATATCACAAAAATCAGCAAACTCCATGCCTAAATCCCCTAAAACACTTGATTCAAACTGTACTGTATTGTTAAGTGATCTTAAATAAACGTACTTATGTCATTTCAAACACTGACACACCGTTTTCTAGATCAGTGTTTCTCAACCGGGGTGCCGCAGAAACGTGGCTGACCCAGCCTAATGAAATGAAATTGATATAAATTAATGCAACATCTTTATTTTAGCTTTATCACGCAGTTAAGTAAATCAAGGCCACACATCGGAGAAAACATTTCAGATTAATTTTCTAACACTGAAAATCTGTGTTTGGAACATAGCATGCATGACGTAGGCAAATACTTTTATTTACATTGCGCAAGATTGTTGAGTTGTCATAGTAATGTTTCGTCGTGGTTTATTAGCCAGCAACATGGACAGGTTTTTGAAAAGAAAAGCTTCAGAGTCTGAAAATTCTGAATCTGAGCCCTCAACATCATCTGCATCTGGTCATTCAGTGAAGGAGGTAGAGACTTCCAGCAAGGCTAAGAAACGACAGTATAATGACAATTACCTCACATTCGGATTCATCTTCGCTGGCGAGCCATCATGCCCTCTTCCCCTGTGCCTGTTATGTGGTGTGAAATTGTCCAACCAGGCAATGGTACCCAGCAAATTGAAAAGACATCTGACCACTAATCACCCATCACATGCCAACCAAAGTAAGGAATATTTTGTTCGTTTGAAAAGCGAACTCAGCCGACAGGAGCAGGTGATGTTCAAGTGTGCAAAAGTTTCAAAAAATGCACTGGAGGCTAGCTACCTGGTAGCCGAAATAATAGCTAAGGCTAAAATGCCCCACACTATTGCCGAACAGGTCATAGTACCAGCCTGTACGGCTACTGTTGACAAAATGATCGGCCCACAAGCAGCTAAAGAGATCGCAAAGGTACCACTTTCGAACTCTACCATTGGAAGACGTATTAATGACATGTCGGCAGACATAGAAGACGTGGTCTTAGAGAAAATCAGGCTATCTGGAAAATTCTCTCTGCAAGTTGACGAATCAACAGACGTGAGTGGCCAATCACAACTTTTGGGATTTGTGAGATTTATTGATGGAGGACAAATTTGTGAGAACTTTTTGTTTTGCAAGTGTTCGCCGCACAAAACAACAGGAGAGGAAATATACAGTGTAACAACAGAGTACCTTGAACAGGGAGGTCCAAGTTGGAAAAATTGCATCAGTGTCTGCACCGATGAAGCTGCTGCGATGACCGGCAGTGCCAAAGGTTTCACCAGCAGGATCAGAGCGCAAAACCAAAATGCACATTGTTTCCTTCACAGAGAAGCACTAGTTGCCAAGACTTTGCTGAAAGATCTCTCAGATGTACTGGACAGGGCAGTGGACATTGTTAATTTCATAAAGGTCCGTTAAAGTCCCGTTTTTTTTTCATTCTGTGCGAGGAAATGGGAGCTGAGCATCAGAGCTTGTTGCTGCACGCGGCTGTCCGCTGGCTCTCACGCGGAAAGGTTTTGAACCGACTGTACGAGTTAAGAGAAGAACTCAGAGTGTTCCTAACGGGAGAGAATTCAGCATATGCAGAATTAATTGCAGATCCACAATGGCGTGCAAAACTCGCATACCTAGCTGATATCTTTAAGCACCTCAATGAACTTAATTCTAAAATGCAAGGTGGAGAGGAAAATCTTATGAGCTCATCAGATAAACTGCATGGCTTCAAGTCTAAACTCACTCTCTGGCGCTCTTTTGTGAAACAGGGAGGAGTTGAGATGTTTCCTCTATACAGTGAACATTCAGACAGCAAAGAACTTTCTGGCCCTATCTCTCAACATCTGCAAACCCTTGACGAGAGATTTAATCAGTATTTTCCAGCCGAGAGCTTTGCTGGTTTTGACTGCATCCGTGACCCTTGGAATGCGCTTTGGAGAGCGCAGCCGATCCGCCAATGCAGGCACAAGAACAACAGGAGTAAAAATGTACAGAACATAATCAATAATGCAGTTTGCTTATGAGGGCACAGTAGTTGGGGTACAAATCTTACTTATGGCAGAAACCGTTTACATTTGTTTTTAGGTAAATGAACCAGTTCAGTCAAGGCTGGATCAAACCTATAGCATCTAAATGTTTTTTTTTTTCTTAATGTTGCATTTGTAAATATTTAACTGCCTCTTTAGTACTGAAACCATGACAAGGTGGAGTTTGAAAGCACATTAGCTGTGTTGACCATCCCCAGCGTGGGGCACACAGGACTGGACAAACAGAGACATTAGCAGGTCCAGCAGGAAGAAAGTGAGACCTTAATGATGCTCAGAATTTATCAGAATAATCTAATCACTCTAACGACCCTCTCAGACCTGAACTGATGAATCTAATCACCACTAATCTCCCCTCACTGCCGACCCACTCTTCTTCTTCATTTACGCCTCTCGCGTCATCAGAGGCTGAAAAACAGCAGCAAAGGATATTAAAACATCAGTAAACAAACCTGAATATCAATAACCCTCAAGTTAATGAATTAAGAAACACACATGAACAAAGAGTTAATCAGTTTTCCCCATAAAACCACTTGACTCATCCATTTTTAAGGGGCGGGGCATTTTCTTGCCCTACACTACCAGTCAAAAGTAGATTTTCTACATTTGCATATCACCAGTGGCGGTTCTAAACCAAAATGACCAGGGGGGGCCGAGGTGGGGCCGGTGTGATTTTAGGGGGGCACATATAACGGCAAAACAGGTCAGTATTTTATATATATATTATTTTATATTTAGCTTTTCATGTATTTTTGTTACAGCTCTTTTTCACAGCATGAACTCACACTGTAATCATCTCACTCTAGTAATAGGGGAAAATAGAAAGAAAAAAGAAATTCACATACAGTGAGTGGTCTCAAAATCCCATAAAGCATTTGCATGTGCACTTGACTGAAACACTCAGGGGCGTCGTAGTTGGGTAAAAAGTGGGACTAAATAATGAGGGCCCCAAGTGGGGGGAGGGCCCCTGAGGAGTAAAATTTTATTTTCCTTTAAATATAATTTTAAGATCACAATAAATGTTGTTAACTAATGTAAATGCTAACATTTTGGGTAAATGCATCAGTTGATTGATGTATTAAATTGTGTCCAAGGTAGTTGTGAACCTCGAGCTTACAGGGCCCATGGCCACTGCTTGTGCATAGGGCCCAGAATTTGGTGCTACGCCCCTGTCAGTGCTCAGAGTGTGGGAAAAGTTTTAAACGACTAGACATTTTAAAAATACACCAGCGCACTCACACTGGAGAGATGCCACCATATCAGTGCTCAGTGTTGGAGGAGATTTAACCGACTAACACTGGACAAAAAAGTTTTAGCTACTCAAATCGTCTAAAAACACACCAGCACATTCACTTTGGAAAGGAGGTTTCGGTAAACTCCAGCCAAAGGGTCGATTTTTGAAAACTCCATTTCTGTGTTTACGTGTGGACAAGAAAAATGGTTTCAAAACTGCTCAAACCTGTTCACATTCTGTGTTGTGTAAATGTTTACAAGTCACTTTTGTTTAGTTACATATGCTCTATACTTTGTCCAGCCTTAAGTTGTGAGTCGTCTATAACAATAGTTCGGAGCGTCAGGTTTTATGTTTATCAATCACTCAGATGTCTGTAAATTTTTGGCACTGCTGTTTTAGCACAGCCATGTAATACAAAATCCAAAGTTTTCAGGAATACCTGTGTGTGTGGCCAAAATACACAACTGCATTCCCTCTTGAGAGAAAACATATCACTGCCATTATTCACCAGAATAAATGTAGAAATTAGCGTAGGCTGATTCATCACTATATTAATTTATTGATTCATTAATTTATTTATTACTTAGGGGTCTTATATCAAAGCAGGGTTATTAAGGAATCCAGCATGAACTCCTTGGCCAGCAAGATAGTTCAGGAGGAATACAGTAATTAACCTTTATAAAGCTCTTCATAATTGCGTGGTTAAAAAGAGTTTTGCTTGGATAAGAGGAATTATTAGGATCAATTGTAGTTACATGACTTCGCCTTATGAACAAGAAAAAGAATCTTGTGAAGAAGAAAAAGGTCTCACTAAGACAACATTTATTTACTACATGAGACAAACATAAAACACACATAAACAGAAATTAAAACAAACGTGAGAAGTAATGGAATGTGCAATGAATGATGTTGGGATTATTGAATGAGGTTAAGGATTAATTGAGGCTTTTTCAAACAGCCCAGAACTGTGAGCTTCATGAAACACACAAATAAAACCCAGTAACCAGCAACAGTTAGTAAGCATATGATCTGCCTTACACCAAAATGATCAGAATGAGAAGGAAACAGTATGCTTATTAGCTTGGTTCAGAGGGAGGTTGGAGTTTCAGAGCTTGTTGGAGCGGAGCGTCAGCTGACAAAGTTGCAGAATTTCAGCTGTTGGATCTTGGAGCTTGCAGAGCCCAGTCTGACCAAGTCTCAGCCCCGCAGGCTCAGCAAACACTGGCTTGTGACGGTGGCCTAAATTATACCACAATGCCAGTTTCTTCACCTTGCCCATGTAAGCCTTCTCATCGTTGTTGATGTGGCCCAGCACCACTGTGTCATCAGCAAACATCACAATGCTGTTGGAACCATGAGTGGCCTCACAGGTGTAGAGGGAGTACAGCAGTGGCGAGGGTACGCACCCCTGTGGCACTCCTGTATTGATGGTGATCTCCCTACCCTCACTACCTAAGATCTACTAGTGAGAAAGTCCACACAGTGGACACAGATAGCTATTGAGTCCTAGATCCCTCAGTTTTGTGAACAGTATGCGAAGCACTATTGTAGTCTACAAACAGCAGTTTCACATAGTTACCCATAGTTTCTTGTCCATGTGGCTGAGGGTGGTGTGCAGTCACAACCCATCCAAACCACACATGCAAAGAAATCAAACCATAGATGTCCATAAATCATGTGTAATAAAATGGAATGACACAGGTAAACAAAATTGAACACATGAAGGTACTAAAGGCTTTGAAAAAAGTAATGACACTAGCTGAAATCTATCAGAAATTAGAAAGCAATCCTGCACCTTAGTGCAAATCGATATCAGCTGGTTCAGTCCCAACTGATGGCCTATTAAAATGTGTTTAATTACTAAGGTGTCATTTTATGTCAAGATCACTTTTAGAAATATATTTACTTAGAAAACTAATACGCTGTATATAACACTTGTTAAACTTCTTCACATGTCTGTAAATATTCCAGATATCTGTAATAAATGTTCAAATTACAAAGGAACCTTCCTTCACTGTTTTGGGGAATGCACAAAGATTCAAAACTTCTGGAAGAAGGTCATAAATTATAATAGAAACCGGAATAGAAACCAGAAACATGGGTTTTACTTGAAAAAATGGTAATAATGCGGATCATCTTAATGACACATTTTATGGTTATTTTGTCATAAGTATGTTGGTGTAACAAATATATGTAAGTGAGTGAGTTTGTCATTTGGTGATGGGAGGGGCGTTCTTATGGTTCAGATTTGTTGTATAGTCTTAATTTGTTTGTAATGAAAAGGAAAAGTCAAACATTTTAGAAAAAAAGATGACTGTTTGTACAAAAACTGAAATGCATGTGGACGAAATGAGCTTGTTGTTCATATCTGTTGTGCAGAAAAACAGAGAAAAAGAAAATAAAAGAGGACAAAATGTGAAAGCAGGTGGGAAAAGGGCTCAGGCACAAAATAAACAAGTACACTGTGTTGATGCAGGTGAAATGCACAGGAGTCTTATCTAGTGCTGCATAAATTGCACAATCTGTCACACCAAAAATCGAAGGAATTCCTATTTAGAACTAGATACGGGGGCAGATATGAGACATTCCTGCATCATTTAACACTCCATTCAACAGATGGTGAGTAGTGAAGAAGCATTAGACCACTAGGGGTCATTGAAGTGCAAGTTCAAATGAATAATCGGTGTGTTTTATTCCACTACATATTTTTAAGTGGCACTATCCACCATTGCAGGCCCGGCGCCACGCGGGGCGTAAGGGGGCGTCGCCCCCTCAGCGGGATAATACCGCCCCTTTGTTAAAATATGCCCTACTTTTTAACTAAAAAAAATCAATTTAAAAGAATAATACAAAAGTTAAACCACTATAGTTAGCTTAAAAAATAAAATCTAAATTTTACATACGTGTCGGTACGTTCAAGATTTTCAAATCCAGGCACTTGATTGGTCAGTTGGGTGAGCGGTGGAACTCGGATCCTTTTTAGGATTCGGCTCCC
>JBBPCY010000130.1:2157294-2162294 GCA_037974405.1 Brachyalestes nurse
TATATATACACACAGACAATATATATATATATATAAATATATAGTATGACCACATTACAATGTTGTATACAAATGTGTTCTTATGATTAATAAACATTGTTTTGACTATTTTTTGTTGAAGTGATGTCATAAAATATAATTGTTTAAGCCTCACAGCTTTTCCCGATTTTAAAGTGATGAGGAGTGTTCAGGTAAAATGGGATTGCTGTGCAGAAAAAATGGGTCAGAGATATTTCTGATCAAACATCCATTTTAATTCATTTTAAATTAATTATATGCTTCAACATAAATCACAACTGTCACTTCTATATCAAGATGCCTCATCACACTCCTCTCTTTTCAGCCAGAGAGCTCATGTGTACACGACTATGTTCATTTGTGCATGTTAGTGTATGTGTGCATACACACACTCACTAAAATACACGCACACTCACTAACATGCACACTATAAACACACATCACATATAAACACACACATAATATGGTGAAACGTATGTGACAAGGGCATGTAATAACAAAATTAATTGATATATGAATTATATTAAATATATTAATTGTTAATGCCTATGATTGTGTTCTAGAAAAAATCCTTTTGATAAGAGGAATCATCAGAATATCTGTTTAAACCAAACATTTTAACTGATATTCTGTTTATTTAGAGAAATAACACCATTTTATCTGACTGAGGCCATCATGACATGGATTATGAAGCATTACTTTTAGATGTTCATGTTTTTCTTATTGATTTATCAACCTTATTATTGACAAGCCACTCACCATGTAGTTTTCTTTGGCGGTCTTAAAATCAAGTATAGCAACTTCAGACTAATAAAATCAAACACCAAATGCCAAGTACTGTTGTGGTAAGAGTTTGAAATCATTGGCTTTTAACTTTTAAAGTGCTTAATGCTAACTATTAGCTATTTGCTTTTAGTCTCTCGTACCTTTATTTGTCTTTCCCTAGGTTAGAGACAGTCAGAGCATTTCATAATTTGCCAACATATGTGTCCTTCAGGCTAAAAAAAATTCAAATGCATAAATGTCACTCTTGATTATCTTTGTAACTGAGTAATCTGACAATTACTGAGGTGATTAATCAAATAATTACACTAGAGTTTTTGTTGTCTTTTATTTTTCTCTTCTTTTTTCTGCTCTTTCTTTAACTTCTTCTTTTTCTGAAAATAAAATAACTTTAATCGTACTTTGATGAAATAATTTAACATTCTGGCTGTAAATTACATTAAAGACGGCTCCAAGAAAGGCATGGCTGTCAAAGCATTGGTCCTGTTATTAGTAGATTGTGAGTTCAATCCCATGCCAATGCCAGGAGTCCAAGAGAGTATTAATGATCTCCAATCCAATTTAATATATGTAGTGCTTCTGATGTTGATGTGTCTCCAAGGTCCAAGCCCCTAGTGAGTGAGCTAAATGTGACACTGGCAACGAAAAACTCACTAAAGACTCTAAAGAGTAACCCATCCTTCTCTGGTTGGCAATGGATAGTAAACGAGAATAAAAAAATGACACTATAGAGGGGACTAGTAAGGGAAAAGTGTGCAAACCTAATCGCTGATGCTTCTCACTGACCTTCGCTCTCTCTGGGTAGGAGGTAGCAGCTGGTGGCTTAGGGAGTGATCGCAGGGGCAAGACGGCTGAGGGTTCGAATCCCAGGAATGCTGGTGGCACCACTGATGTACCCTCAAACAAGGTACCGTCCCCACACACTTGGTGAATGGCTTAAATACAGAGGAAGAATGAAAAAATCCCCCCCTAAAAAAGAAAAAAGTGGTCTCTTGAGGTTTGCAGGGTGCCTGTTTATAATTGGGTAACTGAATTTAATAAAGTGGTCGTGACAGCAACGGTACCCACTGCCTCTCTCTTTCTCTCTCTCTCTCTCTTTTCTTCCCGAGCTTCCTCATCCATGACTGTGCTGAATGATTGTGTGGAGTGTGTAGGTGCTGTTTGTTTATGAGGGCCTGTATGCACATCAACGCCTCTTAATGCAGAGAGGGTCACTAAGCCAAACACATAACACTCAATCATGCACAGACAGCAGGCCTGCTGATAAGTGTATTAAAGCATGGGGTTGATATAGTGACCTTGGCTGTGGGGCTGTGCATCATATCACCCTCAAACGGCGTCAGATATCGACTCTCCGGACTCTATTAGCTGGTCAAAGCATCAAAGCAGGGCGCGGACATATACATAACACAGCGTACAGCACTAATAGAAACGTCAGGGCGATGAGACGCAGCGAGGAGGCGTCAATAATTAAGAAATCGTGTGAATAATTATGCAGTGGCCAAAAAAAGTGGCGGATATTACTGAGCTTGTTGTTCATTCAGCTCCTCCTGTCTGTCTTTGACTGATTAATTTATGACCTTTGTCATCTAGGTATTAAAATCAGCCCTGCGTCTGTTGCTATGAGGAGTCAGCTGCATAGTGACAGGAGTTCCGTTGCCGTGGGGTCAACAGACACGCACATCTGTGAGCCCTGAACCACATGCACACACACACACACACACACGCAGACACACACACACACACGCAGACACACACGCTCCACCTCAGCTCAGCAAGAGGACGATCTTAGTGCCCCTCTCTCCCCGAGGCCTCACCGCGGGTGCCTGCAATCTGTCCCACGTCAAAGCTCATATCTTCAGCCGTGTCACTCACGGCCAACTTTTATCCGCGTTCCCACAGAACTTCCAGTGCACTCTCTGCACTTTTCCAGACGTGGCACGGAGCCGCTGTGTGAAGGTCGCCTGAGATTGACCCCAAATATGGAGCTCAGTTGTTGCCCCTGGATGTTTGCTAATAGCAGAGCACAGCTGAATCACATTTTCTCCTAAATGAGGACAATCTAATATGCTTAACATGGCTTCATGTGACAGGGGGGTGAAAAAAATTACATTTCATATGTTCATGTTATAAAAATCTATTCTTTTTTAATTAAAACAGTTCGATGTTGTAGTTTTCTGTGAAATCTAAAAGTCTATGTTGTAGTTTTCTGTGAAATCTAAAAATCTAAAATTTTATGTAACTATATTTTGTTGCATCCTTTGTAGAAGTATAGCATGGCTCCTTTTGGCTTATACTGTAATAAGGAACGGCTTAATGTGGCTAAACTAGCACTGTCAATGTAAATGTTGGTACAGACAATTTAAATGTACTCTCAAAGGTACAACACGGACCTCAAGGCCCAAATGTGTACCTTAAATGAGTTTTAAAGGTGCAATACATTCATTTTCTCAGGGAAAATGGGAAAATTGGCATATTTGTACAGTTTAACTAGTTTAATTAGAAAACAAATGCCTGGAGTAAAGACAGAGTGTATAGGGCCAATGCAAAAATATAGCTGAAATATATTTTGATACAATTATGCTCCTAAAATGAAGGTACTGAAGACGTACTCTTGAGAGTACCAGCCCAGAGACAGTATTTGTACCCTGAAAGGTACAGTTTGTTCTGACGCGCTCTGTAATATATCAGAGACCGTGCAGTGCTGATATATCTTTCTTTCATATAGTGATCATCCTCCAGTCCCTACATAGAAAATGCTGTGAAGTGAAAATTCATGAGTTAACCAGTGAATCATTCCAAACGCAGAGCACATTTCTGTCACACCTTACTGGTTATGAATCAAAAATGTAAAACGTTTGCAAATGATTTGCAAATTCGGAGCTCACCATTACTTCATGTGAGCCTTTTATTGTTCTCACACACGCAGGCTCAGTGCACACTTCCATCCACTTATTCATTAATTGTTTCATGAGCTACTAAAGCTATATCTGCAGGGAGAAGAAAAAAACACGGCGATTTAATTGCCGGCGCACAGACACGGGGAGCGTTTTCTGCTCATAGCTGCTCAGTGAGACAATAAAAACTAAGTGTCCAGCTAGCGGAGTGTGCCAGCTTGCTTATACGTAGCTCTGGGGCTTCCTGTGGCTGGAGCCACCAGAGACGTCTCTCTCCTTCGCCTCTTTCTCTCCTTCTTCATTCATCCGTTTCCCTCTGTCTCTGTGTTCTAGACCCGCGTCAGCCTGAGCTGCATCTAAATTATGATGTGCACTGATTGAAAATACAGTCATTAGCATTAGCCAATAAGTCTGATTTGGAACAAAAGCACTCTGTGGTGCCAAAGCTCCGGAGAGTGTTTGTAATGCAGACAAATCATGCTGGTCCTTCGCTAGGAGGCAGGTGTGTGTATTTATGTGTGTGTATGTGGAACTAAGGTGCAATAATACACTAAACCAACGCTACCAAAGACTATAGCAAGGAGAGGTAGTGTTTATCGTGATGTTGTCGGGGTCCCTGGGCAGTAAACATGACCTTGAATTGCTTGTTGCTTTTGCAAAATGGTGACGAAACATAACATGATAAAATACCCCATCATTAATAAATAATTTAATACTGCAATCACAAAACTGCAATCAACAATGGCTGCTTAGCAACATAACCATCAAAGATCATGCCATAAACAACACAATGCAGAGTTCAGTTCATGTATCCAGGCACTACATGTTCAAAAGTATCCAGACAGCTCCTTTAATGAGTGAAATCATGGGTGTTTAGCTGTACTCATACGGCTTGTATAATTTTAAAAGGACAGACCTATAGAATGGAGCAATATGGAGCAGCTGCACATGGGTCTAAGGTCACCATGCCCTATGCCAGAGGGGTATAAAGCCCCCAGCGCTGGGCTGTGGAGTAGTGGAACAGTGTTCATTGGAACTTTACATTAAGGTGCTCTCGTGTTTATAATCCAGAACTGAATATCCAGCAACAGTCGCTGACCTCACTACATGCCCTCATGCAGGAGGGGAAAATACTTGAGTGACTGTACTTCATTACTATCATTAAGTATGATTTCGGAAGATTTGTATTTGATTACCGAAGTACAGAGGTCAGCTACAACATGAAAACCTCTGACAAGTGAAGCGAAGAACACTGATTGTCTTCTACAGTGGCACCTGTCAAAGACAGCAAGTGAACCCTCG
>JBBPCY010000130.1:2167294-2171673 GCA_037974405.1 Brachyalestes nurse
CCACGGAAAAAACTAAAAGACTGCATCACATTTTTTCTGGTTACTGGTTTTGTAATGTGTGGGAGTGTGTCTGTGTAAAATGTCACTATTGTTTTATACGCTATTGACCACACTTGATTCAAAATTCCAAACAAAAAAATGTTTGGAGAAAATGTAAAAATAATACACATAAATACTTATTATAGCTTGGAAATGTTAAACTACACAACACTCTTATTATTTTACAATTCCAATTAAAACAGTGATGTTAAAAACAGTGATGTTAAAAACACAGGCACACTACTGCACTCAACACATATGGAGGCGTTTGTATATAGATTTAGAGGATGTTTTTCTAGACAGTTGGCAAGTAAATATACATTTTTAGAGCTTCTAGGGTAAATACATTTTGTTTATAGATTATGGGGATTTTTTGGAAATATTAAAATCATTTTCATAAATTTAGGCAAAAATGTCAGATATTAAGGGCAAGTCGCCACTTTTTTTTAGATTATGAGGAAACTGACATTTATTTGTTTCCTATTATAATTGCAGCATTTTTCTCTCAGAAATTCACGCCGTGCAATTACATGTCGCTATCAATATTTGATCAAAATGTAACTCAGTAACAATAAATGTGATGAAAGAGGAAGGACTATTAACGGTTACGCCGCACGTCTACAAATGATCACAGAGCAGGAATTATGTAAATATATGACTGAGGGCTCAAGTCACTGCTTCCTTCTTTTGAAAGGTACTGCATATAAACATTTAGTGATGAACTGGAATAATCCATTTACTTTAATCCATGTACCTTAATTAGAGTTTTTAATATATGAGGATATTTGCAAATGTCTGACAGCTCCTTTGCAGCTCAGTGGTTTTTCCTCTGTATGCCGAACAACAGTAATGAAGAGAAATGCTTTCTCATACGAGGGAAATGAAGGGTCTGTTTCAGATGGAAGACTTTTTCTGATAAGCGAACGTCCCATATGTGGATGTTAGACAATCTCATAATGTGAACAGAAATGGAACGCAAGTCTGTCTTTGCAGGAGGTGAATGTTGTGTAACATGTGAAGCTGCATTTTAGATTTAATTACAGTTATTATCAATAATATTGAACATGTTGTGATTGGTGGTGTACGTGTCCTTGTTCAGCCACCCATAGGGGACAAACATCTAATGACATCCAGATGTGTCTGAGAGTGATAGTTTAAAGCAGTTCTTCCCAAACTGGTCCTGGAGGACCCCCTGCCTCACACATTTTAGTGTTTACACTCACTTCAGCTCAGGAACAGCTGGGTAATTAACAGGCTGGAGGTACTCTGGGACCGCTTTGGGAAACACTGGCGGTCCAAAAAATCTCAAACTAGCACAAACATCTCAGAAAACAAGAGACAAACCTACGACGGGTGCTGAAAGATTCAAGTTACTGTCCTTGGAATGTACCTTTGATTCACACACACACACAGTGAAAAAGATGCATACCTGATGAGCCATTTATAGAGTCCCACGTCAAAGTGTCTGAAAGAAAAATACATTCTTCAGTGAGATTAAAAGGGTCAAAACACACTTTACTACAGTGTAACCTTGGATTATTACATTCAATTTCTGTTCATTTGAATAAAGAAGCTGAGGTGCTAAGAGACAAATAAGTCCACATGCTCTTCAGAGAACCCGCCCCTGGTCATTTTAATGCACAGTTACTGTCAGTTTGCGGAATTTTTAAAGAAATGTTACACGTACATATACAATACAATGGCTAAAATATACGTATGTACATATTGTACATGATATATATATATATATATGTGGCTTGTGCAAAAGTTATGTTGTGCTTCATTTTTCTCAAAGTGTTAAACTCAAATAGAAAATGTACTGCAACTTAAAATTGTCACGTCTCGTCCGTCTCAGTCACGCCCCCAGCGGAGGCCGTCGCCCGAGTATTAGGTGGTACACAGCCCTGGGCATGTGAGGTCATAAGTTGTCGTGTGTATGGTCGTTTGGTGCCTAGACATCCCAGGTATGTGTGTGGAGTTTAGTTAGCTCATTAGCAGGGTTGCTAGGTACCTAACGACATGTCCACCTGTCTTGTGTTGCGTTTAAGTAATGCTTGTTATTGAGTTGACTGTCTGCGTCGTGTGATTGGCTGTCTGTGTGTGCGTGTGAGTTTAAGAGCCCAGCCGATCCACAGAATCTTTGCGTGGTCACCCAACACCATCCCTTGGTTCTGGTGTGGGTTTTTGTATGGAGAAAACTTTATCGCTTGTGATCTCTTGCTTATGTTCACTAGATGGGGAACAAAAATAGAGGCACAGACGGGACTTTCCAGTTTGCAGCCACTGGAGTCTCCAGTGGCAGTGGAGAGCCTTCCATGCCTGCAGAGCAACGCGAGCTGGATCCTTTGCTTACACCCACAGCTTGGTGTGTGTTTCTCCCCTATCTGTGTGTACAGTCATGAGTATGGGAGCACCCTTTGCCTTTGAGAGAACTCCACAGGTTGCAGAGTAGTTGTATTGGCCCCTGAAGGCTTGCAGGCCCCCTTCCAGTGTTCAGTTTCAGTTTTGTTCGAAGTGAAGGTCCTCCGGAACTTTTGTATCTGTACTAGTGTATATACGTGTCCACCGGAGTCAAGGTCCTCCGGCATCACAGTGTATCTCGACTCGTTTTAATCTCTTTTGTATGTGTGAAACCGCATGGCTCTGTGCAACTTGAACTTTGTTGATTTTCAATACTATCACCGAGGTCAAATCAGCATATAATTAGGTGTTGCTGGTATGTGTTGGAGGGGTGTGTTCAGGCAACACTAAATATTTTTCTGTAATTTTATCATTACATACTTATTTAGTGTATTTATGTAATATTAATTACATTTACTTTATACATTTAGTTATAAAGCTACAACAAACAAATAATAATACGAGAATAAAGACACTCCTGATGACTGAATTCCCTTCCTCTACTATTGTGCATACAGCTCATACAAAGCCCATATACTATTTCCAGTACAGGACAATGTAAACACATCTCTTATTAAAACCAGTAAAAAAAAAGAGGTGCCTGGGTCTGCAAAACAAACATCCCACACCCTTCAACAGAAATGTGATATTGATTCATATGTTCGAATCTGTGCCTTTAATAGAATTTCTCTGCTTGGTTCAATGAGCAAGTGGAAGAAATAAGTAAGAGGTGTTCTCTCAGGGGACCCTCTATTTATGGGGAGGGCGACAATCACTGCTGTGTATCTATGAGAGGAACTCGTTGATGTAAAGACAATGCTTTCGGAAAAGCCCTGATTGGCGTGGGTGGGACGTTTTGCTCAAGGGCACATCAGCTGTGATCACTGTGACCTCAGCTCCTTCAGTCCACCGGCAGAAGGTCAATTATCCATAATGCGCAGCCTCTGTTCTCCAGCTGGCCACTCCGCTGCCCGCGAGCCCTGTTTACACAACGGCGTAAATCAGGGAGGCCCCTTCTGGAAGTGGATCCATCCAGCCGAGGACAGCCTTTCTACACTTAATGACATGAGCCACTTCTACACCTGTGAAAATAAAGAAGGCCCCGGTGCGCTGGAGACGCTTCACGGAGCCGCTTTAATTAATCTCAGAGGGCGGGGTGAGTGTGTGTGCTGCGACGGTTGTCACTTTGTCGAGGGGATTGAGCCCCAGACCGGTGATCTGAGACCAGTTCGGGGTTTTCTCCTTTAATGGCTTGGGCTGGGACCGGGAGAGGTGACGGCGGGTCTTAAAGCAGCATTTAAAATAATAGGAGACAAAACTGCTGTCCCAGAAGGTTTTGGAACTTTAGAGCTCTCGCCCATCCTGCACTCCTGAATCAATCAGCTGGACTTTCAACATTAAAGAATCTGAATCTGAATCAGAAAACTTTATTAATCCTGGAGGAAACTACTTACAAAACGACTGCACAAATACACAAATACTATAAAATATAAGTCAAACATAAAATTGAAAATACTCTGCACTAAATATGCTATATACTCTGCTATATACACAAAAGCTGTGGTCAGTAAGAGAGGTGGATGTAAATACTATAAATAAATACATTTAATTACTGTTGAAGTAGTTTACTAGTTACACAAAAAGTGATTTATTCTCTATATTGAGTAGTGATATTGCACATGGTAATGCTACAGCAAACAATAAAAAAAGAGACTGCACATGATGATGATTTAGCTCAATATGAAATTGAGTAGCAACAGGTTTTTGCACAGATTATTGTGTTATAGAGTCTGATGGGTGGGTGTGTGATAGGGGAGGAGTTTAAGTGTCTGATTGGTTGGTGTAACAGGGTGGAGTTATAGAGTCTGATGGGTGGGTGTGTGATGGGGAGGAGTTATTGAGTCTGATGGGTGGGTGTGTGACAGGGGGAGGAGTTATAG
>JBBPCY010000130.1:2217258-2228930 GCA_037974405.1 Brachyalestes nurse
TGCATTGCATAGAATTGAATTGAAAATTGTCATAGAGCATATCTTAAGCTTTGGTGTCCTTTTGCTTTTCCTTCATTGCTTAAGATGCATTTTAACATGTGTAACATACAAGAAAGAGGTACAGAAAAGGCCCAACAAGCCCAGAAAGTCTGAATCTTCAGTTTCTATTCTGAACACCATAGGGACGCATCCGCATTCAAACAGCCTATTCCGCCACCTCGAGTCCAGTTAAAAACAATTACTAAACACTCCATCCCTCAAGCTAATGACTCTTGTAAGAAATTAAATCAGTATTGATCCGGTGTGCTCTTTGCTGTGTTCCCAGATTATTTGGTGCCGCAGTATAAGAGATTAGTTTGTTTTTAAATAATGGCCAAATGCCAAAGTTTCATCGACGTGACGAAAGCTCGGCGGCAATGTTATTAGATTACACTCTCAATCCGTGTCCATTTCGCTAGATTCTTTTCTTATGTTTTAACTTGTGGCTGTCCTCATATATTATTCCCCAGCCTGACTCATATGCCAGCACACCGGGGCTGGAACATCTAGTCATGAGCATGTCACAGCTTATGGACCTGCATTTTAATGGTGTCTACAGCTAGACCCTTATGAGTGTTGGTTGAAAGTGAGCAGTTTTCACTGAATATATTCATTTTTATGATGTTATACACACCATAAGTCAGTCACAGTCATATTTAAGCCCGACTAGGACAGAGTGAATGCACCTCTAGTTATTTCTATCCTCATTTTTCTGCCATTCGTGGACTGAGACTTGACAGAGATTAACGAAATGTATTCCGCCTGTTTTGCATGCACTCACTGGCCACTTTATTAGAAACACCTACTTTATTCACTTCATTTGAAAAACCTACAAGCCTAGCTTGCACTTTGACTCAGTGGCCACTTTGTTAGAAACACCAACCTTGTACTTCCATCCTTTGGCCACTTTATTAGAAACACCCACCTTGTACCTCCCCATTGGCCACTTTATTAGAAACACTTCACTTGAAAAAACCTACAAACCTTCCTTGCTCTTTTACTCTGTGGCACCTTTATTATACTTCCACCCACAGGCCACTTTATTAGAAACATTTACATTGTACCTCCACTCACTGGCCACTTTATTAGAAACAGAGATAAAGGTTGTCTGTTGTTAGAGAAGGTTAAGTTAAGCAGAGGAAACCAGAGATTAATGTTAATTCTCAATAACTAGCAAGCAGTGTAGTTTAATACATAATGCTAGGTGCCCACAACGTGTGAATGAGAGTTAAGAGCATGGTAATTATGGAGAGGTTGGTAGTCTCCTTCCTGGGGTTTTTGATGGGTCTCCTCAGGATGGTGAGTGAACCTTAGGTAAAAGATTCTGTTTCTAAGCTTAGCAGGAGGGTCAGAGGCACATGGGTGACTTCATAGCGGTACTGAACTGGTCCAGAGACATCCAGTTGTAGAAGTGCCAGCTTTGCTCTGGATAACAGGACACAGACAACCAGAGGAAGAGTAGTAAATCCCTAAATAGAGCATAGTGTACTGTCACAGAAAATAAACCGGAATTGTGTGTAAATAAGGAAAAGACGCGATGGTGGGGCTGGTCTGGAGGGCAGACAGAAGGAGCACAAAGTCAAAGTCAGATATCAAAGAGAACTTTATTGTCATCGCAGCTATGTAGATGTAAACAGTCAGACGAAATGGCGTGGCTCCAGATTTAACAAAGTACAATAAAACACAGAGAATACACAAACCTAAATAGCATATAAATGTGAACTAGAAATAAAAAGGGCATTTTACTACAGATGTGCAAATTATTAGCAGCAGTGCAATATAAATATACATTAAAAATACAGAAACTTACAAACTTAAAAATACAGACAGTCAGGGACTATTTTAGTTCAGCCTCAAACCAAGTAGCAGAAGATAAGTAAAGTAAAACCAAAATAATATAAAACCAAAGTCTATGTCTCTGAATGCAGTGTCATTAAAGTCCCTGTTGTTGTAATGGTAATATAATATGGACAAAAGTAATGGGACGCCTGACGCCAGTGAATACCACAACATAACCTCGTATAAAGTAAATTAACTGAAGAAAATGTTTTCACCTTGCTGTGTAAGTTAATGTAAGAAAACTTTTTTACAAATTTGAACTTTTTCTGAACCATTCGTATCGATCTGTTCACCATGACATTTTGACAGGGTGTAAATGACAGCTTGAAATGTATACTTGAAAACTTGTGTGGTTTTGACTTGAATTCTTGGATTTTCATCAGAATGGCCAGCTATGGGAGTTTCACGTTCTTGCATGCTTTGTGTACCGAAGGACATCAAATGATCCTTATATGTCCATAGGCGTCCTGACACACTGTTTATCAGTGTGCAGTTTCTACAGCTTTGATCAGTGTGTGTGTGTGTGTGTGTGTATACACACGTGTGAGAGTGCGTGTGCACTCTGGACTGTGTGTGGGTGCAAATGTGTGTGTGTGTGTGTGTGTGTGTGTGTGTACACAGAGCGCAGAAGCTTAGAGATAATCTGGGCCTCCAGACAAAAAGGATTCAATTCTGTTTCTGCTGTCACTTCCACCTCACTCTCGCACTCTTTTTCAGCCAAATCTTTCTCTCTTCCCCAAACGCCCCTCTGTCTTTCTTGATCTCTTTCGCTCAATCTATCCTTCTCTCCCGTTCTTTCTGGCGTCTCTCTCTCCTCTCTCTTTTTCTCTCTATCTTTCCGTGGAAGGATTAGCCAAAGGTGTTTGCGGGAGGCAGTGCATCAATCAGACTTCATTAGTATTAATTTATTCATGCCCATCTGTCTCTCTCTCTCTCTCTGTGTCTCTCTCTCTCTCTCTCTCTGTCTCTCTCTCTCTCTCTTTCTCTTTCTCTCTCTCTCTCTATCACTCTGTCTCTCTCTCTGTCTTTCTCTCTCTCTCACTGTCCCTCTCTTTCTCGTTATCTCTATTTCCTAATCCTTGTCTCTGTCACACACTCACCGTCTTGCTCACTCTGTCTGCTTCTGTCTCTCTCTCACTCTCTCTTTATGTCACTCGTCCTCCCTCGCCTTGCTGTTTATGCACAGGTTTTGCTCACTTTCATGTCATCCTTGCCGCCCCCTTCCTGTTTTCTCACCTCTGTCTCTTTACTTTTCTATGAAGACATTTAGTCATTTTGTTACCCTCTCTCTCTCTCTCTCTCTCTCTCTCAGGTGGAAGAGAGTGAGGAGAAGCAAGAAGAGGAGGAGGAGGAAGAGGAGATGGAAGCCTCGGAGGAGTTCAACGTCATCCCTTCATTTTCGGACAAAACGGTCACTAACCTGGGCGGCTCGGAGACGGGCAGAGTTCAAAGCCTGGCCTTTAGCACCCCTGCCCCAATGCCAATGCTAATGCTGCTATTGCTGCTACTAACTACCCTCAGCTGGGGGTAGAAAACACACACACACACACACACACACACACACACACACACACACTCCCCCTCTCTCTCTCACACACCCACACACATATATACACACACACGTAAACACACATACACTTACATATACACTCCTCCTCTCCTCAAATAATCACCCAGACTCTATATATATATAAGACTTTATACCGAGGAGAGAATGAATAAAGGAAGAAATACCGAGGAGAGAATGAACGATGGAGAGAATGAATGAAGGAAGAAAGAGTGGAACGAGATGAGGAGAAAAGAAGAGAAAGGGGAAGAGAAGAAAAGAGAAGAGAAGAGGACAAGAAGGCCCTCTCCCTCCGCTGTCCCTTCGTCTGCTCTTCGTTGCTCCTCGTGGAAGAAGAGGGCCCGTGTACAGCCGCCGCCGCTCGTTCACTCTGGAATCCTGTTTTGTTTGAACTGTGAGGTGTGATTCACAACTCGATTCATGACTCATTGGACTGAATAGAATTGGACTGTAATTGAGAGAATCGGTGGATCAGTAGTATAATGTATCTATTGTGTCATACATCTTTGCTTTGCTGATGTCGGCTAAACCGCCAGTCAGTCCAGCAGCATTCGCTACATTGCTTTAATCAAATGACATATCTATGAGTGCACAGCTTGTTCTTTTTTTTCCTTTTTGGACTTATTTTGCATTTTCTTGTTGCCGAAGCCTTTATGAGTGTGTGTGTGTGTGTATGTACACAGGATGTTTGCGCTTTGTCAACATCAGAGGAAAACTGGTAGAGTATAGATTCCTGCGTCTTTCATCTCATGCACTTCTTTGTCTCAAGTCAGGTTTTCGCACACACATACACACACACACACACACACACACACACACACACACACACACACACACACACCATGACCCTCCCTCAGTGCAGATGCAAGCGCTTTTCCTTTATTGCTCTATCTGCGATGTGCTTTAATTTTTAGAGTCAGCACAGGCTGTGGACTCTAACCAGGGGCATAAATAACAAAAAAATAAAAATACCACCACCACCCGAACAATATGAGTAATAAAGTCGAAATAAATAAATAAACACGTCCGTAGTAAATAAATAAATAAATAAGTCGATGGAGAAGTGAGCGCACAGCAGGTGTTTCGGGGGGGTGGGTGGGTCCAGTCTGGGTCTTTTGGAACCCGCGGGTGGGAGAAAGAGAGAGGGAAGTTATTTGCCAGCCGCCTGTCGCTCCGTGCTTCATGCCTTCGTTTTTCGCTTTTGCCGAGATAATGGCTTACAACGCAAACTGTTTATCTTGTTGCGCGTTCCGGTGTGGGGAGGGGGACAGTAGGGGTTGGGGAGGGGGGGTGCGGGGAGGGGACGAATTGGTTCTGATGGGGTGGAGAATTGGAACGAGGGAGGTAGTTGAAAGAGAAAGAGAGAGGAGGGGAGAGAGAGAGAAGAGAGAGGAAAAAATGCGAGGAGAGCCCCTCCAGCACAAACATACAGTTGAACATCTCATGCTCTTTCAGTTTTCCTATGTCTTATAAATCTATTGCTGACACTAATGTTTTTTGCCTTTTCTCTCTCTCTCTCTAACTCTCCTCCACCCTCCCTCCTTTTCTCCACTCCTCTCTCTTGCACGTCTGAAGAAGCAAAAGCATCTTTGCTTCCTTCCAGAGGGGGTTTTAACGTAGGAGGGTTATTAAAGCCTTCTGCAAAGCACCCCCCCACACACACATACACACACCCCACACCCCACGTCCTCAACAACCCTCTATTCTAGAGGCTCAGGAGAATCTAATGCAAGGTAAAGAGGTCATACGCTGTTCTCTCGGTGCTCCTGCCCATCTTCCATTGAGAAGAAGCACCACATACACGTCTCAACAATGAGCTGCCCGAATGGATCTATTATGCGGCTGGGGAACAGGGGGCCTTGATTGAAGCGCCCGTTCCGCTTGTTGCCCCGTCCCATCGACGGCCCTTAATTAAGAACAGGCGCGTTCGGGGGAGCGGAGATTGACGCGTCCGTCCGAGAAGCACCGGTCAGCCTCTTTGATGACTGTTGTTATTTTTTAATTGTTTCCCGGGCCCCCGCTTTGTCATCGCAACAAGCGAGGGATGCTGAAAGAAGGCCAATGTCGGAGGACAAGAGGTTCCGCGGCTTACATGAATGCGTTCTGAATAAATAAATGAACAAATAAGCCATGCATTAAATAAAGACATATTGCCAGGCGTCCCTGAAGAGAGAGGTGTGGTGAGCGAGAGACTGAGAGAGAGAGAGAATCCTCTGGGACTGAACGCCTTCTCTGCCATCTCCCAGTGTGTGTGTGTGTGCGTGTGTGAGAGTTTATTTGCGTGGATGGCATTTCAACAGTGTCTGGACCCATCCCAAGCTTTATTTAATATTAGACCCTGTCCCTGAGCTCGGGCATCCATCTGCGGGTGTGTGTTTTCACAGGGCCTCTGTGGGTTCAGCGCCAGTGGAGAGAGAGAAAGAGAGAGAGAGAGAGAGATGGATGCAGACTGGAGCAAGAAAACAGAAGAAAGATAAAAAAAGAAGAAAAATAAGGCAAAGGGAGGAAAAAAGTGAGGAGCGCGAGTTTGCATCAGAGAGAGAGAGAGAAGGACAGAGAGAGAAGGAGAGAAAGGGAGGCAGAAGGCTTGGGAGAGGATTAGGAGTTCTGAGAGAGGAAAAGATTGCATGTGAAAGATTCGGGGGGGAAAAAGTCAGTGAGGGAGAGAGAGAGAGAAAGAGAGAGAGAGAGATAGACTGTGCATCAGCAGCACTGAAATGAGCTTTAGTAGTGGAGCCTACAGCCTGCAAAATAAATCAGGACTGGCTGACTACATCACTAATGCTACTATGAGCCCAGAGGTTTGCCCTTCTCGTAGACACACACACACATACACACATATACAAATACACACACACTATAGTTCTTTCAGCCAGTGTCCACAGCTTTTAGATGTTGGTCCACTCTCATCTCTTTTGTTTTGCCTCTCCCAGAGTGACTCTTCCCCATCACCCTTAGACTGAAACTTTCAAACACTTTCTCTCTCTCTCTCTCTGTCCTCCAGCGGTAGTTAGTCCTGTGCCGTGCGCTCAGTGGAGTGTGTGGCTCTCTGTTCCACCCCACACTCCACACCCTCCAAATTGCATTATCATAATTAGCACACGCTAATGTTTTCCTAATGAAGAACTCTCCAGAAGAAGCCAAAACTCAGAGGCCAAATTTAAGCCCCCTTTAGTTGAGTGCACTTAGATTATGTTCTTTATTTATTAATGACAAAAGCTTTATTTTTTACTACTTGAGGCCTCGCGGCATTGGTCTGTCTTTTGTTGGAATCTATGTGAACTTTAGCGAAACTTTGATCGGTGCAACTCTGTTTTTTTAGTTGTCTCTGTTTCTTTGATGTCTCTTTTCTTGTTTGTCTTTCTGTATGTGTGGGTGTTTTGAAACTGGACCTCACTGCTCGTGCTCCACTATTGAGAGTGCACACATCTGCAGCTGAAGTACAGCTGTACAGTGCCGCGCATGGTCATTTCACAATGCGTCGTCAGTTGCTGTGGTCATTTTGTGATGTGACTCGGAGGATGTTTCCATCAACAGGACAGATCCAACGTACAAAATAAAATGCAGAAAAACAATAGCACACAAAAGATGCTCATTTTCCTAGAGATGGTTCCAGTGTCTGTGACAGAGTGGGAAAGACCATACATGTCTCCTCACACTGTGTTGAATATGCCTCTACAGTCTTATTCACTGACTCCTACTGCACCCACACTTCTACTGTACCCATTCTCAGTGAATTCTGAATGCCTACTGTACCCACTCTCAGCCAACTACAAATTCGTACTGTATCTGTTCTTCTTTACAGACTCTAAACCCACATCCCTACTGTACCTACTCTTCTGTACTCACTCTAAACCCACATCCCTTCAGTACCCACTCTAATCCCACATCCCTACTGTACCTACTCTTCTATACCCACTCTAAACCCACATCCCTTAAGAACCCACTCTAAACCCACATCTGTACTCTACCCACTGTAAACCGATGTCCCTTAAGTACTCAGTCTAAACTCACAACCTTACTGTATTTGGTCTTCTTTACCAACACTAAACCCACATCCCTCCTTAACCCACTTTAAACCCACATCCCTACCTTACCCACTCTAAACCCACATCCCTACTTTAACCACTCTAAACACACATCCTTACTTAACCCACTCTGAAACCCAAATCCCTACCTTACCCACTCTAAAGCCACATCCCTACTTTACCCACTCTAAACACACATCCCTACTTTACCCACTTTAAACACACATCCTTACTTAATCCACTCTAAACCCACATCCCTACTTTACCCACTCTAAACCCACATCCCTCCTTAACCTGCTCCAAACCCACATCCCTGCTTTACCCACTCTAAACCCACATCCCTCCTTAACCCACTCTAAACCCACATCCCTCCTTAACCCACTCTAAACCCACATCCCTCCTTAACCCACATCCCTCCTTAACTCACTGTAAACCCACATCCCTCCTTAACCCACTCTAAACCCACATCCCTCTTTAACCCACGCTAAACTCACGTTCCTTTGATAACCACTCTGAACCCACCCCATACCCCTACCATACCTCCTGTTTCCCCATTTCACCTCCACTGTTCCCACTCTACTCCCACTACTTCCTACTCTTCACATATCCCTGCTGTAACCATTTTCGGCGGATGTTGCTCTTTCACGTTGCTCTGAATTCAGGTGAGGCGAGTCCAACCTCCACCTAAGTGGCAACACTGGATTTCATTCACTGTTACTTTGGCAAGTGTCAGCTGTGACTTAAATGGGAAAAGTAATCCCAAATATGTGACTCTTCAACCAGGTAATATTGTTGGCCGGAAATAGATGTTAATTAGTCATTATCATTAACTGGACAGACTGGGTAGGAATTGTTGGACCTAAAGCTGTGTGAAAGAGTAACTTCTGCCTGGGACACTGTCCCTCTCTTGGTCTAGAGACCCTTTGGGGACCCTTGATGGACTTTGGAGCACCGCTCCTATCAGCCTCCACTCTCTTCACGCTCCTCTTGGTTTTCAGGTTCTGGTCTGTGGTCTGTTTCCTAGCAGGTGTAAAAATAAAATAAAATAAAGGGTGAAATCACTGTTGCTGTGTACCATAATAATGTTCCATCTGAAATAAAAGAAGAAGTAACAAGTCTGATGTGACACTCCGAGCATTCTTTTTGTGTGTGTGTGGCTTTTATATTCTTAACATGCACTCCAGTTTCTGAAGCATGAGCACACACACTCTGAACAGGTTTAATGTCAAGGCTGTACAGTATCAGTTGCACACAGTGCGTGTGTGTGTGTATATAGATGCGAGTGTGAGTGCGGCATAAGTGCACTCTTTGTGCATTCCCCAGGGTGTGTCAGTGTTCTAATTGCATCGCACCCAATCAAAGCATCAGCTCTGATAAGGGCAGCAGTCATGCCAGTGGAGTCTCTCTCTCTGACATATGGGAGCCACACAGAGCCCATTTATTTATTAATCAGATTGCTCTCTGTCCCACCGTGTTCAATCACAACACTGCTGATGAGATTACAGACCCTATCCCCCTCTCGCTGAGCAAGCTCCCCTCCACCCCCTCCACCGCAGGACCACGCCGAGTCACTGGAGTCAAACTGATGGTGCCCCTTCCTATTGCACTTGTTTTCCAGAGAGCCGCGACCTCTCAGCATGGTAATACATTTGGTAGATACTTTCCGAACACCAGCGAAACGTGTAAGGTCTGCGTTAATGTGCATTCGCTGCTGTCTGACTGTTTGAAAAATCCACTGCCAGACTCGCTGTCTGCCTTACTATTCATCCCTATTTATCTCTCTCTCTCCCTCTCCCTCTCTCAGTCTCTGTCCCCTTCTCCTTTTGCTTTCTTAATTCCCTCTCCTTCCCCCTGTTCTGTGTTCTTCAATCTCTCCATAATTGTGAGCTGTCTTCCTTTTACCAGGAGGCAGGCCTGCTAGCTTTATCGTTTAATAAAGAGACCATATAAAACAGAAGTGCATCCCCCGCCCTCATCCAATCCGTCTTTTCCACTTTCTCTCTCTCTCCTGCTCTCCTTCTCTCTCTTTTTTCCTCTCACTCTCCCTCTCTCCGTCGTCTCTCCGGAGAGGTTTAGTTTTAAGATGCTCCTTCCTGCCTGTTCCCCGAAGGAACTACTCTCTGTTCTTGCTCACTTAGCGAGAGAGGGAGAGAGTGGGTGAAAGTGAGAGAGAGAGAGGGAGTGAGAGATAGAGAGATAGAGAGAGAGAGTGAAAGGCTGGAGAGGGACTGTAGGAGAGACGTTGTAAAGCTTTTAATCTGTTAATGGGGGGAATAGTAAGACTCGTTTAAGCATTTAAGAACAGCCGATGTTTTCATCCATATTAAACATTTATGCTGCTGATGTCAAAGACGGCAATATTGCAGACTAATCAAATTATTTTATCAATTCAAACTTAACTTGTGTGTCAGGAACTATTCAATTTAGAACCATCCAGTGCTTTCCCAATGAAAACTATGTGCACCAGAAAAACCAATAATACGCCCAACAGGAGCTGCATGACAAACAAATCTACCAATTGCGGCTCATGTTGCTCAACTCGTCTGGGTCTTTTTATTATTATTATTCCTATTTTTCCAGGCTAAATGGTTTAATCTGAGTGTGACCAAATCAACAATTTTCTCAAAGCCTGATACTCATCACCTATGCATGTCGTAATTAACTTGTCGCATTCCGAAAAATGCCCACTGGCGCTTATAACAAATATAGCCCAAGATCTCATTATTTTCCTTGAATATGCAATTTTGTTCCATTTTCCCAGAAACGCAACCTTCACGGCCCTCCCTGCGAATTGCAGCATTATATTTAGAATGTGCTGAATCCAGAACGGTCAGGCCGTAAATAGGCTGAGTCGTGGATCGACTGAACAAGGCTGATATGAGAAAATGACTTCAATTAGTTCCGCATCCGTCCGCATCCATCGGGGTCAGGAGGTCACAGGCGGGCACGGGAAGTCTCCCGGGAGCTCATCCAGTGGGCTGCTTCAGGTAAGCCGTGAGCAAGCTTACCTACTGCTGATTGCTTGGAGTAAGAACTTTCCATTTCATTTGGTCTGAACAGGGGCAATTGGTGGCACCATATAGTTTTTTTTAGTTGCACAGTGTTCCTTTTGGTTCACCGTGAGCTGTTTATCTGTCTGATTAAGGTGTGGTGTGACTGGGGTGTGGACTGGAGTTAGGAGTCTCTGCAGGAAGGAGAAGGGTTGGGTCGGGGGAGAGTCTGGGGGAGGGCAACTCATAATGTTTTAAGTGAGTATGGTAGGACTAGCATCACGCTAGCACTTTCCATGCCTCATAGATCTGAGTGCACTGATAGGCAAGACTGTCACTGAGTGCTGCACTGCAGAGAGAGAGAGAGAGAGAGAGAGAGAGAGAAGGAGAGAGAGGAACTGGAGAGTAAAGAGAGAGAGCAAGAGAGACGCTTTATAATTACATCTCTTTATAATACCCTATCAATATAGAGGAAAAGAGCTGGGTCATGATGTGCACTGTCGTTGTTTTCATCAGAGTTCTGCTGCCAGTTGACAAGAAGCAATGAGTTTTACAGCTGCCGAGGGCCGGAGCTTTGCTGAGAAGCGTTTACTCCAATCGGCCACTAAATAATGTTGAGTTTTGACAAATTAAGGACTGCGGGTGTGTGTGACTTTGTAACAGCAGAGTCGTGTCTGGGATTTTTTGGTAAGTAAGATACCTGTAAAAACCCCCTAAAGTTTTCCTAGTTCAGAGAAATTTGATTCCAGTCTTGCACAGACTGGTTTAACTCAGCAGTTAGATGGTTAAGTAGGTAATCAAGGAAATCATCAACCTGTGCTTGGCCACAAGGCTGGAGTTAGTGGGAGCTAGATGTAGTGGTGGCTCATGATCTGGACAGGGAGTAAGAATAGAATTTTAACACTAGAACCGCCAACATTCCAGCCCCCTCTAGAACTGCCAAGGGGGGTAATTTTCTCTCTCGCCTTAGACACGCACACAGCTGATCTAAATGAGGGGATAAAAATGACTCCTCTGCGGTTCTAGGTATAAATGGTCGTATTTATTTTTCTTTTCATCACTCACTCACCAAAATCCACTAGATGATTAATAAAGCCACTTTAGGAAAAGTCATGAACTTAGAGATGTAGGGGTTTTATTTTAACAGAACTACAAGCATTTGAAAATGTCAGGGGGTAAAAATGACCCCCTTGGCGGTTCTAGTGTTAA
>JBBPCY010000130.1:2303261-2323544 GCA_037974405.1 Brachyalestes nurse
ACACACTCAGTCTCTCCTCAACATCCTCCTCCCAACACACTCAGTCTCTCCTCAACATCCTCCTCCCAACACACTCATAGTCTCTCTTCAGCACATGCCCAAACCAACATAATCTCACCTCTAAGACCTTTCGTCCAAAAGGTCCAACTACAGCTGTCTCTCTAATTCCATAAATGGTTACCATTTTTGTTTTTCCAACCATGTAATTTGTTAGACATAACATCATAACATTATGTTTTGCTGTATAGAACATAAAATGCTGTCCCTCGGACCGACGGAGCCGTGGTCTGTCCGGGAGAAACTGTGCCTTGCTTCGTCTGTGATGAGAAGCGGAGATCAAAACTGGTAAGGCTGCCTGGGGATAGTAATAATTTCCTGTCAGTCAGAAATACACTGAATCCCATAAAGGCCCTGCAGTTTACATGAAGCTGATATTGTCTTCTCATTTAAAGTTTTCGTTCCACCTTAAATGGTTCAGCAGTTCAGCCACCTGATACATAATTTAAGATGGAACGGAGAGTTGTTATGAGAAGCCAGTTTCAGACATATGCCGTTGACCTGCTTTCTGTCAAGTGTTATATGGGCTATGTTTTTAGACAGTTTCTCATAACATGGTTGTCACGCTTAGAGATTTTTTGTTAACTTTTATGACCATATTACTAAAATCGTATTGTTTTGGCATTGATGTTTGCACTGTGTTGATTCTATATCACAATAATAGTTAACTGTGTCCTAAACTGTCATTGTTCTTGGGGTCCAGACAGAGTTCTGGAGACAGTTTAATATGATTTAATTTTTTAATTGGAGTTAATTGACCTTTATGTGATTGTTCATCTTCATGTTCGTCACAGATAACTGAATTACTCTAAATGGTTTGGAATAAAAATGACTTTTACCTTTAAGCATGTTTGTCCCCCATCTGGGTGTTTTCGTAGCATTTTTTTAATGTATGTGGGCGAATACTGCCTGAAGGTTTACTTGATTAAAGTTTAACTGTAACTCTTTTCCTGCAGGGTGTCAGTCAGCAGAGCCATCAAACCGTTCTCTGAACCAGGACGGCCTCCAGACTGGTTTTCTCAAAAGGTACTCAAAGCATTTGAACTTAAATTAAATGTGTCTTGTCTGCAATAATAATTATGATACATGTCTTGTGTGCAATGCAGAAAGATCAGAGATTTACGGTTTCATAATCTCAGTGTATGTAACCTTAGTGCTGACGAAGTATTCTTTTCTCTGTAACCGTCATAGCACTGCGCCTCTCAATATTCAGAACTGCTGGAGACCACAGAAGCCCCTAAGTAAGTAGCAGTATGGACACACAGATGCTGCTAGGTTTTACAGTATGATAATGAAGCTTGCAGTCTTTTTTATAATGTGTTTGCTTTTCCTTTCTTGCTTACATTTTAATTTCCTGAAATTATCTTTAAACAATGCCTCAAGTATCAGGGAACATATATAGAGCTTTTCCGTATAATACTTTTCTATATAGTAGCTTTTAGATCCATTAAATGTTTCAAATGTCCAATTCCATTCACCACCACTGTGAGCAATTATGCCTCATGCTGTCTTTCCCATTTCCTTTTACTCTGAATGACGTTATTGGCATCTTATAAATTAAGCTGCTGACGGAATTCCCCTTTTAAAAATGTTACTTTTTTATTTTGATTGCAATTCATTATTTGGTTCACAGGCGAAAGCGTGGTGAAAAAGGAGAGGTGGTGGAGACCATTGAAGATGTGATCGTGCGCAGGCTGACTGCTGAGAGGATCGATGAGCTCAAAAAACTTCTCAAAGACACGCAAGAGAAATACAGGTGCCGTGGCTGAGCCTTCACCTTGAACCCTGCAGTTTCTTTTGACCACAGCACAAAATAGATCACAGAATATTAGCCTTTTTGAGCCGATGCTGTCAAGACCTTCAGTATGTTTTCTCCTGTTGCTACATGCAGGAAGCTAAAGAAAGAGGTGGATTTGATTCAGACTGGACACATGGACTCCAAACTGGAGGAGCTGTGGGGAGAGATCGAACAGTAAGACTGTTATTCTTTTTCTTCCTGGCAGCTCACTGCATGATACCACTAAAATATGTGTTTTTTATTTTTGTGATGATTTTGACCAATATGTTTTGGATTGTAATTGTGTAACTGAACCAAAACATGTGGTGTGAGGTTTTATTTTAATGCTGTGTTTATGTTGGTACTGTAGATAGATAATAACTAACTGAATGTTCGGTGATTTTACATTTATTGCTGATTGAGATTCAGTTTCACAACTTCTACCTGCATCCCTAGTAGTGTAATAAACTGGATGTGCAGGAAGTGTCAGCATAATTGTTTGTGTAGAACCAAACCAAATGTCAGTGAAAATACATTATGAGAAAGATTCAAATGTGTTCACATTTTTTTTTGGATAAAACACCATCAGCCCACACACAGGCAGCAACATCACTGTTGCTCTTGCAGTGTGATTTCTATGACAGTGTGTACATGGCTGGAAGGCCCTGTCAGTTGTGTATTGCAGTGAGGCTTGGAACCGCTGTGCTTTTTTTATTAAACGCCAACGTCTTGTGAATGTGTCTGGCAGAAAGAAGAAGCAGGAGGAGGATGAGGCTGAGCAGAAGAGAAAAGCAACAGAGGCGGCCTTTCAAGGTAGGCACTTAATAAGCAGTGAATTTACTCACAAATTTAAGTAAAGTCAGGTAGGTTTATTGTCATTTCAGCCATATGCACAGTACACAGTGAAAGTGACACAACATTCCTCCAGGACCACGGAACAACACAAGAACAAAAACAGAACTGTTATTTTTATTCCAAATTATTGTTTAGTTATTTGTGAAGAATATTAACATAATTACCCCAAATTATAAATTGAAATGAAATGACACTGTATCCAGATCTCTGTCTTGAAGTTTTTATTTAAACTCCCTTTAAATTCTGAATTATGACTAGGCTTGGCCCTTTTCTGGCCCTAATATAAGTAGAGCTAATATAAAACTGCTTTCCCCCTGTATGCTTATTGTCTCTATTCAACTATTGGCTCTACTTGCCTATTTCAGGTTTCTCTTAAGCAAATCTAGTACCTAGTGCCCCATATAATTTTTCATACCTACTGCTTTGTGCCTCTAAGTGAGCTTAGTAGGTACCAAAAACATGAAAGGGAAACTCTATAGATTACTGTTTGGTATGAAAGAACCATTATACGTGACATGGAATATAATCAAATACTTTCTGTGGCTTCTTAAATCACAGATTACTCTCTTCAGTATGAAAATATATGTGAAATGTCTGATGAAAATGTACTCATGTCTCACTCCCTTGTCTCCCTTGCAGCACGGCAGGCAGCTAAAAACACACCAAAGAGGCTCCCTAGCATCACTGTCCGCTCCTCACCGGGGGCCAGTTCGCCAAGCTTGGACCTTCCACACTCTGATACCCCTCAACCTTTGGCAGATGAGTCCTGTTCAAGTCCTATGGTGAGTGAGCACTGACTGGACTGATACTGGTTTCTTTAGTCTTTATATTTACATCCTTTTTAAGACTTATGCTTAGTGATAAGACTGTGAAATCAGAATGTGCTTAGGGCCAGGGCAATTACTCTAGATGTAACCCAGTCAGAACAAGAACTGTTTAAATTTGATAAAACCTCCTATATATTTTCTTGAGCCTCTTACAAATTCTTTCCAGGCTCAAGGAGTGGCGGTGTTCATGCCGGTGTCTGAAACAGCCAGCTCAGGGCCCAAAGATGGAAACCTGGGCGCTGTGGTTGATGAATCCCCACAAAAGAAGCTGCTGAATCAAAAGGCCACACCACCACCGTCCCCTTTGCTCTCTGAACTGCTGAAAAAAGGGAACCTCCTTTCCGCCAGCCCCAGACTGGTAAGCACAAGGCAGTGGGAGGTTCATGCTTTCGTCTATCACAAATGTAGGGGAGAACAGGGAATGGAGAAAATGAAGTGACACACGTAAACATTCAAATTTTGAAGTTCTTTCCTTAAAAAGTGTTTTTAAAATACCAGATGTAGTGGTCTTGAAAATTGAAGCTGTTTTTCAGTACTTGAGCTCTGTAGCCATATGCATTTCCGCTTTCTCTAGAGTCTCCTCTTAGGTTTAAACTCAACCAAGAATAATACATTGTTTAAAAGTGTTAGCGCTTGGCAGTCCTTTCGGCCATATTTCGTCTAACCTGGTCACAGGTTGTCTCGCCTTTTCATGCATAATATTTGCCATATTTTTCTTTTGCTTTCAGTTTTTACAAGTGGAGGCATTTTTGGCAAAGCAAAAGCATGATGTAAGCTCTTACTATCTGGAGTTACACATGCAGATTCATCCTTACCTTTAGCATGTCAGTGATAAATAACAACAGCCGCTTGTGCTTTGAAATAGCTTTAGTATGTCAACGCTGAGCCACTGAGAGATGATGTGTTGTGTTCAGGTGGTGGAGGCCGAAGTAGCTACAGCTCTCAGTAACGGCGCTCATGGCATGGAGGTTCATACCTCTGCAGCTGTGCTTCCAGCCGGCCATGATGTCTCTACAGGTAAATGCTCAATTCTGGGGGATTTATCGTGCTGCTATTGTTCAGCTGTTTTAGAGGTGTTGTCTTTTAAAGGGCCCATATTCACCATAAACCAAATTTTCCTTCTGTTTTCTATGTCATTTTTAGATCCTACAGTGTAGAATGTCCATATTTGGGTACTAAGCTACAAAACTGCTTGTTTTGACTCCATGAATGCATTTTGATATGATCTCTCCTTTGGTGTAGAGCCATGTGCCCTGCCCATTTACATCAAAGTTATACGGAGTGCTGTTACACCAGACAGCCTACAGCAAAATTACTGGAGCTGAAGATGATAAATTCATTAATATTGTGTTACTTTTACGGCATTTGGCAGAGACTTCTCTAGGTGGATGTCCATGGGTGCTTCAAGATAACCGGTCCATAACTGTGACTTAAATTAAGCACAGCTAGCAGACTAAGATTCTGTCAGAACTGAAGGTAATACTCCAGCAAGGCCATATCAGAACATACAGAGGGGACATAGAAGACAGACATTTTCCTGAGATTTGTGCTAGTTTAGTTGAGCCTTGAGTGTCTTACTGAAGACAGTGAGGGTAACTGAAGGACAGGGGAAGTGCCAAAACTGAGAACAGTCTTAATGCAGGTGTTCGCCTTTTGAGAAGAGGTGGGTCGTCAAGCTGTTCTTGTTGCTCTAAGGGGGCGAGCTCTAAAGACCACTTGTGGTCTGATCAGGGCTGATAGGTAAGATGGAGCCGGGTGATTTTTGGCTTTGTAGGCGAGCATTACAGTTTTAAATCTAATGCGAGCAGATACAGGAAGACAGTGAAGGTCCCTAGAAGTGAAGGTGTGGGAAAATTTTGGTGTATTAAAGACCAATTGGAAATGGTGACGGTTGATCCGCTGTGGCGACCCCTATTTGGGAGCAGCAGAAAGTAGATGATGATGATGTTCTGAAAACTGTTGTTCCTGGAAGTCAAAAGATAGGATACAGACAAATTATTTTTTTAACGAAGGATAAAACAGGGCAGCTACTTAGAACAGAGATCACTTATTAATATCAGTTTTAAAGAAACAATATTAAAGCCTGTTTAATTTATTAATATCAAAGCAACCTGAGAGAAACTGTACACTGCCTGGTACATAAAACTACACACATTAACAAAAACAAGAAAAATGTTGATTATGGGTCCTTTAAATATGTTTGGTCCTGCTCAGCCCCTTGCTAACAACTGGTTAGTGTGTGTGTGTGTGTGTGTGTGTCTGTGTATTTTTATTCTCTTCTGGAATTAAATGTGCCTGCAAATCAATGATTCTTGATCAGTGTATCTTGGTAATTCAACTTAATCTGAAATAGATCTGGGCTTTTAGTGTGCGAGTGTGTTTGTAGCGCTGCGAATTTGTGTGTCTTTGTGTCAGATGCGCCCACATTATCCCGTCTGTTGGAGAGCGCACCTCCAGTCCAGATGCCAGCCAGCACTGAGCCCCCTAATCCCCCTACTGTAGCCCCCTGTGCTCCAGGACACCATTTTATACCCAGCACAGGTCTCTGTCTCTTTCACGCCTACCTTCTCTCTTTGCTTGTTTCCCTGCTTGCCAGTATTTTGACCTAAATTGTTGATTTGGCCAATTAGCATGATGACTGATTTTTGATCAGTAGTTACTTGCTTTTTTAAAAAACCTTTTAGGTGCATTAATTTAGAGTGCTTAGCATTGCTTTACACTTTCTGTTTGTCTGTTTGTCGTTTCACCTGTTTAGTCAGCAGGTTTCTCAGGTATTTTGTCTTACCAGAACTTATCAGAAGTTATTAAACAAGATTGATGCCTGGATGGGCATTTTAATGCTTTAACACAGAGTCATGCATCTGAAAACTGCCTTCTACAATTACCGCGAAAACACAGCCTGTTGTCATCACCCAAGCAGAGTGTTCCATTATTAATGATGAAGTTAAATTGTGTATTTGTTTGCTTTTGTAGGAGCAGCAGTAGCTGATTGTTCCCGTCCAGAGGCAGTTCTGGAAGTGCAGTCCAGCTCGGAGCAGACAGAAGGAAGAGAGGGGGAGCTGGTGGAAGAGGACCTGGTGGCTGTGTCTTACATGGGTGATGAGCTGGACCTGGAGACAGTGGGGGATATTATAGCTATTATTGAAGAGAAGGTACTACACATTTTGAAACAAAAATTAAAGTGTATGCAATTGATTCTTTATTTCTACGTAACGTGGTCATTTTTTTTCTGTGGCACAAAGGCGTTCTGCACAGTACACAGTAGGTATACAATACAGTATGTAATATTATAATATCTACAAGAACCACAACTAATCACTTACTACATTTTACTTGTACATTAATACCAAGGCCAGAGAATCTTCCAGGCAGATAACGTTACACAGAAAGGTTTAGAAAAAATTCTACAGTTGTTTTTACTGTTACAAAAAAACCTATTCAGATTATACAAAAAAAAATTCACATTATACAAAAAAAAAATTCAGATTATACAACTTTGTGTAGCTTAAGGTCTTGACTTATACATGTGAGATATTCACAATTATCATAGTTTTATGTGAAATATTTCCATACAGAGCCTTGTTTAGATATCGCCATTTTGTGAGAAGTGCCTCTATATCAGCTGTTCATGTCCCTGTATTTGCTGTGGTTATATATAACATATATAACATATATCACATCTTAAATAAATAGATATTATGATAAGTCAGATGTCACATATACAAATAACATAATCAGAAAGAGGATAGTTGGGTGAACTTGGCATTTTTAGTAGGGTGGATAAAATCCTTATTTTCTCTTTGTCTCTCTGTCTCTGTCTCTCTGTCTCTCTCTCTCTCAGGTTGATGAGTCAGTTGAGGTGTTGGATGCAGCAGCAGTGGAAGCTGCTCTCTCTTTGTGTGAGGAAGCCGTAGCCGGCGGCCACACTCTTTCTGGCCCCTGGGAACACCAAGCCTTTAAGCCTGTGGACCCAGAGCCCAGTGCCCATCCCAGGGTAACGACTGGAGCTCCAGCAAGTTTGCCCATCCCTGAAACTCAGGCGGGAGAGCCAGCAGTGCCACTGGAGGAGGTGAGCGAGGCCGGGAGACCTGAGGGAACTTTGGGGGACTCTGATGCCGCGGCCCCAACAGAGACAGGACAATCACAGGAGTCTGAAGTGCAAGTAGCTCAAGAGAGAGAGGCAGAAGAGGATAGGAGGAGAGAAGAGGAGCAGACGGAGAACAGAACTTCCAGCCCCGTAGTGAAGACAGAGAGTGAGGAGTGGACGCAGCCCGAGGCTGAAACTCCCTGCCTTGATTCAGAGGACAGCTCAGCATCTGGGCGAGACACAAAGGTAGCACTGTAGCGTACAATCTCATCAGTCAATCATGTAGATTTTACTTCAAATTGATCGTTTTGTTTTTGGTGCAGTTCAGAAATGTGACTTGGGAAATATAAATAAGGAAAAATAGTCCAGCAAGCTTCTTCGCCTTTTTTGAGGGGGATTTTATTTTATGTCTGTAGGAGGTAAAAGAAGAAGATGGAGTAAGTGAGATGGATGCAGATGAAGGGATGGAGATGAAAGAGTGTAGTGAGGGGCCATACCTCTCTGAAGTGGACCCTCCGGCTAGTGAAAGTGAGGATGGGTACGGCACCAACTCGCAACGATACACCACAGCAGACTCTACCGCCAGCAGCCCAGCCTCCTCGCAGTTGTGAGTAGAGTGAGTGTGAGTGTGTGTGTGAGCGAGTGTGTGCGAGTGAGTGTGTGAGTATGCCCAAGTGTGGGACCAAGACTGGTACAAATAAGATTGTTGTTTGATTCATTGATTTTGTATGTGACGCAAAATTTCTATATATTTAAAATAAATCAAAATATACAAATTGTTTTTATATTGTTAAGCTCGATATGCAGTGAAGATCAGGAGGCTTTGCAAGCGCAAAAGATCTGGAAGAAAGCAATCATGCTTGTGTGGCGGGCAGCAGCTAATCACAGGTAAGCATTAATAATTTACACTGACGAATTGCATAAGATGTTCTATAGTGTCCTGAACCACATTTATTTTTTTTGTGTGTTTGAGGTTTATTTTACAGTTTATAATGTGTTGTAGGTATGCCAGTGTATTTCTGCAGCCTGTTTCTGATGACATTGCTCCTGGGTACCACAGCATCGTCCACAGGTACCCAAACACACACCTAGACATATGGACACGGCTGCACAGTGAAATAATATTATCACATCAGGAGACAATAATTATTTTCAAATACAAAAAGACCACGCTAGTATACATACACAAGAACTTGCGTGTGAAATATTTTGTTAAAATATTGTACAAGTCCATTGAAGTTGTAGAATGTATTTATGCAAATTTTTCACTCTATAGTGAGTGCAGTGTCTAACAATATTTTCCACTGCCCAGGATATTTTGTACAGCAGGTTAAGTCTAGAGCCCAAATCCGGTTCTGAAGGGCCAGTGACCAACACAGTTAGATAGTTCCCCTCCTCAGACACACTCACTAAACCTGGCAGTTAACACATGAGTTAAACTAGAAATGTTTAAGCCAAAATTACCAAATAATTTCGCACACCAGCCCTCTGAACTGTTAAACAAATCCAAATGTCGTTGAACAAAGGGCCTTGTGAACTATAAATGGCCAATACTTGGGTAATTTGAGTCTATAATGCCATGTTGAAAACCAGCAGCAATTAAACATTTTGCATCCCTGGATTTGAGCAGAAACATATTTTGCTTCCTGATTAGAAATTTGTGACTGTGACTATCCATGTTTTTGTGAGCTCTTGCTAGTTTGGGTTTTCTTTCTCTGTATAACAGTAAAAATACTATTTGTGTGCCTCCTTATGGGGAACCTTAAGCACTGTGGGAAATTATCTGTACATTTCACAAAATAAATATTAAACGTTTATCTTATTACATGCTGCTTTTTAAATGCGCTGCTTGCTTAAAGTTTACGTACCGCCCTGCATGTAGATCTCATATGTACATTAGTATATATTTTTTTACTTTTGGTGTCTTACTTGAAGATAAAAGTTGACATTGTCCAAGTAGTGAGAAGGTCCACGATGAGTATATAGCTTGTATCATAGGGATCATGTAAACGGGAAAGGTTTGTTTGAAGTCAGGCCTAAGAAGATTATTTCAATAGATTTCATATTTCCTAAGGGCTATTATGACTTTCTAGCTTAAATGCATTAACAGCACTGTCATTATTTAAAATGATAGCTGTAACACAATTCAGTTGTCAATCTCTCAAATCTCCTCCCTCAAACAGGCCCATGGACCTGTCAGCAATCAAGAAAAACATAGAAACGGGACAGATCCGCACTACAGCTGAGTTCCAGCGGGACATAATGTTGATGTTCCAGAATGCAGTAATGTACAACAGCTCAGACCATGACGTCTACCACATGGCTCTGGAGATGCAGCGAGATGTCCTGGAGCAGATCCAGCAGTTTCTGGCCACCCAGCTCATCATGCAAACTTCAGAGTCCGGCATCAGCGCCAAGAGCCTGCGAGGACGGGAGGCTAACCGCAAGCAGGACCCCAATGACAAGGTAAACCACACAAGCATACAGAACATGCAGTCTGTGGGCAGGACGGACCAGTGATAAAGGAACACCATCACCTGGAGAAACAATCCCCCCTGCCCCTCAAGACACATGTATACACATCCACCCACAGCCTTTTGCTAAAGTCCCTGTCAATATGGGTAGTGTTATTCACGCTAACCCCCAGTCTCATATATATGTAGACCCTGAGTCCAGCACAAAAAGATGCACATTTAGAGCCAGAACCAGCTGCCATGCCCAGAAGGAAAAGAAACAACTCCAAACAAGATACTAATGAAAAGGTCAGTGAGACTAAAGCACACACTCATACACGCAGACACTCCTGAAGACCTCGACAACCAACGCACCAGAAGGCTGTCAGGGTTTGTCGTCTACATAGCGAAGCGTTTACCTACCTGCCATTTTCAGTGGTATTGTCTAATGTGAAAGGATTACAGGTAAGATTCTGTGCTGTAGTGTCTCACTGGTGCACATCCACTGAACTCCAGCACACATACGCTCACAAAGCTTCTGTCTAGATTTGGAATGTTGTAAGACTTCATTGTGTTTTCTTTTTTTATTATGAAGCATGATGGGTAACACTGCTGCCCTCCATGCAGCATATTGAAATTTGATTTCCAGCTTGGAAATCTAATGCTTCTAATGCTACATTTGCCTACATGCAAGACTTCTAATGCTACGTTTGCCTACATGCCTTTAATATGATTAAAATTGTAAGTCGCTCTTGACAAGAACGTCTGTCAAATGAGTAACTGTAAATTTCGTTCTGTGGCACATGAGTGTCATTGACCGTTTCTGGCTGCATCAGCTGCATGAACTGTTCCATATGCATGCCTCCTTGTGCTTTTTAATGTGTAGTCCAAAGTTTTTGTAACTAATAGAAATACACACCAGACCTTAAGCTAAGCCAGCATTGAGTTGCCATTCCTACTATTTCTAGCCTGTCATATGTATTTTGTGTGCATGCTTATATGTAGTGATGGGCAGTGTTGTAAGGAGCTGCAAATTCATTTTGAGATGTTTAATATAGTTATGCAAACAAGGGTAAGGGAATATCAATAAAGAGTCAGACTTATAAGAAGAATTGACAGTGACATTGGTATCGATTAAATCCCTAAGAATGCCATCTCTAAGAATAAGTGTTACTTTGGACACCCTAACAGTTGGTACCAAGGTTGCAACTAATAGTTCTTCTTAACTTTTGTCTTCTCCCTATTGTTTTCATTCTACGTTTTCTTTTTATAGCCGAAATAGTCGCCGCTTGTCGTCGGAGCTCGTGCTGAATTTCAGAATCGCTACGATGTCAAAATGTCCGTTCTAATCCATAGTAGTGCTTGGTGATTGGTGATCGGTTGATCAGGGGCAGAGTATTGATCATGTAAAAAAATGGTTCAGAGATGTCTGAAACTTATTGGGGGAGAGAGAGAGAGAGAATGGGCGAGATAGTGGAGAGAGAGCTGTTAGCGTGATGCGTATGGATGCCGAAGAGGGGAAAAACACACAGCAGGCTCATAAAACAGACTTCCAGACCCTAAAACTCAGGTCAGTAATATAAAAAGACGTTTGTTGTGGTTAAAAATAATCAGCCCGTGAATACTGGTGCATGTTCAGCCAGTCCTGTAAATAGCTCAGTAATAGTTGGTGTGCTGCCACCTGTATGAATGACAATGAGTGTCATACAATAACCCCCTGGCATTTGCTGGCATGGCTAAAAATGCTTATTTTTATAGTGTAAACCCTTAATCTGCCCATAAATATGCTCCCAAAACAAAAGTTAATGCATTACCCTGAAAAAAAAATGTAAAGGTAAACCAGTATCTGTACTGTACAGTTTACACTGAACTCCCGCAGTGCTAAAATGTTAAAAAAAACGATGTTACCCCTGTATAGACTGTACTGTAACTCATGTAAGAGCATTTGTTTAGTATGCAGTAAATACAGTAATAATTAAATTTACAGTAATAAAAATACAGGGTTTTGAGAACGAAACAAAAAAACATGAGAACATTTAGAGAAACACTCGAGATGCTCCACGTGGGAAACTGTTCTGATGCGGTAATGCTGACTGCAGCTGCGTCAAAGGCCAGCAGCCAATCAGCAGCAAGGAGAAATAAATAGCGATCTCGGATTGGCTACTTTCAAACCTCCCACCTCTGAGTACGGTATTTCACCACTCCAAGATGCGTTTTCTTTGTTTTCTCTGGACAGTGCTTAAACATTTATATAGTTATATTTTCTATGGAAATGTAGTTAAATGTACGTTAATATTCGTTACAAAATTAATACATTATGTTGTTTTTAATAATTTAGCACTAAAATGCATGAAAAAATTGTATATTGCCACAAAAAAAAAATGCGGAGGATATCTGCGATTTCCATAGTTTTACGGGGGTTTCCGCGAACAATTATCCGCAAATTACTGAATTAGTGGGGTTTTACTGTATTAGGAATTTGTTTGTAAGTGGTCCAGTTCAGCCTTTTCCTTTTTTATCAATCCCTGCACCCAATCAGTATCGTGGATTACTAACTATAGGACAACACTCCCTGCTGTATGAAAGACGGGTCTCCGTCAGGTTGCTCATACGATGATCTCAGTATCACAAGGCTTTTGGGAAACCAGACCTAGAAAGATTTTTTTTACACCTTTTTAGGTTTAGGCTGGATATCGTTCATATTTCGTTCATTTTTGACTTTGCTACCATTTCTTGAACAGGATAATTATATTAATTATAAACCATAAGTGAATTCACCTAAACTGGATGTGCGTGTAGTTATTGGAAAGGAGTGTAGTATAATCAGTTAACATTAATAACACTCCTGACCGTCCATTATGTAGACTTGGGAAAAATATGTTTGTTCTCTCTCACTGGCGCTGGTGAGACTGACCGCTTAGGTATTCCAGCCTCGCACTGAATGACATGGATTGTTTTCTATACTTGATAGTACTGAGGCAGTTCAGTTGGTACCATAAAAGTATTACATTTTGTTAATCAGCTCTATTCATGTACGTCTGTGTGGAATTGTGGAAAACTGCAGTCATGCTTTACCTCCTCTTCTCTCAACATCAGTCATCATTTTCAGATTCACAAAAAGATTCAAACATCAGATTTATCACAAACATACACATAAAAACACACACACACACACACACACTCATGCACACAAGCAAAACATACAAACCATGTCAATGGCTTTCTTTCTGTTTCACCTTTTTCCCATCCCACCTTTACCTGGGCTTGTCTGTGTCTTTAAGATCCTCTGTGGACTAACAGTTGAGGTTTCTTACAGTGCTGTGTTGCGTATCTCATGGACATGAGATGCCTGACCTGGTTCATGTTCAGTGACTTCCCTTGCTTCCACCCAAAAATGTGAACACGGCTAAGAATGAATGAAAGTTACAGGGCACTAGTTGCCCTGAAATCTCATTATTGTAAATCTAACTGGTCCTTTTTCCTGATTTCATTCATTATTAGCAGTTTTGAGCTTGTAGTTAATGTGTCGCTTCAATCCGAACAGCCTAGTTGTTCGCTACAGGCTTTATGTTCTGTACTCCGCTTCAGCTTTTTATGTCTGTTTTGTCGTTGTGTACGCTTCTGTAGAGAAATCCCGTCTGTGTGTGTGTGTGTGTGTGTGTGTGTGTGTGCGTGTGTGCGCGTGTGTGCGCGTGTGTGTGTGTGTTTGTGTGTGTGTGTGTGTAGGATTCTCTTTCTCACTGCTGTTTGTCCTTCTACAGGACAGTCTCCCCATGGCCTCTCCTGCTTTCCTTCTCTCTCTCTTTGTAAGTATCCAGGTTGGAGGTCACTGCTTTGCTCTCTGTCCCCCCCTCCCCCGAATCCTGTCCTCTTCTCTTGCTCTCTCTTTCAAACACAGATGCATATGCATATGAATACACTCATGCTGAACACCCAAGACAGTCCTCTTCCACATAAGTGCACTTCATGCTACTTCCTTAGTACAAAATAGATGAGCTTTTGAATGGGGTGTCCACAGTCCAAAGTAGGCACCAATTATTTTTAATAGGGCTCAAATTATAAATATCAGTTTACAGAGAATATTGGCCGATATTAATGTTCAACGTGTTTATCAGTATCACAAATAAAGCTCTGAAGTTTACTGTTGGCTTGTTTTTTGCCACTGTGAACTGATAGCACTAATTAAAGAGTTCCTCATTTCTGAATAGTAATTTCATGTTCGTGCGATATTTTACAGACGCTGCAAAGTTTATAGTTTAACAATTGTTCCCAAAAGGATTACCTGCTGAATTGGTAAACAAGAACATAACAATGTTTAAAATGTATCCAGACTTAACCTTTAGCATTAGGATAGAAATTTGTGAATGTTTGGCTCCGCCCTTTATCTTATAAAATGTATATAGCTTAAGACTTCTGTTTTTTGCATTTTAGAAATTTGACAAGTGTTGACTTAAATCTGACCCTTACATCAACTGACAATCATATAAAGTGCTGTTGGAGTCTAATTTTTGATCATTTAAAATGATATTGGCTAATATTACCAATGTTGCTACCAATGTTAACCAGTATTGCTTCTTTTTATTTTTGCTAAAATTGGTCTCTGTGACCATTTTATATTGGTCAAGCCCCACTTTTTAGATTCTAGTATGAGTGTGAGGGACAAATCATATTTATCAATAGAACAGGTTTTAGAACAGGTTCTTTGTGTTTTCCCCCACCCTCTTCTCTCTTCTAGACTGGTGGTTTACCAGTTGTTAGCACGGTCTGGTGTGTCAGGGCTAACAGAGCAGTTGTCTCTCTATAGAGAAGCTAACCCCCCCCCCCCCCCTCCAAAAACCCTACTTTTTTGTTCTTTTAGGATGGAGGAACCAGGGGGCGCCGCAGCGCCATAGAAGCTGACATGAAGATGAAGAAATAAAGAGAAGCGAGAGATAAAAGAAAAGCGAAAGAAACACGCTCAAGGCTTTAAGGGCTAAGTTGTCTTGCCCAAATCAGATGTGGCTGTGGATTCAGAGTTAATGTGGACCAGATCAGCTCAGCCTAGTGCTTTGATGTCAAATGGAGAGTGTCTGTTAAATTGATCCAACACTTAATTCTGTAAAAAAAACCTCACATTTAAAGCTTAAAGCCCAGTCTTTGGGGTGTTTGATATGATAATCAGCCTTTCCGCTTTGAGCTGGAATGTACCGCTACCCATCGCCACATGTAAGAACCGTCTGAATGCTTCTCAGCGTGAAGTCGTCTCAAGGGATATGGTGTCAACTGCAGAAAAATAAACACTTAGGCCTAATTTGTGTTCAGATCAAGCTTGGTTCATGGTCCTCTTTATTTGTGAAGGTGTTTTAAAAGGCTGGGTAGGAGTGTGTAGTATTGATTAGACTCGCCGTCCAAAGTATCAGCCTTTAAGGTCAGAGCATGCTGACCCATTCTACACCACCATTATGATGCTGGCAATGGCTTAAGAATGGTTTAGAAAAAGGACTAAATGGTCAAAGAACAATCTAGAACAGTGTAAAAGGGAGGGGCACTCTGGGCATCAAACAGCTTCAATGAGGGCCAACATTTATAACAGTACCAATGGTGAGAACATTCTGGAGGCTTCCAGCAATCACGCACACAGAAGTGACACACCCACCAAACATTTGGGTTTATTGGGTCCTTGTAAGCCTTTAAAAGATTGTGTTCTCACTGGAGTGGCAAAGAGCATTTCTTGCATTGAATTGAAGAGTTGAGTGTAAATTTACCTGTTGCTGTTCCTGGTTAAACATTTGGCAGTTGAACACTGGACTGGATAAAAAATGTACTGGCTAAGTTTTAATTCACAAACCGTGCTGACTGTAGCTTTAACAGAGTTTGTTTCTTTGAAAAGCACCGGTAAAATCTGAAATACATGTCAGTGATCATGTTCTTGTTTTAATTTATGTGAGATAATAAAAACCTTTAAAATTAATTGCTGTGTCATCTCTAGTGTATGGACGAAACAGACCAAAGATGCTGACTCAGAGTTACAACTGTTTGATTATCTTTCCAGACCAAGCACTATAAAAAGCTTGTCCTTCAGAGTAAATGATTAATTGCTACTGAGTTTGTACAGTTGCATGCAAACATGTTGATGCCCCTCATCAAAAAACATTTCTGGAGTTTAATAATGTACCTTCATTTGCTGGATTTAACAAATAATGTAGTTTTTCTCCAATATATAATCAAATACAAATTGTGCTCCAAATTTGCAGGAACATGTATTTAAGCTTGTTATATTTTAAATGTAAATAAAATCAGGATAGTTTGACTGCTAGTCAAACTTTGCTATGCGACTCATTTTGAGAACATATTTAAACCGTGTGAAAAATAAGTAAAACAAAGCCTGTTATAAAGGCCTACATACCCAGACAGGACTGTTCAGGCAAGGGTTCATGAATAGTTTGCTTTCAGATGTATAATCACCTTGTTAAAGGAGTGAGAAGTGCCATTTTATCACTCATTCTTCTTCTGGGGAGCCCCCTTTAGAAGATATTAACACTTGGATAACCAAAGGAGTGCACATCCCTTACTGGTGCCTTTTGTAATTTTACACTTCCCAGCCTTCTGCAACACTCCTTTAAAGTTTAAAAGTAACTGAAAGAAAAAAGCTTCAGACATACAAGAGAAAGTTGATGTTGTGGAAAAACCAGTGTTTAATATTTATCAGGGAAATACAAATGCATAACCGAAGTTCAGCTTGACTAGTTTGTAAACATTTTGAAAGAAAATAATCAACAGATGAAAGGAGACAACACTGTGCATTTGACAATCTTCTTAAACTGGAACATTAGTACACCGATCAAACACCGATCCTTACACAGTGCAAAACGCTTTGGCTGAAAACCTCTGAAAATCACATCTTGGGTGTCAAATATGTAGAACATACTTTCATCCACAAACTAAAAGCAAGTAACAGTAATAAAGGTCTCTATAAAGTACACTCATGAACATTCTCCATCAACAGTAGTAGGACAGTTATTCAACTGAACTAACAGCAATGTGCAAAAAGGCTCATATTTGTTCTCCTATACCACACAAGTACAAATCCCATTTCCCCAAATCAGTGGTTCCCACATCTATTCTTTGCTTTCCTCCTCTAAAACACCATGTGTTGGAACAGGGAAAACACCAAAATGTGCAAAATTGGGGTTCTCGAGAACTGGAACCTCTGCAGTAGTGTGGGCCTACATAAGGTACATTCGGAAAATGTTCTCCAACAGCAGTAACAGGATAGTTAATAAATTAACCCAACAATAAATGTGCAAAATACCTCAAACAATAAATACAAATCATATATCAGTGGTTCACAGTTATTGTTCCTGCACACCTCCCTGCTCTGTCCCACCAACTTCATCTCAGGAGTCGCTCATTTCATTAGGGAAAATGAAAATACTGCAGGGTGGGGAAAAGGACCTATACAGTCAGGAATAGATATATTGTACTGTGTAACAGTCTTAGGCCCCTATGCAAATTGTTTAAAGCCATTTTTCCTCAATGTTATGTTCAGTATATCAAGGAACACACTGATATATTGAACACATCTCTATTTACTGTATAATTTCATTTGTATGTGTTCTATTTTTAGTTTTATTTAGTAATTGACCTCTAAACAGTTTTAAATATGATTTTTGCAGGTGCCCAAGACTATTGCACAGTGCTGTAATTCTAGGAAAAGTCTATGATGGTGGGGCTGGCAGAGGAATAAAGTTTTCTCTTGACCAGTCTGTAGTCCGCCCGCAGTCTCACGGCTCCCTCAGTGCCCAGCAGGTGCCTCAGAGCCGGCCAGCCCTCCAGATCCTCCCTGAACACCACGGACAGCTCGAAGGTCGGGGTGAGGCTGTCCTCCGCCGTCACGGTGCCCAGCTTCTGCACGCCGCTCTTATTCTCCACGAAGATGTGGATGAGGGCCCCCCGCAGCCCACACGGCTCGTCCCCGGACACCTGGAGCAGATCCCCGGCCACCCGCCCGGTCATACCGGCAGGAAGGAGCAGGTCCCGGCAACGCAGCCTGGCCGCCTTCGCCGACACCAGGCACTTCTCAATCCGCCTGCTCAGATCATGCTTCATGCCAGCAGCGTCCTCTTCATCCTCATCGCAGCTACACTCAGACGCCAGGCCTGGAAAGACAAAAAAAAAAAAGAATAAATTAAAAACGTAAATACAGCACTGACGTGGATAGAAGAGTGATCAGCTCAACTCATTTTTAAAAACCTTTAGAAAGCCCTCACACCTAATATTTCATAAGGGTTCATTTAACTGGTCTAATTTATCACAAATCTATCTACAATCTACAAATCACACATTTATACACACATTGTTCCCCATATAAAAAATAGAATGGAATACATTTTTGTAGCCTACGTATTTGTAAGGTTATCCTACAACAGCGGCCGAATGGTGCTGAAGAGGAAACTGTGGCAGTTTTGTGAATATACTATAAATTAGTGATATATTTTATTAATATATGGGGAGGTTGTCCTATTACAGAAACTGAACGCACTACGAAACACAATGTACTTAAAATGTGCTTAACTCTACCTTAATTCACCCTTGAAAATACACCAAACCTCTTCAAGTGACCCCTTAATTTCACCTTAAAATTAAATTGTGAAACCCCTTAAACATAAGGCGTAAATTCAGGAGGTTCTATTATTTAAGGGGTGAATTTAAAAAGTAAGGGGACGTTTCCCTTAATTTTCCTTTATTTCCTGTATGGGAAATTAAGGTCATTTTAAAGGGTAACATTTAAGGCGTTTGGTTTCGTAGCAATGGTTCTGAAGAGGAACCGGAGAATTTGCCCTGTCAGCCGGTTGGTGAAACTGTTGGCCAGGCAGGTCACGTCACTATCAGCTGATTTAAAGTCAGAGCCTCTGCTGATTCTACTCCCGAGTCACGGTTTAACAAACTTAACACGCAGCAGCCTTCACTTTCTGTAGATCCAGTTAAAGACCCCCAATAACTCCTCAGAGTGGAGTCCCATATCCCCTCAGTCAGAGAGAGAGAAGAGGGAGAAATCAAGTTTGAATGAAAGCAAAAACAGAAAGAGAGAGAGACACTTACTGGAGTAGCTGTGTGCCTTCCTGAGGGTCTCTCCTGCTCTGTAGTTGTCTTTCTCCAGTCTGAAGATCTTCCTCAGCAGGTGTGGCAGGTGGTCCTCCTCGGCCCCGAGGGTCAGGCCGGTTCCGAGCAGCAGAGCCTGACTATAGACCATGATATCAGAGTTTCCCCGAGCTCCTCCAAAATCTCCTCCTGTTTCGCTGCCCGTGTAGATTCCATCAACCTTCCTCCTCCAGAGTCAGAGTCTCTGAGTTCAGATCTTCTCCGGGGGCTTTATACTCTCTCGCCGCGGGGCGTTGCGTCAGATCGCTCCTCCCTCAAATATAGGCGCTATTGCGCAACACCAGCACCAAGTTAAATCAGCCTGTCACATGCAATCAGATTTCTGTCTTGCGTTTTATTTAATTGCAGGCTACTTCTGTACCACATATAAAAATGTAGTAAACAGGTTTTAAGTATAAGTATAGATACTTTTGCACAGTACTGTATATATATATGTATAGTACTGTATATATATATATATATGTATAGTACTGTATATATATATGTATAGTACTGTATATATATATGTATATAGTATATATATGTATATGTATATATATAACATCTCACGATGTTGTTCTTTTTGTTCTCACAATTTTTTTTTGCAAATATAACAATTTCAATATAGAACATGCAAATATTACCAACAAAACCACCATCTTCTGAGATTCACATTGCAATTAATATGATGACAGCTGCAACTAATCAGAAAAAAAGCTTCTTTTGGGCATGTTTGCCTCTCCACTATGTTTTCTTCTTCTTGTAAGGAAGCTTTGAGGGCTTTTTTATGAGGTTGCATTTTAGATTATATGAATTTCGATAATAAAGTACATATATCAAAAGAAACAGAATATTCAGTATTTATATATATATATATATATATGAGTTCACCTAACCCCACCTTAACACTAACTACTTCCCATAACCAAACACAAATCTTTAAAATAAGTTGACAAAAAAATCAATTAAACAATAACAATAACGATATATACATATATACAGTACCAGTCAAAAGTTTGGACACAGCTTATCATTCAACGATTTCCTTTGTTTTTATTATTGGCTACATTGTAGATTAATATTGAAAACATCACCTATTGCTCTGAT
>JBBPCY010000130.1:2383483-2404243 GCA_037974405.1 Brachyalestes nurse
GTCTTAGTACTGATCTCCATACTGGACCAGCACTGCACTGATCTACAGCTGTCTTAGTACTGATCTCCATACTGGACTAGCACTGCTCTGATCTACAGCTGTCTTAGTAATGATCTCCATACTAGACCAGAACTACAGTGACTTACAGCTGACCCCACCCCCCCTTTAAACAACAATGAATGCATGTAGATCCAGCAATGCATTGTTGTTGTTTTAATGGGTTGATGAAGGAGCTCCAGCAGTGTATTTGTAGACTCCTGCTTAAACCCTCCCACCCCCTTTACTGCAGTAACAGCCTCTACTCTTCTGGTAGGTCATCTTTACAGCATATGTTGTGACATTTGCTGGGAGGATTCGGCTACATTCAGCCACAGGAATCTCAGCTTCTGATGCTGGATGATGAGGATCTGGATCACAAACACCATCCAGTTCCAAAGGTCCTGAAGGAGCTCCATCAGTACTGCAGATCTGGGGTCTTGAAACTCTGGGTGTGGTGACGTGGTCACATGGTAAAGTGGTGCGTGTAGTTTAAGACCACGGTTGTGCACCTGTGTCAGCAGTGTGTGTACAAGTATCTAACCCCTCATTTCCATAGTCTGAACACACAGCCACAGACTGAAACTGTTACATAACACACTTACGTAATAACCTGTAACATGTTCTCCTCTGTGGAAAACGTCTTCATCACTGCAGCTCTTATTTACAGTACACTACTCTACATTTTCCACGATGTCCTATGTTACAGCCTTATTCTCAAATAGATTACATTCATCTTTTACCTCAATAGCCCGTAATGACTAAGTGAAAAAGGTTTGTTTACAAATGTATTAAAAATAAAAAAACAACATTAAAACATTTTAACAAAATAAAACATTTACATAAGTATTACATAAGTTTGGAATTTTGAGGTAAGAGATGAATTTGGGAATAAGGCTGTAACATAGGATATTGTGGAAAAAGTGTGAATACTTTCCGGCAGTGTATAAGGGCTTTTATTATTTCAAGCATAATGTCAATAATGTCATGCGCTTTGGATAACAGTGTCACAGTAGTAGTTTTAGAAATAGAGTAAAAGAGTATCATTGTAACTGGGGCTGCTGGTGGCCTAGTGGTTAGAGAGTTGGCTCTGTGATCAGAAGGTTGTGGGTTCAAATCCCACCACAAAACTAGTAAATTTGCATTGTCATGGCAGAAAGTGGACAAAGGTAATAGCAGCAAAAATGTAAGATAAGTGTTATCCCTTGAGTAAGGTACCACCCCCACACACTGCTCCCCGGTGCCTCTCCTTGGTGTCAGCCCCCTGCTACACTTGGTGAATGGGTTAAATGCAGAGAAAGAAGTTCACATTGTGTGCTGTGCTGGGTTTTGATCATATTATCCATAGTATTGTTGTTGTTTTGTTACTGTTGTTCATTATTTATTCATTTATTTATTTTAATGAGAGTTAATGTAATAGGAGCCATTCAAAAGACCTTGTTACATTTTGAGGCATTTTGTAAGCTCTCGGCTGTAATTAATAACTTTCGTTTTTTAAATGTTCATATCATGCATTATAATACACACCTTTCGTGAATCTGCTTGTCTTCATTGTTGTTTTGAATTTTTTCTCCAACAGATGTCAGTCAGATCAGGGGTTTGAAATGTACTGTGTGTGTTTGGCTGTAGACAGTGTGTCCCTCTGATCTCACTCTAAGTGGCTGTTAAGCTCTCATTATAGTGACTGTGCTTTTATGTATGTTTTTATTTATGGTTTGATTAAGTGCATGTGCAAATGAATGTCACACAGTGGAACCGAAATCTGATAATGAACTATCAAGTTTCCTTTAAGGATATTAAAGCTGTCCCCCTCTTTCTCTCTCTCTCTCTCTCTGTCTCTCTCTTTCTTCCCCTCTCCCTTTCTCTCTTTCTGTCTCTGTCTCTCTGTTTCTCTCTCTCTCTCTCTCTGTCTCTCTGTCGCTGTCTCTCTCTCTCTCTGTCTCTCTCTCAGGAACATCACACTCAGGAGTACAGAGAACAGATTCAAGTATTTGTTCATATTCAAGTTATTTATTCATATAAATTAATGAAAATTAAAGTTTTATGTGAGTATAAATAACACTTTCTTTTCACTTGCTTAATTTTTCTTTTTATCTTTGGGGTCATTTTAACCACACTCTACATGTAATGTATTATTGTTATTATATAATTTTTATATTATAATATAAATATACTGACAAATAAAGTCAACAAAGAAACATAAATAAAGTCAACAAAGAATCATAAATAAAAAGTCAACAAAGAAACACAAATAAAATTGACAAAGAAAGAAAGTACCTGACACATAAGCTTGAGTATCACTTTTAATTTCCTCAGGTTTAAATTTTTGGGTCCAAAAGGAGCCCACATATAAAAGATATTAGTATTTAACATAACATGAGGGTTAAATGAGAGTTAAGCTCTGCAGAAGTGACTGTAACGTAAAATCTGGATTAGAAGTTTACAGACAGGAGCTTTACTTAATCTGTTATCTGTTACTGCTCTGTTTCTGATCTTTCATTCCTCTGTTTCTGATCTTATTCCTCTGTTCCTGATCTTCTACTCCTCTGTTTCTGATCTTTCACTCCTCTGTTCCTGATCTTTTATTCCTGTTTCTGATCTTTTACTCCTCTGTTTCTGATCTTTTATTCCTGTTTCTGATCTTTTATCCCTGTTTCTGATCTTTCACTCCTCTGTTCCTGATTCTTTACTCCTCTGTTTCTGATCTTTTACTCCTGTTTCTGACCGTTTACTCCTCTGTTTCTGATCTTTTACTCCTCTGTTCCTGATCTTTTATTCCTCTGTTCCTGATCTTTTATTCCTCTGTTTCTGATCGTTTACTCCTCTGTTCCTGATCTTTTATTCCTCTGTTTCTGATGTTTTATTTCTGTTTCTGATCTTTTACTCCTCTGCTTCTGATCTTTTAATCCTCTGTTCCTGATCTTTTATTCCTGTTTCTGATCTTTTACTCCTCTGTTCCTGATCTTTTATTCCTGTTTCTGATCTTTTACTCCTCTGTTTCTGATCTTTTACTCCTGTTCCTGATTTTTTATTTCTGTTTCCGATCTTTTAATTCTCTGTTCCTGATCTTTTACTCCTCTGTCCCTGATCTTTTATTCCTCTGTTTTTGATCTTTTGCTCCCGTCTCTGATCGTTTTCTCCTCTGTTTCTAATCTTTTTATTGTTTTTCTCATCTCTTCTATTTTCTTTTCTTCTCTTTTCTTTTCCCTTCTATTTTCTTTTCTTCTCTTTTCTCTTCCCTTCTCCTCTCTGTTTTTTCTCTCTCTCCCAGCACTCAGCGGAGAGTCCTGGCGCGAAATAGTGCGGAGTGTATTTTGGCGGAGGGATCTGTGTCGAGGTGTGTGTGTAGAGCGGTGCTGTGGTTGGTGCTGGAGGAAGCTGCTGTTCTCTCTCTCTCCCCAGCAGAGCTCTTTCAGTTTCTCCTTCACTAAAACTCTTTATTCCTGCTTCTCCTGCCGACCTGCCCCGGCGCACCGTCCTGATTCGAGGGACCAGTCTTCACTCTGATTTCCCAGGTGGTCGGTCTAGGCCGAGAGAGAGTGAATCTGTTCGTTTTTTCGTCTTTTAAACCGAGTGTCGACTGACAGCAGCTCCGGCAACAACAATGGCTCTGAAGAGAATTCACAAGGTAAGAGGAGGAAGTCATCGAGCTTGGGCTCTCAAAAAAGGGCCTCTCCCCGTCCCTCACCTCTTGTTTTATTTGAAAAGGCTTTTAACTGTTTTCATATGACGTTAGAGATGTCTGTTAAAGTTTGGTTGAGCCGTAATTTTGATATTTTTTGACCCGTCTGTATGGAGTTAGTGCCGGTTGCTGTTTTCCAGCCTCCCCGTTTTAGGGGCCTATGCTAAGCTAAGCTTTTCTTATACGCAAGTCCCGACCTTTACGTTTAAACCTCTTTATTTAACACAGTTACACCTCTCTATATGCTCTTTATCGTGTGATTAGATGTACCAGAGAGCCATGGTGCGTACCAGTTGAGAAAAATAAGCCATATTTAAACAAAAACGTCAAGTTTGGCTTAGCTGTAGCTTAGCCGGGCTAGCTCGTGTGGCTAATGTGGGCTAGTCGGCTAATGCTAAGATAAGCTAGCGAAGGCCTCTAATTTTCAATGTTTAAACTACTTCTTGGTTTCTTATATGTACTTATCGGTTGATAGGGATTATAACACATGAGTGAAACGGTAGTCATCGGTTATGGATGGAAATATTGTGTATTTTGTGGCTCGTTCCGAGTCTGGGAGCTAGCAGGCGGCTAACAACGCGTCCGAACTGGGATGCTAACTCAGGATGGACATTTTCGGTCTCTAAGCTGGATAACGAGGCTCTCTAGTAATGAAATAGATGTGAGAGAGCTCCCCCTCCTCCTCCTCCTCCTCTTTCTGTGTGATTATACAACTCTGGTTCGGTAGGGGAAGGTCGTCAGGATAACTTGACCCACTCTTCGTTTCTCAAGCTACAATCTTTTTAGCCTCGGTGCCGTGTTTATGTAAGTCTGGACGTGGTTTGAAGCTTAGTCACAGATCAGAACCGAGGCTCCAGGCCCTCCGAGTAGAGTCCCGGGTCTAACTCCCCTCTCACTTTGTCTTAATCACGATTAAGAAGCTATGTGTTACATTAATTTAATCTACTGACTGGCTACGGACACCATTTACCCAGAGGTAGCAACACTTTTGAACAATCCAACCCCACCTTTCAATCCCACATTAGAGTCATAACTCCAAGTTTTCTCTCACTTCATCTTTCCACTTAAATTACATTTATTTACGTTTATTTTATCTACTGAGTTGCTAATGACACATTTTTCCTAAAAGTGTCAACACTTTTGCACACTCAATCCCACCTTTTCTGTCTGATATTAACTATCTTCCTTTTCTCACTTTTCAGTTTCAGTTGGTCTGAAGTATGACTACCAGTCAAGTTTTTACATACCACAGGTTTTTGCCACTTGTTTAATCCATAAATTACAAATTTTTGTTATTCTTGAGCATTGGATGGTTGTTGAAGTATAAATGCACACTCCAACCACACCTTTCTATTCTACCTTATAGAGTCCCAACTCCAATTCTTCTCCCAATTCGTTTTAATCACGATTAAGAACCTAGACATTACATTAATTTTACCTAATGACTAACTAAGGATGTTTTCCCCTAAGGTATCAACACTTTTTCACACTCCAACCCCACCTTTTTATCTAATATTAACTCTCTTCCCAATCTTCCTTTACTCACCTTTCAGTTTCACTTGGTCGACAACTAGTCATATTTTCACACACCGTAGGTTTTTAGCACTTAATTTTTTTTTTCTTGACCGATAGATAGTTGTCGAAGAATATTAATGAACACTCCAACCCCACCTTTTTATCCCACATTAGAGTCATTTTAATCACAATTAATAAGCTGAACACTTATTACATTATTACATTTATTTAATCTATTTCATCATCTGACTCACTAAGGGCACCATTTCCCAAAGGTATCAACACTTTTGCAGACTCCAACCCCACCTTTTTATCTGATAATAACTGTCTTCTGGTCCTCCTTTTCTCACATTTCAGTTTAAGGTGCTGTGAAGTACGACTGTCAATCAGGTTTTCATACGTCATGCTGATTTTCTTTGTTTCTTGATCATTGGTTAGTTGTTGAACATTTCAACCCCACCTTACCATCCCACATTGAGTCATGACTCCAACTCTTCTCTCCCTTGGTATTAATCACAAATAACCAGCTATATTTTACATTTATTTCATTCTCTAAAAAACTAAGGACACAATTTCCCAAAAGTATCAACATTTTTGCACACACCAACCCCACCTTTCTATCTGATATTAACTCCCTTCCCAGTCTTCCTTTTCTCACCTTTCAGTTTCAGTTGGTCTGAAGTACGACTACCAGTCAAGTTTTTTTACTATCAGTCACAGGTTTTTACCACTTATTTAATCCATAAACTGCGATCAAATTCCTTTTAAGCTAAGATAGTTGTTGAACAGCTATTAATGTCAAAGTTTCCTTTATAAGCTGAAAGAAACGGTGAACATCTGACATCCTATTAACTGGTTGTTGGTGATGCAGAGTCAAGTTTTAGACTGCACTCGTTAACATCATTGACTGTCACCAGTTGTCTGGTTGATCCTCATTATGCATATATTAGGTGGCTTTTTATAGGTCAGTAGTGATGAATTAAGACTTTCTGGTTAATAAGCATACTCAGATGGCGAACATACTTGTTAGTAAAAAATATTGTGTATTTTTAGTAACCTGCGAGTAACATGCAAATGTGGAATATCTCAATGTGTGGTGAACCATTTGACTCGTGTTGAATGGTGTCAGTTTCCAGACGTAACCTGTACATATTTAGCCAGTCCTGTTTTACATACATGAGTTTAAGGTGGCCCCCAGTCAGCAGGTTGATTTAAAACTTCCTGTTGCGCCTATGAACATGAACCTCCTTCCAGCAGTACTGGTTTTACATATCAGCTACGAGATGCATGCTGTAAAGAAGTAAAGAGTGTTATTTCTGTGTTTTTCAGGAGCTCCACGACTTGGGCCGTGACCCACCTGCTCAGTGCTCGGCAGGACCAGTAGGAGATGACAGTAAGTTCGGCTCTAAAGTTGAAGACGAGAAACGAACAAGAGCCCCAGATACGCTGCCGCATTTTTCTCTATATTATAAAACAGCACATTCATACCTGAAATTCCATTATTGCCTCATATCTCTACGTGCTGCATACTAGCACTTACATATGAGAACAGTGACGGAAAACGGGCCCGGCCGCTCTGGCACAAACACAACATGCCTGTACTGCTGCTACCTGCTCCACACCAGGAACTTTCCTGCCTGACAAACTTCACCTAAAGCAATAACATCTAAAGAAGTGCTCTTGGATGAAGTAACAGGTTTCCCATTATAGTCTAAAATAGTCTGTGAAAATAAATCACATAATCGGGTGGTATGACCGTTTTTGTGATAGCACAAATCAAAATATGCTTTTCTGAGCGTTCTGGGAAACATGTTTTTGACAGTACTTTTTAAATGTAGTGGAGCCCAAACATGTGAAACATGACTTAATTTTATTTTTTTGAACATATCACTGCATTCAATCAGAACTTTATTGATCCTGGAGAAAATATTGTTGGTTCCAACCTATCAAATCTCAGAAAAACAAAATATAAAATATAAAACAATCATATCGTGAAATTGTCTTCAGCTTTATTACTGTATTTTAAACAACTAGTCAGTAGTAGGGCTGTGTTGTACCTGAAGATTTGTCCAGCTCAGGGATTAGCCTAATTTAAATCTTGCACCAACACAGAAACCCTTAGTTTACTGTGCCCAAAATTTACTACAGAAATTTGCCTGTTAACAAATTAGACGAAGAAAAAAATGTACATGTTGGTTTATGTATGTATGTCAAAAAATATTGTGGTACGCAGGAGAGATTGCTTTTGAACATCCTCTCTGGTAGTTATGATCTTATTGATGTCAGATTTTTTTCTCAGTAATATAAAATGACATGATTGAGAATGCCCACTCTATTCAGTTGCCCCTGGCTGTGGCATTAGCAGTGACATAATATCGTAATAAAAATGTCAGATGTTCCCCTGTCTGGACCTGTTTGCTTCTCCTGATTTGACATTGGCAGCTCATCACTATTTAGGATGTGGTTTTAGTTGCTCCAAGCCTTCTTAGTTTGAATTGATGGCACAGTGTCGAATCAATAATAGCATTAAAAGGTTTCTTCATGAATTTAAAACGGAACTACTTTTCTCCTACTACGTTTACAAATACTTCCTGTTTAATTTCCTTTATAAAATGATCGTGAAAATTGTTTGAGGGAACTAACCTTTCATGTTTGTTTCTTGCAGTGTTTCACTGGCAGGCCACAATAATGGGACCAGTAAGTATTTTCTTCCTTTGTAGGCCTCTGAATTACAGAGCTGCCAATTTTGGTCTCCACTAAGCTATTGAGCAATGTTTCAGAATCCATTTCTCCGTGTAACTATTACCACGTTACATCACACCTAAGATTAATGGACAGTTTCTTGCATTAAAGCCCAAATGTTTTAACCATTTTTTTTCTTGCTCTTCTGCTTCCCACAGAATGACAGTCCTTACCAGGGAGGTGTCTTCTTCTTGACCATACATTTTCCCACAGATTACCCCTTCAAACCGCCAAAGGTCAGTCTATATCTTGCCTTCTTGGCCCAAAGAGCTCCTTTATTGTTCAGTGATTTGGCTTCACTTTGTTTAACAAAGTACTGTGTTGTATCTTTGATACCAGTTGAGGAAACATGTTCTATTAAATTCTCACTTGCATGGATTTTACAATATTTTGGGTCAACTTAAAGTTAATTTGGACTTTCCAGATTTTATGTAGGACCACCAGTCAGTTTTCTTCAATACCTTTTGTTTTTTTTCTCAGTTCTTCTGGTTTCAGTATTGTAGGTAAAATCATCTCTCTACTTGTTTTGTTTGGGTTTCTGTTAGGTTGCATTCACCACAAGAATCTACCACCCAAATATCAACAGCAATGGCAGCATCTGTCTGGATATTCTAAGGTCTCAGTGGTCACCTGCCCTCACCATCTCCAAAGGTATATTTCTATTAGACAGCAGTCCATTTAGGATGGTTCAGAGAATATTTAAGTGCTCAGGAATGAGTTTTTCCACTGAAACAAATGATAAATCAGAACTGCTTTATTGGTATTGACCAGTGATATTGGTTCACAAAAGGGGAGTGGGGGGTATTAGATTCATATTTATAATGTCACAAAGATGGCTAGTTTAAAATAGTTGCTTGGTTTTTGTTCCTCCCAGAGAATAAGACGTAATCTCTCATTTCATTTGGATCTATGCTGGTACTTGCTGGATAAGACTAAACGTACTGGACTCCTGTAGTTATTTTGTAGACTGTTATATTACATGGGCCACTGTTACTGTAAATGACTTGTTTCCTGCTGTGGAATAAGGATTGGCATGTAGGGTAAAGTCCGTGTGGCAAGCACAGGACAAAGAACAAAAAGCATTCTGGGGAAACTGTTTTGTCTGTAGTACCTCAGAATGTTGCCAGAGGACTGTATTTACAGTAAAATAGTAAAATCCAAGCAGGTGTCTGAATAACACTAGGAACGTCTCTTGTGGCCCTGGCATATGAAGTGGAGGATCTAGTTTTCTTTTTTTTTTTATTCACTCGTCCCCTTTTGCTGTTTTAAATCTAAAATATTACCCGCTGTTGGGCTCTTCAGGGGTGAGATATGGGGGAATTTCGTTCTTTGAGGACTCTTAGACAGAACCACTCTTTCTGAGCTGCCAAAAAAAACTGTTACTCTGTGTAATGCACCTGAGAGTGAGATTTTTTTTTGCCTAAACGTCTACATGGTTGTCTCCATGAAATAATCTCATGTTCCAAAAACAAATTGTTCAGTTACGTTGTGGTTAGGACAGTATTGGCCTTCATTTTGGTATAAAGAAAATGGAACCATCAGGAGATAACGTTAAGTTGACCACAGACCACCGAATCTTTTTCACACCAGTTTACATCCCTGCCTATCCCACCGTACTTAAACATGATTATGCTTGTACACGGAAACAGTTTCAGCACTGTTAGGGTAAGAAGTTATGAGCCCTCGTGAATCTTGTCGTGGTCTTCAAAAGGAAAATGTTGAAGGACGAGAAACATGTTGTTCAATTTAATTGTGTGCTTACGATTTAATCGAGGAGAAAGTGTGAATTTAATGTTAGAATATTGTTCATGTATCTAAACAAAGTGTAGAAAAAGTAAAGTGTCAAGATTGTTGTAATGCAAAAAAGCAGCTCAGAAGGAATCAGCAAGCCCTCATGTAATGTTCCACTTGGTTTATTTTTCCTTATACTGGAACATTGATTGACTTCTATGGTTTTTCCCTCCACAGTACTCTTGTCTATCTGCTCTCTGCTGTGTGACCCCAATCCGGACGACCCCTTAGTACCTGAGATCGCCCGTATCTACAAGACTGACAGGGAAAAGTGAGTGTTGCGCTGCACCATAACTTTACAAATGACTTCTCCCAGATAGCAGTTTAGCTTCAAAAACTTTCCTTGATGTTATGAAGCTATGAAATGTATTACTTCATAATCTGTGCATAAGGGCTTAATGATGTAAAGGCATTGAAGTCATGGAGCTGCTAATGATCAGTAAATGAGCAAAAGGACCTGACATGAGGAAAATTTCCTCTTAAAATTCATTTAAAGTGTAAACTCTGAACAAAAGGTTTGAAACGTATGTAATTGGCTCTACAGTTACAACAAGAGAAATTATTTTACTGCGTAAAACCAACCCCCAGACTCTAAACTTGGCAGAAGGTTACTATGTAAAATACAAGTTATATGAAATACACTATATGGAATAATGCCTTTGCCATAATGGGTTGAAATACTTTTTAAAATGTTCTTAAAATATTGCTATTAATACATTCATTTTTGAATTTCGTGTATATATATTTGTATGTTTAAAATACTAATTTAATGAAAATTAGGCCTGTACTATGTCTTATGCATACAGCTGTTAATTTTTCAGCTACTTAAACAGTCTGCTCACTTGCTTTTCCTCATTGTGAGAGGATCCGCTGGTAGCTGCATTACTGATGCAATTGTTTACTGAAATTAATTGGTCGATACACAAATCTGGTTCAGATTAGAAAAGACGAAGAACTTGGTTTAATGTGATTGTACAGACTTCAAGGAAATGGCAGATATGCATCAATGTATTTATCCATTTAAACAGCTCTCGGGGTAAAACATCTGTGTGCCATTTCCTTTGAGGAAGTAACCGTACAGTTTGTAACGAGAAAGTGTTACGTTGGCAATATGGAGTCACTGAAATGACTAAAGCATTGGTTCGTTTCTTCTTAATGTATCTATAAATTTCTCAGTAACTTTCACAGTAAAGGCATTTATAGATATCTGTAAAACCGGTTTGTCTAAAGTTGAACGCAGTATTGAATACAGTATTGAATTTGAAAGTGAAACCAAAGCAGACAGACGTCAGCTGATGGTAACATGGCTGGCACGAGACTGGCACTCGATTATAAACACTTGACAGGTTGTTGTGATTGTGAAGCAGTTTTGAGTGTGTATTTGTGCCAATACAGCAATTACACTTCAGTGTGAGTTTCTGAAACCATAATTTCTTTTTTTCTTTTTTTGTTTTCCTCCCACAGGTACAACAGAATAGCTCGGGAATGGACACAAAAGTATGCAATGTAGTTTTGGAGTTAGAATCATGGTGGGAAAAAATAAAACCTCTCCATCTTAAGGTTAGGGGAGATTTGAAAGTTTAAGAGAAAAAAAAAGCTTAAGAAAAAAACAGATCTTGTTGGTTTCCATTGGAGTGCTTTCTTTAAGCCAAGCCTCCCCTCACCAGAGCACCTGCCCGCCTACCCCCCCTTCACCCCACCCAAGCACCCCACCCTTGGTAGCCATGGTGTACATACTTTCAAACTTCAACTGTAGCCCAACTCCAACTACCCCCCCAGTATCCCCCACACCCAAAATAATAATAATAAAAAAAAAATTCCAGCTCCATGTCTTGCTTTACCGTCTCCGTTGCTATGGTGACGTGCCCGCTGCTTAGGGTCAGCCAGTCTCAATTTATTATATATATATATTTTTTTTTGCAGTTGAAAATGTTCATGACTCTAAAAGCATTCCTTGTTTTTAAGCACTGGGGAGGGAGGGCCATTCTTTTCTTTTTTTCCCATTTTGTGATATAGTGGAGATTTGAGGGATTCGTTCTTTACATTTTCCTTTTATTTCCGTTTCCTGGGCTTCCAGATGCATCTCGGCTCAGGAAACGGTTCCTGTTTTTTTTTTTTTTTTCTTCGTTCCTTTTCTTTTGGCAGAGGAGGGAGGGGTCTATGCTGGCTATCTTTTTTTTTTTGTATAAAATCTATAAGGAATTCTTTTAAAATCATAGCAGGTTATTAATGGAAAGAAAAATGTCGGACCAGTGGCGTCCTTTCTTCTGGATCATTCTAAAGGACTTGAATACTATGAATATATATTTTGTTTTTGTTTTTGTTTTTTTCGGTTTGGTTTTTTTTTTCCCCCCCAATTTGCCATAACCAAGACTGTCTCTACCCCTTCCCTTAGCCACGACATTCGTTCACTGTTCTCAGTGGTTTTGGACCAGTTATTTAAAGCAGACTCTTAGTTAAGCACATGTTATGACCTCCCCCTACCCATACCCTCGTAACTCTTAGTTTCATTTTAGCTGCATTATATATATATTTTTTTTCGCCCTCTGCTCTTGTTGAATTAGATGCTAACATGGCTGAGACAGACTTGATTGGGTCCCCGGGTGAGAGGACACAACTCCTCACAGACAAACTTCTGTATATTTAATTTCCTGACAGGCTCGTTGAGCTTTGTGTGTTGATTAAACTGTGTAATAAAATGATTACTAAAGTCTGATCATGGTATGTGATTGAGTTTTGATTCCTTTTTTTTTTTTTTACCCGTATCTATTTGAAGTGCTAGTTAACTGAATGTTGAACTTAATATGCACATCTATTTAGGAAACTGACTGCTTGTATTGGAGATCTTTGGAGTAAGTCAGGCACTTCCACTTCAAAAGTTAGAGGCTTTAATGTTAAAGCTTCATATAGTTCTTTAAAATATTTTGCGCCATTTCAAGTAAATCCAGTTCCCTTTGCTTATTGAAGGCTTATTGAAATAGTATGTAGCATAAAATGGCCTCTTAAATCAGTCTGAATGGTTTGGAGAGAAGTTCATTTTTTGTGTGGCGTCTTGAATATGTGAGGGACCCCTGCCCCATAGGTGGCCTCAGTAGAAGGGTGTGGTCATTCATATTGGAGGACTCCACACATTAAGCTACTTATTTGTATTTTTTGTTTTAAATACGTGCATACAGAGCCACAAAGGGCCACATGAGATGGAATTAAGAGCTCTTGATTGCAGGTTGTTTACTAGAGGTTTATTTCAGTTCTTTAAATGTCACTAATTCTAATGCAAAGGATTAACGCATGTGATGCCCACATTTATTGTTTTTCACCGAAGAATGAAAGGAAGAATTTAATTGCTTGAAAGTACTGGTGCCTTGAAATTTGCTTGTACTTCATTTCATAAAATATTTTTTAAATTAAAAATTAATTTTTGTAGTAATAAATGTTGTTTGGTGAGATAAACCTGTGATCAGTGTTAAATGTCTGACAGATTTGGTGGAGCTACTGTGTTTCCACATACAAGATGTTGCACAGGTAATGAGAATATCAACCATAAAAAATAGGCCTGAAGTCGGGTTTCTATAACAGTTGATTTCAGGCCTCAGTTGGAGGAATGACCTCGTCTAGACCCTGCTGAAGTTGGTTTATTGACATTGTTTAACTGTGTTAACATTTAGACACTCCCTTTAAAGTACAAGTTTGCATAATTATACATGTAAAGTACTGAGTATTATTAAAGTAAAGTGGCCCCTTATAGTTGCGTCTGAAAACACAGCCACAGTGTGAGATTCTTTCTCTGTATTTAACCCTTTCACCAGGTCAAGAAGGGGTGCCTGGGGAGTGGGGACGGTACCTTACTCAAGGGAACCTCAGTGGTGCCACGAACAGTCAATGGATTCGAACTCACGCCCTTCTGATCTTAGGGTGAACTCCCTAACCACCAGACCACCAGCTTTATTCATTTGATTTTTGTCTGTTACAGTTTAAAAGGAGATATTTTGGGTCCTTTATCTTTTAGTACTTTTCTTAAAAAGAAATTCTACTGATTTTCCAAAATCTCCACATAATTCATCAGTTAAGATGTAAACAGGCATTCAGGGTGCTTTAATATAAAATGTATGTTATTAGTCCACCATGGGTGAACTTTAAAAAATACATTTGAGTGCAAAAGCTTATCTCAAAACTATCTTGAAATAGTGTCAGGCAGTGTAATCTTATGTTGTTTTTTATTAACTTAAGATATTTCGAGACATTGAATTGTTTGGATGCCTAGTCCAAGTGAAATTAAGTAGGTCTGTTGTCATTTCAGACATGTACAGTTCACAGTGAAACAACTGTTCCTCCAGGACTATGGAGAAACACAAGACTACATACGTGCAAAGTGAGAGAGCAAGAAAAAAACAAGAGCAACAAAACACTTAGTTGTCAAAAGCAGCGTACAGTGAGTGTGAATGAATACTGAATATAGGATTACAAAATACTGTATTCTAGCATCAGAGTCTTGAAAATGTACATAAATACAGATATAGAGGTAGACAGCAATAAGTAAATAATTGTGGAAATAATTTCTTAACCATTGTAACACATGTACAAAGAGAGAGAGAGAGAGAGAGAGAGAGAGAGAGGAAGAAAAACGAGGAACAAGTCTGAATAAATATAGTATTATACTGTTTTCTAGCAGCAGCCATTGAAGTGTACATGCATACAAACAGAGAGGTAGACAGCAATACACAAACAATTGTGCAAATAGTTCCTCAGTATGACACACTGTTTAAATAAACGTGCGCAGAATCTGTATTTTATTTCCTCTAAGTCAAATTGTAAAAAATATCTTTGATGCAACCGAGCGTTGATGGCCCCGCCCACCGGACTCATACGTAAGCTTGCAGCTCTCGCCTGTTTGGTCGACTCGGCGATGACGTATGTCAGACAGGAGTAAGCGAGAGACGTTGAGATAGAGAGAGACAGAGAGACATAGAGAGGTGGTGAGAGAGAGAGAGTGTGTTTAAACGACCTTGCAGAGATTGAGAAGTGTGCTAAATCTCCCTCCGTCCGTTCAGCTCCAGGCCACCAACATGCCTCTGCAGCTCTCAGGGCTCTCGGGGCTGATGACACAGCCTCGGATCGGTGGCTTCACGCTCTCTAAAGGTAAGAGGTTGTTTTGGTGAGGTCGGAGTGTGTGTGTGTCGTTCAGCATAGCTCCTCAGCTCCCTAATCACACTTTCTGTCAAAAACACACGGTCAAAACACTTAAAATCAGAGTTTACCAGCCCTGAGACCAGATCTGAAGTGTGTGGTGACACTGACAGCACTGCTGTTGCCTAGTTACGGCCCTAACTCCTTTAATAGTTGTTGTTTATTTCATAAATCTGGAGCTGAAACCTCGTGCACTCATTCTGCTCCATTCTGTAAACATTCTCCAGGTACACTAACTGGACAAAAGTATTGGGACGCCCGTTTTTCGGGGGTTGGGCTGGGCCCCTTACTTCCAGTGAAGGACAGTTTTAATGCTTCTGCTTACCAAGACATTTTGGACAACGCCATGCTTCTAACTTTGTGGACCTAGTTTGGGGAAGAACCTTTTCTGTTCCAGCATGACTGTGTCCCAGTGCACAAAGCAGCTCCATAAAGACATGGCTGGAGGAGTTCAGTGTGGAAGAACTTGACTGGCCACACAGAGTCCTGACCTCAGCCTCATCCAACACCTTTGGGATGAACTGAAACGGAGATTGTGATCCAGGCCTTCTTGTCAAACATCAGTGCCTGACCTTATAAAAGGAAACTTCAAAATCTTGTGGAAAGTCTTCCAAGAAGGAGGGGGGCGTGACTCCTTATTTAAGTGTATGTACTTGAATGCAATGTCATTAAAGTCCCTCTTGGTAGAATGGTCAGGTGTCCTAATACTTTTGTCCATATAGTGTAGGTATTACGTTTACATCCCTGTCCTCTTTGCCTTGGTGCCAGCAGAGAAAGACAAAGGTTGAAGTTTTGATTTTATTCCTGTGAGGTGTTTTGTTTTCCATATTCAGCCAGAGACACTCAAATGTGTTTAGACGCTAAAGCGAGCTGTTACATGACCAACCATAACAGTAAGTAGTCCAGCACTCAGACACCACCTTGCTCTTTGAACCGCTGTATTTCTGTCTCTAACCTTGTTTTGTAATGTAATCTGTCAGCCAAGCACTTTAGTGCTCTGCTGATATACAGGCAGTGGCATACTTTGGCCCTGGAAGTCCATGCTTCTAATGCAGTGGGTGCTTTATGTGCTAAGTGTGAATAGGTACACACCTTATTCACTTTCTCACAAGACCAACTTGGTGCTGAGGTAGCTGTAGGTTCACGAGTGGGTTCTAAGAGCGTTTTCCATTTGCAAATCTCTTAAAGCTGAGCTTCAGGAGCTCAGACTGCACATTAATACTGCTTCCAAAGAGCCAGATTTTCTTGTATTTCTTGTATTACATGAATAGTTCTCCAGGCTTCCTAAAGGACTTTCCGGGACTCGCTGAACCTGATTTGTTTGTTGTTTAAGACACACAGTGACCTACGTATGAATCATCCAAGCAGAACAAAGCACATCTAACTGAAGTCCTGAACCAGTGAAGAAACAGGAGCAGATGATTCCAAATGATCAGGCGGTGATCAGTATACTGGTGGTGCTGAATGCTGAGTGGTTGGAACTCCTTTATCTAGTATCCTTGTATCATTAGGCACTTTGCAGGCTGCAGTAAAACATGTGTTTCCATAAGACAGTTTGGCAGACATAAGAGAGTGTTTTACATCACAAGATGATTCAAAGCAAAATTTAAATGTGGGGTAGCCCAAGATTTTGCACAGTAATGAATGTTATATTTACATCATCTATTCTATATCCATTCTGAAGACACACACACACACACACACACACACACATGTTTGGATGTATGCATACACCGCCCTCCATGGACGGGGACAACAGTGCCAGAGACGGGAACTAAAATGCAAATGCAGAGTATTAGAGGAACACTGTGGAAGCAGAATAATGCTATGGTCACACAAGTGATGATGTGTGGAGAAGGGTGGCTGAAATCATGGAGACGGATGTTCGCCCTGTCACTCGTGCACATGGGAAGATCCGCACTGGACGATCCTCACGCTGAGCCTAATCAAGAAGGATTAAAACGAGACACAAACACTTAAACACCACTGGAGTTTAACAGGAACGGTGACAAGCTGAAAATAAAAACAGCCACACCTCTACCTCACTGATAGTGTGTGTGTGTTGGGCAGAGTGTCAGGTTTCTCAGTGTGTGTGACGGGGCAGAATTTCACGCCTCTCTCACTCACAGCAGGCCTGTTTACACTCAGTAAGTGCTGGCACACACACACACACACACACACACACCAGACGAAGCACAGAGAACACTGATCTGAATCACAGACATGGCTTTGTAACAATACACACGCACACAAAGATTTTCATGAAGCACATTCAGGCTGCAAATATTCAGGCACACACACGCATCAGACGCTATAACTCCTCCCTCAGTCACACACCCACATAATAATCTGTGCAAAAGCCTATAGCCTGCTTCTTCTTGCTGTATATTTATTACGGGTTAAAAAAAAAAGATCATTGTGTGAAAGACTATGTGCATTATTTTTGCTATGATGTGCAATACTGTGCAATACTGTGCAATGTTCTTACCAGGTGCTAAAACATTATTATATGCAATATCATATGTTGTTCTTTCCCTACTCTTCCTCTCCCCATTATTCTTCCCTACTATGTCTCTTCATCTTTCCTTATTGTCTCCCCCTTCCTGTTCCCCCTTCTGTCCCCTACTGTTTCCCCATCTTTCCTACTCTCTTTTCCAGTCTCTCTCCCTCTCTTCCCCAGTATCTTCCTCTCCCTCTTCCCCAGTTGCTTTCTCACTCTCTCAACCCCATTCTATCTCTCTCCCTCTCTTCTCCACTCTCTCTCTCTCTCTCGACCTCACTCTCTGTCTTTCCCTCTCTCAACCCAATGCTCTCTCTCTGTCTCAATCTCAAAACTAATCTCCAACGGACTCTCCGAGCGAATCTGTTGAAGCTGTGAGCGGTGAGGTCTGTTCAGGCTCAGATCGACAGGCTCTCGGGAACCGAAGGTTATAAATCTGACATTTGTTTCCTCTGAGTGGTCACAAAATAAGAAAACACGCCAGACGTCCACTCGTTAATTCATGATTCCCTGCCCTCACGTTCATCTCCGTCAGCCGGACAAACACAAATAACTCTGGAGCTGTTACCGTTACTTTACTGAATTCCGAGTAAACAGAGCGAGAGTTAAACTAAACAGCCGCTCTGACCCCTCATTAACACCTCACACACAAATCTCACAGACGACCGTTCGTTTAGAGAACTTACTTTTACTTCAGCTAATGACCAGCAACAATGGCGGGAAACCAGAGTGGTGGTGTGACTTTTGAAACATCAGTACACACCTACTGCATGCACAACACACACTCCACAGCCTCGGGACCAGTCACTCCCGGCATCAGGCTCTCTCAGCAACGGGCACATTTAGTTGTGAGCTCTTAGTGCCAGTCATCAGTCACAGGAGCTGGGTCTCACTCTCAGTTATCCAACAGGATGTCATGACTTCAGGAAGGATTTCCTGCCTCATGTCCTTCTAGGTCAATTAAATCAGTAATGCACAAACACACACACACACACACACACACAATCATCAGTGCTTACATACAAATACTCACACATTATATATATAAATAAACACACAGACACACATGCACACACACACAATCACACACACAATCATCACTGGTCAGTACTAAAGTGCTTACACACACACACACACACATATATATATATATATATATATATATATTATATCCAGAATTATATCCAAAATTATATCCAGTCAAAAGAACAGCAAAACGTTTTGAGATTTAAGTCTTGTCCTCCCCAGTCTCCAGATCTTTCTCCCACTGAGTTGCAGGGCCAACAAGTTCCAAATCAGAGTCCAGCAAATTGTTTTCATGCATGAAAAGGTGCTGGGAGGGTTTGAACACAAGTTATTTCCAAAAATTGATGGAAAGAATGCTGCAAAATTACACTTAGTGTATATAGTTACACTACACTTCAAAGCCTGTCACTTATATTTGTTTTAAGCATTTCCAATGTTATCTTGTAATAAATTTTTGAATGAGCAGTGCATCGTTTATTTTACAAAATCTGAGGGTGTGTGTGTATTTATTTGATTGTTTATGTTTATGAATTATGTTTATTATAGATAGAGCAGAAACACTCCAGCACACCGCAACTCCGTTTTCTATATGAAACCTGCACATGAGAAAACACGCAATAAATGGTTTGCATTCACGGCAAAATACAGAATTCACTTCTCTCCCTCAATGTTCATCTTACTGAACATTGTATGGAGATATTCCACACGTGTGTGATCAAAGATTCCACTCTGTTCACTCACGTCTGTGCAGCTCGTGGCCAGTTTGGTGCCTCTTTGGTGTGAATCTGCCTTCAGCTCTAAAAGTTATGTTGTTGAGACTTCCTTTACCAGCGGCTGCAGAAACTGCGGCCAGACGGAGACGTGAGCCTCGAACACCAGCTGATGGAATGTTCACCATCAGAATAACACTAAACTCTCGGGGCCAGACGGAGGTGTGTGAGAGGACACAACAGAACACGCAGTGATGGGGCCGCAGTGTGAACATGCAGTCTGTGTTCTCATTTTCTGAGGCGTAGTCGAATTATAACCCTGTAGAAGGTTCTGGTGGAAGAACATCATAAACATCACTGTCTCCTCATCACTTGCTGACCACAAACTACATTTCACAGAGCTTCTTCAGAAGTTATCAGTCAGGGCTGTAGGTGTACTTAGTGGCCGGTGTCACAATTTCAGTAATGAGCTCTAGTTTTAGTAAATCGAATTCAGGGGGATTTAAGTCAACCTGCTTGACATACTCTGGTCCCTTAAAGGCATGTTTTGTGTTGTGCCTGCATTAGTATGTGCATCTGGCCCTCGGTGTCTGCCTGTGGTCAGTCTGCTGGACTCAGTGGGGTGCCTGTGATAAGTCCAGCTGATAAAGCAGGCCGCTCCTGTATCTGTGCATTAGTGCGCTAATTACCCTGACCGCGATTATCCAGCCGGGAGAACGCTCGTCTACGGACACAGACCCCCAGACTCCCCACACTTCCTCTGTACACACCCAGCACCATCCACCAGCTGTGTGTGTGCGTGCGTGTGTGTGTGTGTTTGTGCATATTGATCATCTTTCAGATTTCATCACAAAGATAAAAATTAGCAATAAGGAGCAGAATCATTATCACATTTAGATATTCTTCTGCTCAGAAAACAGTGCTTTAAGTGTTTTATTAAGAGTTTTTAAACTCAGATCTGAACTGATTATTTTTATGTGCTCTTTATGCTGTGGGAGCATTCAAGATGAAAATACCAATAAAAACAAGCCAGAATAAATCGACATTAAAGTTCAGAAGGTTTCTTTCTCTCTGCTGTCTCCAAAAAGCTTTGTAAGCACAGTAATTACAGCATGTCCACTAGGAAATTACTTTCCAGCACAAGGCTTTTTCCTAAGCAACATCTGAAAACACCAGAATTAAGTTCTTCTACCTGAGTGAGTGTGAGGATACACTGACACTTCGGGATACTGACACTGCAGATACACAAATGAGTCTCTAAGCAGTCAGTGAATGTGTACTGTGAGACATTTTTGTCAGATTTACAGTGTGAAGTACATACAGTACTGTGCTTGATCCCTCCTCATTTCTTTATATTTTGCTCTGAATCATCATCTTGCTGAAAAAATACTATTTTCTGCCGGTCAAACTGTCTTATCCTTGTCATACTGAGTAGATTAAATGAAAGTAATGAGAACAAATGTTTTACTGTGACAGGCTGCAAAAGTGTCTAAAGAGTCAAGGAGCCTAGATAAAGGAGTTCCAACCACTCAGCATTCAGCACCACCAGTATACTGATCACCGCCTGATCATCT
>JBBPCY010000130.1:2418720-2430741 GCA_037974405.1 Brachyalestes nurse
AAACATTCATTTATAAATATATGCAGTATACGCATATATATATATATATATATACACATACATATGTGTGTCTGTGCACTGCACTGTCAGTACTGCAACAGATGAGAGAGAGTCGAGAGAGTTTTCCTGGAAAGCATGAATGTGCAAAAAAAATAAAAAGAGAGAGAGAGAGAAAGTTGACTGTTAAAGAGGCAGCCTATAACAAATCAATGTGCACGAGAATCAGCCAACAGCCATCAAGAATAATGTCAACAATGGGCTGGCTGCGACCTATCCTCTCTCTCTCTCTTTCTCTCTCTGCTTCATTCATTAAAAGCTCTCACTGTACTCCTGCATGCACAGGTACATATGCATGCTTGTTGTTATTGTTTGTTTGTTTGTATTAGTTTGTTGACCCCCTCTTCTCACCTCACCCCCAGCAGGGTTGTTGTTGGTGTTGGGGAGGGAGGGAGTGGGGGTGAGTGAGAGGAAAAGTCCACTTCGGTTTTTGTGTGAAGCTCCAAAAATCTATGAGATGTGTTTGCATGTGGCGCTCTCCTCCCGCGAGCGCGAGCGGACCGGGCGCTCCGGAGACCGGGCGCACGGACACACCGACCACCGGGGCGCGCGAGGCTCAATTACCTCCTGTCTCTCTCTCTCTCTCTCTCTCTCTCTCTCTCTCCCTCTTTCTCTTTTTTCCTCTCTCTCTCTCCACCTCTCTTCCTCCCTCTCTCTCTCTCTCTGGCACGCGCGTAACGCGTAACGCGTTCGAGTTCTAGAACGTCGCGAGGAGGATCGGAACCGAACGCGAGCCTCTTTTGTTTACTCGGGTGAGTCTCCAGCTCCTGTTTGTTTGTTTTTTTTGTTTCTCTTCTTTTCTTTCGTTCTTTTCTTTCTTTTCATTCGTCTCTCTTCTTTCTTTCTTTTTCTTTTTTTTTGGGAATAATTCTCCCTGCTGAGGGTGTGTGGACTGGTGTGTGTGTGTGTGTGTGTGTGTGTGTAAGTGTGTGTGTATTTGAAGAGGGGGGTGTTGGAGCGGGGATTGGTGTGTGTGTGTGTGTGTGTGTGTGTGAGGGTGGATGGAGGGGGGGCACCGGAGCTCTTGCCCTCCCCCTCCCCTCCCCGGACTCGTTGGTAGGGGCGAAAACGAAAACGAGCACGAGCGTTTGGAAATATGCAGATCGAGAGAGAGAGAGAGAGAGAGAGAGAGAGAGAAGAAGGCGAGAGAGATAGAGAGAGACTTTAAGGGACTGTTTCAAACTTACAATGAGGAATAAGGAGAGAACGTGATTTTAATTCGAGCTCGTCAGACGCGCTGGCGCGTTACTGAACGGCGTGAACCCCCCCCACACACACACAGACACATAGACACACACTCGCACACACACACCTCGGACTGAGAGCAGGCACGGACGGAGACAAAAGAGATTGTTGTTTTTTCCACTTTAAAATGACCAGAGCGCACAACCTCGTGGACACATGGACACCCACCACGCGCCCGCTGGGGCTCATTTTATTATTATTAGTATTATTATTATCATCATTATAATTTAACATTTTGTTTTCTGTTTTACGTATAATCTTTTTCCCCCCTACTGAAAAACTCCAAGCAGATCCGCCTTATTATTCGATATTATTCGATTGCTGAATCGATTTCCCTGAGAATGTGACTGACATTAATTTCCTCCCACCTCCCCAAAAGAGCCACAACCACGAGACACCCCCTACCACTCCACTAACACCCCCTTAGCCCCCCACCACCACCTCCACTACCTTTTAAAAAAAAAATAAACAGACTAAAACAACAATCGACTATAATAGTAACATTCGACTAAGGGCAAGTTGCTGTCAAAAAACTTTGGTAATGAAATGTATGTTCATTTGTTTTTGTGCTCATTTGTTGGCACTCTCTCTCTCTCTCTCTCTCTATCTCTATCTCTCTCTCTCACACACACACACACACACACACACTCTAAGCCCTGTTGATCTCGTGCTGATCACCTCGCGTGACTGAGAAACCGATTAATCGAACCGTTCTGATGGAGAATCGGGGTATCGATCAGTCCGTGTTATTTTTCGTGGCTATTGTTCACTGTCCGTCGCTCCTATTGTCCCCTCGCTGAGTTCGCCGCGTGACCCCCCTTCCTACCCCCCCTTACCACCCCCCCCCCACCGTTGCAGCAGTAGCCTACGCGGACGCTGCTTGCGCTCTCCGTGCGCTCTGCGTTGGTTTTCGTTGGATCAGTGTGTTTGGAGTCACACGACGTCCAGCGTCCAGGACTAACGCGTCGGAGCAGCTTGTGTGTGTATCATTTTTTGTTTTACCCTCATGGTCGTGATGTTGATCCCCTCCTCGTGGCTTCTGACGGAAACTTGTGTCTCGCGACTGTCGGATCACCTGCCCGGGCTCCTTTTGTCCTGCTCCGGCTTCAGCTCGGTCCTCCGCCCGCCCCGGTCCTCCACGGACCCTGCTCATCCATAACAGGGGGACACACTTCAGCTGGTACTGAGTGTCTTCACTTTTCAAGTTTGATTCCAAGACGCATCTCCATAGTCTTTCCTTATTAATGACTTTAGTGATGTAGTCATTTTTGTTTAGTGATTTGAACCTTTTTACATCATGCTCGTTCAGTCTCTAGAGCCTGACCAGGGGTCTAGACCACCTTGGTTATTTGCTTTCATGTTAGTGTATGTGAGTTTAGGCAAGAAACTGCCATTTAATTCATTATGTGACACAATTTGCAGTCTGTAAACTAATTCAGTGCAGGATTTACTCTGGTACGGCGCTTGTATTCCTTTAAAAAAACCTCCTGGAAGGCACTGGGTTGATCTGTGCCAGCTACTGTGTAAAATGATATAATATAGGGTAACTAAGAAAGCAGGTTAACTGAGGTCACCATGCAAGAAACAGTGACGGCATATGCAAGCTCAGCAGAAATGCTAAAATAGTCAAATGGGGTCGCGTTTTAGTATTGTGGCATTTGAATTTATGAATGTATGTATGTATATAACTATGTGCGTATGTATGTATGTATGTGTGTGTATATGTATGATGTTAGGGATAGTAGGATCAGTATCAACATGTAGGCCTGTCATGATGACACTTTAGATTATAATTAATTACCTCATGAAAAGTTGCAATCAACAATCTGTCTTTTTTGTTCAGTGTATGCCTAAAGTGATCATACAAGCTATTTTACTTTCTATCTATGTGACTTCTGAGTGACAACCGAAACACCTTGAGCTCAAATAAAGAAACATTTCTGCCTGTCGCCCCCTAAAGGTGTTGTAGAAATCGGCTGTTGTTTTTGTAAGATGTGTTTTTTGTTGTTGTTTTTTTTTACAGGAATTTACTTCAATACAAATGATACAAATATGCAGAATTTATATCCAACATGTAAACATGTGGTTGTTAAATCTGTCAAAATTTGGAAAACATTTGCAGTCAGCTTCAATTAATGTGATCAACTCATATAATTATGATTAGGCAATTATGTAATGTGACAGTCTGTCTATTGGTATCATTATCAGGCAAAAACTGCTGGCTCAGACACAAGGGGAAAAAAAATGAATATGATTCTATCCTGTGACCAAGTTACCCTGAAATAGCACATGTGATATGTTGTTAGCTCTGTATTTTTCTCAGTGGGGTAGTGGAGTGTTAGAGTAGTTTCAGCACAAAGGCCTACTTCAAATAATTACCATAGGTAAAACACTTAAAATAGCACATTTTACAGGGTGGTAGTTACTGGATCAGTTCTGAAAAAATACTGGATCAGTACTGGCTGACTTTAGCTAGGTTTAGCACTAACGGCTAACTGGAATGTGATGCTAAATCAAGGTTGCTTTTCTCATACATGAACCTCTCTTACTGACCACAGCTTTTCGTGTGTATAGCATAGTATATTTAGTAGCAAGCATTAAGTATTCAGTATTTTCTGAAGAGTTTAAAGACTACATTATATAGTGTTCTTGTCTTTGTGTCTCTGAGTGTCTGTGAAGTCGTAGCATAAGCAATTTCCTCCGGTTTTCTGAATCAGATACTGACTGCTTGATCTTTAACACAGTTTGAAACTTTGATAAATATGGTGTTTATGCTTCTTTATTCCATCACTCTTACCACTTACTCCAGTCACGTCTTACTTCTCTGTCTCTCCTTCAGGTCGTAACTGTAGACAGCCCCATAAAAATGCCTGTGAGCACATCGCACTGCTGGCTGTAGGTGAGTGCTCTTGACTGCTGGACCCTTCACCTCTGCAAGCATCACTCTTACCCGTGCACCAGTAAGAGGGAGAACATTGCCGCCCTCTGCCTTTGCCCTTCACCCCTCCTCCCCCCCTCTCTCTCCCTCCCCCTCGTGCTGTGGGCCATGTCTGGCAGTGGGGGGTCGATGGAGGGAAACCAAGCCAGAGAGGATGAGGATGCCCGGGACAGCTTCTGCGGTGACGAAGATTCATCGCCCGTGGTGGAGAGGCGGAATCGAAGCGGCATCATCAGCGCCCCGCTCAGCAAGAGCCTCAAGCACTCTCGGGCGCTCTCGCAGTACATTGCGACGTGCTCTGCTGCCGCCGCCGTGGCTAACGCCAACGCTAACAGACTGGCCCAGAGCTCCCTAGTGTCCTCAGGGGTCAAGGCACACTCCGCAGCCGCCCAACACAGAGCCCAAGTGGGACTCACTAAACTGGATCGGGGGGCTCTGGTGTCTGGCCTGCTGGACTCTCCGAGTGGGCTGCACCTGGCCCAGGCTGCCGAGCTCTTACGGCAGGCCAGCATGCTACTTCCTGTCTCTGACTCATCTGGTCTTAACATGGGTGGGGACATGGAAGGGGTATCTGCCTCCGACTCGTTGGGGAGCGTGACGGACTTCCCGTTGCTGAGCAACGGCGGGGGAGTAGGGAGCGGCTTCCCGTTCCATCCCGGCCTCTTCATCATGACGCCTGCTGGAGTCTTCCTAGCAGACGGAGCGCTGTCCCAGGTGACGGGTGCGGCGGAGCACCAGCAGGCCCACAGCGAGATCACGTCGGCCATCAGCGCCAACGGCAAGAAGAAGCGCAAGCGCTGCGGCCTGTGCCCGCCCTGCCGGCGCAGGATCAACTGCGAGCAATGCAGCAGCTGCCGCAACCGCAAAACCGGCCACCAGATCTGCAAGTTTAGGAAGTGCGAAGAGTTGAAGAAGAAGCCAGCTGGGGGTCTGGAGGTAAGATCACCCAACCCAGACGCTTAACACACACACACACACCAAACACGTACTTATGGTCTTTCTACATCCATCTTCCCCTTAAAGTCTAAAGCCCAGATCAACCCAGCAATCTTCACCAACATCCCCCCACAATTAAAAATTTTCAGGAATATGGTTGCCCCTTCATGCTGTTATAGAAAATTCTTCACAGTTCACACAGTCATGAAATGTTCTCCCCATTCACACTGTCCTAAAATGGTGTCCCCAATTTACACGGTGCTTCTTCCTCATTCCTGCTGGTTCAGTTGGCTTGTCCTGGAACGATATAAAGCCAGCTGACAATATTAGATTGTTGATGTTTGTTGGGGAGCAGTATATTAGTGAGTCCATTCTTCTGGAATTTGGTCATTTCACTATCAAATGTTTGTTTTTGTACAAATCCTCTAAAATGCATGCTGGGGCCTGAAAGAGAAGCATTAAGAATGGAACACACAAGTAGATCAATCAATTAGTCAATCAACTAATCAGTCCAGCGGTCAGTCCTCTTTTGAAAAGTAGATTTTGTATTTTAGAAAAAAAGTTCAAAAGTCGTTGGGCTGATGAACACCTGTGGTGGCCATCACGGCAGCAATAAACTTCTCTAATATGTGTACAGTTACACCAGCTTTTCCAGGATTTAAAAATATAGTATCTGATGAACATAATGAACAAAATGATCTGAGTAGAGTCTTACATGAAGTCCTTACAAAGTACAGATTTTAAAGTGTAGATCCAAGTTGTCCACATGTTTACAGATACATTTGATTTTCAAGAAGAAATAGGTACTGGCAGTCCCTACTTCGCGCCCATTGACTCCGGCATAGGCTCTGTGTCCCTGTGACCCTGGTGAGGAATACGCGGTTACAGAAAATGAGTGAGAGAGAGAAATAGGTATTGGCTTGTACATAAACCTGCAAAGAATTGTAGCTGTCTTCTGTCCTCAGATCAGCATGTGGTTTCAGGTAAAGGAGTTGTGAGAGAAATCTCAAAAATGTCACGGGTTGGAACAGGTTGCAAATAATGAGATCAAGCTGACATATGGTTTTGGAATCAGCATGGATCATTTTCATAATACAGGACACTCTGTGTAGTACGTGTGTGCCGCTCCGGTGGGGTGTTTCCCAGTCTCAGTCTCAGAGAACTCCTGCACTGCACATTTTATTTTCTGTCATCTAACACACCAGATTCCCCTCATCATCTAATTATCGAGCTCTCTGTGAGTTGAATCAGGTGTGATGGAGCAGTAAAATAGCTAAACAGTGCTGTGCAAGGGTTCTCCAGCGCTAGGAATGGGAAACACTGGTTTAGTCAACCATTGTAGATAAGGCAGTGGTTGACATTTAGCAATGATGCAAGAAATGATTGAACTTTTACCCTTTTTCCCTAACAACGTCCACTGTGAGTGTCTGGAAGTACCTCAGAGTAAGAATGCTTATCTCCAATCAGTTATAATGTGATCATATGGATAGTTGCCACAGATGTGAGGCACTGACTTGATAGATAGAAAGGTTTGCACTATGGGAACGTGTTTAGGTGCAATGATTAATGAATACTGTGGATAGAATGAGGAATGGATATGACAGTTTTACCCAGAGTCACATTCATAGTCATTGTCTAATGCTGAAACAACAGGTGTAGTACTACACTAAAGGCCTTAATATTTATTAATTTCCACATTTATTCTGCTCTCTGTTAGAAAACACAGCTGTAGCGCCTGTTTTAACAAGCCCTCGTCAACATGGCCTCACCATTCCCCCGTGGTGAATCCCCTGACGCCATCTTAAGGGCTGTTCCTTTACTTTTTTAGCTCAAGGGAAGCGTGTTAGATGAGCACCTGGATACGCAAGGGACATACATGTCGACTATGGCAGCAGAACCAACCTCCGCCTCACTGCAATGTGACGCATTTAGCTTTTCAAACCTGAAAATAATAACAAACAAGGCTGTTTAGTAGCCATAATAGTAAATTACCCTAAAATCTTTAATGCTAAACCATAATATTCAGTTTGTAATGTGTAGAATTATACATGACTGCTAATTCATCTTCACTTTACTGGGCTAGTCTGCTAGTTAGCAAGCTAAAGAATGCACAGCTAGCAACAACAATACAATAAAAGCAATTTAACCTTATTTTAAAGCTCATAGCCAGGCAATACAATTTTTCATTTTATGAATAATTACAAATATTATATGTCATGTTCAGTCATCTTTTGTTTTCTTATCTAAGTCTTGAGGCTAACCTTGCTGAGTGCTAATGTGTTCCTCGTCCAGCAAGGGGCCGCCTGATTAACACAGGTTGGTTTGAAGTATAGAAATGTCTTCACATAGCAGTAGAGGCTTAAACCCTATGATTCCCATCATTACACCATCACTTTAAGTCTTACATTTGATATATTTATATTGTTGTTGATAGATTTGATATATTTATATATGTTGTTGATAGAGTCTTCAATCAAAGAAGAAATGTGATGTATGAGATCAAAGTGGTCAAAGTTTACCATGCATTTACTATAGTAATAATAGTAATAGTAATAATAGTAATAGTAATAAAGTTAAATGCATAAAACAAAAATGAGTATTTCTGTAATAGGGTTTAGGATTTGACAGATAGACTGCAGTTATATTCCAGTAGAGTTTCCTAAGGAAGAAGTTGAATCCTTCTGCTACACTATATAACGTTTTATCATTTGAAGGCTTCCTGTTGACCTCAGCTTTTATGTCCTAACATCTAAAGTGATGTGTCATTCCAAACTGAAATTCAACTCAGGTTGTAAAGCCATCATTCATTCAGTAGTTCAGATGAATCGCAAATGAGTTCGCTGTGAACTCCTGCGGAAAATGATCGTTTATTTGGATTGATTATGGAAATAGGGGCTGAATGTTGTCCGTGTTTCTCTTCTAGTAACATATTATAATTGGTGTGTAAAAAAAACACTTTCTACAAGAGTTCTGAGTAAGACGCTTAGAAGACAGTTGTTTTCAGCAATTACAGGAGAACTGTGTACATTACTGTCCGGCCTGTGCGAGTAGTGTGGTGTGTGAAAATGACCATTATGTACTAAAAATGTGTTTGTGTGTCTGTTTGTGTGTTAGTGTTTGCGTGTTTGTGTATGTGTGTGTTTGTGTTTATGTGTTAGTGTTTGTGTGGGTATATATGTGTGTGTGTGTTTGTGTTTATGTGTTTGCGTTTGTGTGGGTATTTGTGTGTTAGTGTGTGTGTGTATATGTGTATGTGTGTGTTTGTGTGTGTGTTAGTGTGTGTGTGTGGGCTAGCCCTACACAGTCCATCTGGCCATCGTGCCTGTCATCTGGAGCACCAGGTGTCAGTGTGGCTCGGAACCCTGTCCTCACAGTCTTGTGGGACCCTTGAGTGTCTGCATGATTTGTGTGTGTGTGTGTTTATGTTTATTTTTATACATTTTAAAGACATTGCCCTGACTTTGATCTTACTTATTGCCCTGACTTTGATCTTACTTATATATAGATATCCATATCTATCTATCTATCTATCTATCTATCTATCTATCTATCTATCTATCTATCTATCCATCTATCTATCTATCTATCTATCTATCTATCTATCTATCTATCTATCTATCTATCTATCTATCTATCTATCTATCTATATCTATCTATCTATGTGTGTGTGTGTATATATATATATATAGATAGATAAAGATATGTGTGTGTATTTGTATACTTACGTCTATATATACACGCGTCTATATGTGTCTAAAGCTATGGCAATTACATTAAAACCACTGATAGGTGAAGAGAATAACATGCCACCTGTCAACACATGGTATATATTAGGCTGTGAGTAAACAGCCAGTTCTTGACATAAATTTAGCAAAAATGCATACGTGTAATAATCTGAGCGACTTTGACAAAGGCCAAATCCTGATGGTTAGATGACCTGGTCAGAGCATCTGTAAAATAGCAGGTCTTATAGTGTGTTCCTGATATGCAGTGGTCAGTACCTACCAAAGGTGGTCAGAGAAAGGACAAGCGGTGAACCAGCGACAGGGAAATGGATGCCCACGGCTCACTGATGCGCTCATTAATGCGTGTGCATCACCTACCTGGGGGAGTGATGGCACCAGGCTGCTCTGCAGGACGAAGGCAAGCCAGCAAAAATGATGAGATGCTCTGTTCGTTTAGGAAAGCTTGGGTCCTGCGTTCATGTGGATGTTACTTTGAAACGTATCTCCTACCTAAACACTGTTGCAGACCAAGTACACCCCTTCATGTTGACAGTGTTCCCTAATGGCAGCGTCTTCTGGCAAAAATTGTTCAGGAATGGTTTGAGGAACATGATAAAGACTTCAAGGTGTTGATTTGGCCTCCAAATTCTCTTGATCTCAGTCTGATCGATCATCTGTTGGATGTCCTTGATAAACTAGTCTGATCCAGGGAGGACTCACCTGTTTACCACAGAACCCTCAGCGGTCTTTTCGAGTCCCTTCCTTGATGAACCACAGTTGTTTTGGTACCATGAGGACACCTAAATGATATTAGGCAGGTTGTTTTAATGTTATGGCCGATGTGTATATCATCTCTCTCAGAAGAGAACCTTGGACGTGTTGAAACTTCTGAAAATGAAAATGACTCAGTAATATCTTGTTTCATTGACTTACAGTAACAGTTATGGCAAGCTTATTCTTAATATACCATGATTTGTTCTTTCAAGCACAAAACGTGGGATGTATTATTGTTACAGGCACTTACCTATATTAACCCTCATTGTGACATTGACATATGACATATTAAAACAAGCCACTGTGCGTAGTAATGTCACAGCTGAGTGCACACATTATCAGTAACACAAGACACACTCACTGTTGAAAGAAATATGTCTCTGGTAACTATATTATATCCCTTATATTTTCACTTTTGAAGGTTTTGTTTTTACAGTGAAAATATAACGGATATAATAGTGCTACAAGTACAGTGCTATATGTACATGCATATGTGACTCTACATCCAGACAGTGTATAAAATCAAACCTTGATGTGTGTGTGTGTGTGGGGGGGGTGCTATTGCCATAGCTAAGTGGGCACATTGTCAATAATAGAGAATATGTATGTATTTAATGTAATGTAACTGCATGCTGCCACACGTGTGTGTGTGTGGGGTTGTATGCATGTTTACATGTGAATGCTGACCACCTCAGTTTCTCTGCTGAGGCTTTCAGCAATGAGCGCTGGGAGCTGCGGGGGGTCATGAGACGGCAGTCTTACCGTGTGAAGGGGTTTAGTGGGGTTTGCATGCATATGTGTGTGTGTGTGTGTGTGTGTGTGTGTCTGTTTCTGTTTGGTTTCCAATTGAAAATACTGTGATATGTTTTGATTTTGCATGTTTGTGTGTGTGTGTGTGTGTATCTGTGCATATTTGTGTGTGTGTGTGTGTATATTTTAACTGTATGTGTGTTATGTGCTAATATTGACAGTCAGTCAGACTGCTTGATGGAAGCAGGGGGTTTTACATGGCTTAAAGAGCCTTTATTGATGTCACAGTGGGGGGCTGCTTGCATGTATTGACTGCCATGTCTGAGTGTGTGCGTATAATGTGTGTGTGTGTGTGTGTGTGGACGTATTTCATCATATGATGGGGGCTCATATTGATGTGGTGGTGGGAACTCACAAGGTTACAGGGGATCTTAGGACCTGCAAGGTTTTATTGATGGGCAGAGGCAAAGTGTGTGTAATGTGTGTATTTTTTGTAGGGAGGCAGGTTGAGCGTGTGGTAATTGTGTGTGTCCATTTCGCTGAGTTTAGGTCTGATATATTGACATGTTCATGTATGTGTGTGTGCAAGCGTTATATAGTGTTTGAAGGGGGTGGTATCTTCCCGCATTGATAAGTGTGTGTGTGTGTGTGTGTGTGTGTGTGTACTTGATTAGAAACAATGTTCTAACTCTGAAAACCAAGAGGATAACAGATCTAACCTATAGGACTAGCAAAACATTCTGTTTACTGAAAGAGCAGAACCATTGGATTTAGTTACTGAGGTTAAGATTAGGATTAGGATTAGATTAGAGTTAGAGTTAGGCTTTGAAGATTGTTATAAGATTGTTATAACGCATAGGTGCTCAAATATATGTGATACATAGGAGAATATAATTGTTACATATAGACATTCACACATATATATGAGACATATGGACATATTATTGCAGATAGATGTATATAATACATATGCCACACTTAACATAATGTTGTTTACATATAGATAATACATGTGGGACATTGTCATAAGTCCGTTTCCTGACATTGTATTTAAAAAAAAACAACACTCTGAGTGAGTGTGTGTGTGTGTGTGTGTGTGTGCTGTGCTGTTTTCCACTTCAAGCCTCTGACAGCTGCAGACTGGGTGTGAGCGGACACAGAGTGGGCGGGACTGTAAAGAGTTATCCAAGCTCCGCCCCTTCCCCCAAGTAGCTTAAACTCAGATGCAACATTCAGTCAGTTGAGGTATTTTAGGAACACTAACTTTAAGTGTGTGTGTGTTTTTTAGGAAGAGAAAGCAAAAGAGGTAGGAGTGAAAAATAATAACAAAACTCCGGTAGCATATTTACTCGCATATGTGGGTAGCATGAGTGTTTTTAGTTTGTGTGTGTGTGTGTGTGTGTGTGTGTGTGTGTGTGTGTGTGTGTGTGGTCATGGACTGTCTGATGTGCCATGTGCTTGCGCTGAGAGTCCATCTGTGTTGGCTTGTCAGTGGGGTCACGGAGGGATAAGGGAAGCACTGTGTGTGTGTGTGTGTGTGTGTGTGTGTGTGTGTGTGTGTGTGTGTGTGTGTGTGTGTGTGTGTGTGTTTGTGTG
>JBBPCY010000130.1:2430997-2443081 GCA_037974405.1 Brachyalestes nurse
TGTGTGTGTGTGTGTGTGTGTGTGTGTGTGTGTGTGTGTGTGTGTGTGTGTGTGTGTGTGTGTGTGTGTGTTTGTGCACGTTGGTGTTGGTGTGTGCGGACATGCCAAGGTCCTGTCAACTATCTGGGAGAGTAATGAGGGAGTGGGAGTGAGTGTTCGGGAATGGGTGTGTGTATCTGTGTGTGTGTGTGTGTGTGTGTGTTTGCGATGGGTTATTAAGTCACTAAGGTGAAATCACCGTCTGCCCACGTTACTTTATAATGAAGCAAGTTCTTTCTCTTTCTCTTTCTTTCTCTTCCCCTCATTTTCTCTCTTGTGAATGATGTTTTTTTCCACAAACTGCTGTCTCTCTCTCTCTCTCTCTCTCTCTCTCTCTCTCTCTTTTGCACACACACCGCCAATCCTCGCACGTCCCACACCCTCAGGGCAGCCTGGGAAAAATCCGCCACTACTGCGGCATTTCAGCCAGCTCCACAGGCTCAGAGTCCAACTCCGCAGACCCAGAGAGGCAGAGAGAGAGAGAGAGAGAGAGAGACAGAGAGAGAGAGAGAGAGAGAGGGAGGGAGGGAGGCTGGGGGAGGGGTATGAGCGTAAATGTGACTAATAGGGGGGAAAATCAGGAAGAGGAAGGCAGAGAAAGGCGAAAAAGAAAAAGAGAACCCCTTGCAGGTGTTAGGGGCCAGTTGTGGGAGGTTTGTCGTACATCCTGTTCTGTTCTCTGATGTTTACCTTGATTTCAGCCCTCGGAAATTAGCAAAAAGAGTCATTTCGCACACTTCACAGAGTACACTTCGTTTTGTAATAGACTACCATATAAAATTAATTGCATAATTACATAATGAGTTACTTCCTTTGTTACGTGATCACTGACATTTACGACCAATTTACAGTAGCTTTTATACGTCTGGGAATGAGTGTTTTCACTTTTACGCGAACATTTTTAATATTGAAAACAGATGGATAAAATGATTGCGTAATGAATGCTACATCACACGTTTCAGATCTTTTCTCAATAAACGAAGACATGTAGGAGTATCCAGTGTGAAGAGCAGAGCTGTAGACAAAACCATAATAATGGAAAAACCATGGAAAAAGTGGTCATCACATTGGATAGCACATCATTTATCAAGGGTTTGCTGTAAATAGGTAATTACACAGAAAAGAACACTGTATAGGTTAAATTTCACCCAAGGCAGGGGCATGACACCCGAAACAGCAGGGGCCTAGGCCCTACATAGCTGTAAGGCGTGGGGGTGATACTCACTTGGGAAAACTAATGGGATAATAGTGTTATTTTGACCCTTGAACAACAGTATATACCAGTAAATAGTAAAAATATGCAGTCATTTTCCGTACTTTAACATGCACTTGCAAAGCTAGTTGGACAGTATAATTCTGACCCTTGAAAAACAGTATATAACAGTATATAATATAAAGACTGAAGATTGAAGATTCTTTGTCATATGAATCGTTATACAAGTACAACCCGCAGTGAAATGCATTCTGAACCAGTCCTGCAAAATATGATAAAAATAAGCACATTTTTGGATTTTACATGTACATTTCCATTTAAAAACACAATTCTAAGATAAAAAGTGAAACTACTTAATAAGAAGCAAAACAACTTAATATACAGTGATTTTCCATTCTTTAACATGCACTTGCAAAACTAGTTGGACGATGTTCTGAATCTATCATTTGGAAATGTTGTGATCATTGGGATCTGTGAAATCGGAGTTTAGCCTACTTGGCCCCTGCAGCCACTCGTCTCTCTGCTGTGTGTGTACGTGAGGGGTTTTGTGCACAAGCAAAACAAGCCTTTCCCTCTGGAAACAACTGGAAACAGCTCAGTCTCATATCTGCTCTCATAACATTTCTGCTGCATAGATACCAGTAGTGGAAACAGGTAGCCTATCTAACAATAATAATGGACAGACAGAGCTCCTTTACAGAGCACATGCAGAACTCACATTATTTTAACCACTATCTACATAGTAACTTGCAGTAACTTAGTAACTTCAGTAACTTGCTCAGTAGGTGAGCAAACCCACTTTGAGTCTAATAGACGTTAACACACAGAATTGGACATGTTTTTTTGTGTAATTTTGCCATTTTGTTCATAGGAAATCTGTCAAAAATTGTCTGAACGAGCCTAATTTCATCTGGCAGCGGCTCATATATATATAAATATTGCTAGAAAAGATCTATTTCAAAAAGATTTCTATTTAAAAAGGTTAGCGTGGACCTAGTCCCAGCTCTGGCCCAAGGCTCAAGAGATGTAGATGTACTGTCAAATAGCCGTTAAGGTCCATAAATAGTGCTCCTTAAATGAGGTTTAAAGGTACATTACTTTCATTTTCCCACTGGTCTGGCACATATTTGTACTCCTCTGTATCAAATATGTTTTCTAACTGAAGGTACTGAGGACGCTCCCTCGAGGAGACTGTAACAGTAACAGTGCTTGTAGCCTGAAAGGTACACTTATTTTCTGAGAGTGTAGAGCATGTTATTCTTCATTCACTCTTACAATTAAAGATTCTCTAAGGAATCTTTCTCTGAATGGTTCTTTGGAGGAATATTTTTGCAAGTGAGATGTTTGAATGGAAAGAAGCCTTTTGAGGTTTAATGAATTGTAAACGCATGTTCTGAATTGGTAAAGGGATGTTAGATTATGTGAAAGTTGTTTAAACCTCTAAACGGTTTCTGCACAAACCTGTGACATGGTTCTATAGAGAAGCAAAAGGGCTCTTCTATGGCACTCTAAGAACCATTATTGCACCTAAGCAATTTTTAATAATGTGCTTCAATCTGCACTGTAGTCATTAAACAAAATTGGTGTGATGTAGATAGTTATTATGTGCTTTTATCGTCAGTGATAATTGTGTTTTTTAAGGGTGAAACATGGCCTAAAAATGAACAATTCACTGACCACCTCTCTCTCTCTCTTTCTCTCTCTCCCCCTTTCCCTCCCTTTCCCTCCACCCCCCCTCCCCTTGTTTACTCTCCTGTGTTTCCAAGAAGGTGATGCTGCCCACTGGAGCTCCTTTCCGCTGGTTTCAGTAGGACAAAGGACGAGTGGACTCTCCCTCGCTTAAAAATAACGGACTGCCAATCGACCGCAACGCCACCGCCCACTCGGACTGCTGCGGGCTTGTAAACACTGGCCACAAATAAAGAAACAAATAAACAAACAATCTCTCTAAACGGGGAGAGAAGAGAAGGCACTATATGAGAACGAAGCTGTTTCTTCTGAACCAAAAATAAACTGCCATGGCAGCATGTCATTGCTTAGTTTTGTTATTATTATAATTATTACGTTTTTTTGTTTTGTTTTGTTTTTTTCTTGGTTGTCCGTTTGTTCTCTATGTTCCGTGCTGGAACCGTCTGGCTTCTTGTTTGGAGTCTTGTCCTTCGTGGGACGCTTTGGGGAACTCTTAACCGCCAAACAGATATAAAAAAAAAAAGTACAATCATTTTCATTTCTGTGTTTTGTGTTTCTGTTTGTCCACGTGTGGAGGAATGCTGTATTTGCGTTAGAGAATGTAAACTCAAGACTCTGTTTTAAAAGCTAGTTATTAATCCAGAGCACTATTGTACAATTAGCACCGATGTTCTTACTGACTGCCTCGGTATATTTCAATTTGGCTTCTTTTTTTTTTTAATGTTATGTTATTATCTTTTTGTTTGTTTGTTTTAGGTGGGTGGGGTGGGCCGGGGGGGGCTAATTTGTCATAAAACTATGGTTTTCAAACCCCTGTTTGCTATCGAACCTGGTGAATAGTGAGACAAACTATGACAATGTAGCATCCTTTTTTTTTGCCAAACATGCAGAACACGAAAGCCTTTGGTGTTATTTTCTGTATCGCGAAACAGAATCAGTGCCGTTCTGCACTGAAGTCATTAGAGAACGGCTGAGACAAATGGAGGAAGGAGTATGAACACCAGACCGTGGCATTTAAAGATCAGATCATTACTGTCCACGTCACATTGCCCTATTGGATAACGATTGGTCAAGCGGAAATCAGGGTGTGGTGGACAGGCTGGAGACTTCTAAGAGGCCCAACATGGCCCTTATCCCACTGAACCACTTCAGAGGGTTATTTGTTTGTCGGCCAAGCTTGCGACGTTCGCTCCCCCCGCCCCCTCAAAGTCCTAATTAGGAAAAAGGCTGAAGGACGGGGGACTTCCCACATAGCAGCGCCACCTTAGAAGGGTGGCCACAAGCCATTTTGTCAGTTACACTGGTGTTCTGTTCTGTTGAAGCCTGAACAGAGGGGGTCTTTCCCCGGTTAAATGTGGTAAAAGTGACGAAGCCCAAGTCCCTGAAGTGTGTCATGGTCTTCATTACGATGCAGATGTCTCCACAGCCGCCATCCTGAGGGCTGCGTTTGTAAACTGGATAAATGAATGCATGTATCTGTGTCAGAAACCAACAGCTTTGAGGTTGCAGCTCTCCTCAACTTTGGAATAAATAGAGGTACAAACCAAACCTGGAATATGGAACTAGAGTGTGTCATTTGTGCCATAAAAACATGACCGAGCTGAAAAACAGTTTCAAAAGCAGTAGCAGGGAGTTTTACCTGCTAAAACCAAGGATCAAATATATTGGTACATTATTCTTATGGGTTATTTGATTGAAATCGAGAAGTCAGTTCTGGTTCCAAGTGACCGGAACACACGGGAACGAACATCTGGCAAATATAAAAAAATCAATTTTAAATACGCTTTTTAACTTAATGTGCGGCCCCTGGTTGTTTAATTTAATCTCTGTAATAGGATTTAATAATGTTTATATAATATCTCTATAATTACATTATACTTTAATTACTATCTCTCTAATTACAGTTGTATGCAAATGTTTGGGCACCCCTGGTCAAACTACAACAAACTACAATGACTATTTATTTTGAGGATTTAAATGTAAAATTTCATGTGCAAAATGTATGGCACCATATACATTTTATGTTTTAGTTTTCCCAATAAGTTAAACTCAGCACAGCAATATAAATCCATATTTATGTGGTTTAAAGCCATATTTAACTCGTGTGCTTATATTCATTTGATAAATCAGTGGCACCTAAACTTTTGCAGAAGACTTAGCAAGGAAATTTAGAGGACTAAGGCTAGCTAAATTGACCTAGCTGACTAATGAGGGCTGGCTGTACCGTCTCTGAATCTCTCCGTCAGCTCCTTCCAGTAATGTTTTGGCACTGGTGATGTTTGACTGTAAACCATTTCACAAACTGTACATGTACACACTTGGTCTAAAGTTAAATACAGCCTGTCTATTGATATGTGTGCTATAGAAGGGTATATTTTTAATACAGGCAGTCTAGACAATGATAGCAGAATATCTCTCACTGCGTGCGCCTGCAGCTGCAGGCAGGCTTGGATGTCGATGTGTGTAATCGATTCCAAAGCTTTGGAGTCGACTCTCGATTCCCAAAAGCCTGGAATCTGAGAATTTCTGGGATTGACTCCCAGCCCTACGTTTGCTTCTCACCCCAAGTGTAGTTGATCAGCCAAGGCATGTTTTCTGCTTTAGTTTTGCACTGGAAACTGGAAACGTGCTGGAAACATGTAGCTGCCAGTTAGTATTGTAACAGCATGCCTAAATCCTCACATACCTGCCTCGATCATAGTCATAGTCTACGACACACGTGGTTTTCCACAAAAAACAGACACAATTTTTTTTATGGACACAACCCATTTTATAGAAAATCTCTTTTTTCCTCATTTTTTTAATTAGGAGACTTTAATGTAGTACTTAATTACTGTTAGAGTTTCACTCTCCAGACCATACACTCCATATATTGAAATCAAATGGCAAAAACGGCCTGTATTGAATTTGAAAAGCAACATACACTGACAGGTGAAGTGAGTAACATTGATTATCTTGTTCCAGTGGTGCCTGTCAAGAGGTGGGATATATTAGACAGCGAGTCAACAGTCAGTTCTTGAAGTTGATGTGTTGGAAGCAAGAAAAATGGACGAGTGTAAGGATCTGAGCGACTCTGACAAGGGCCTAATTGTGATGGCTGGACGACTGGGTCAGAGCATCTCCAGAATAGCAGGTCTTGAGGGGTGTTCCTGGTATGCAGTGGAGTTCCAAGGAAGGGCAAACAGTTAACCGCTGACAGGGTCAGGGGCGCCCGCGGCTCACTGATGTGTGTAGGGAGCAAAGGCCAGCCCGTCTGGGTCCGATCGCACTGAAGGGCTACTGTAGCACAAATTGCTGAAATGTTTAATGCTGGTTATGATAGAAAGGTGTCAGAACAGCTTGTGTATGGGGCTGTGTAATCGCAGATCAGTCGGAGTGCCCATGCTGAACCCTGTTCAGTGAATGCGCCTAGTATGGACATCAGAAATACATGATGGTGCAATGGAAGAAGGTGGTCTGATACACAATGTGGGCAAACAGGGGCGTATGCGTCGCTTCTCTGAGGCAGAGATGGCACCATGATGCATTATGGAAGAAATACAAACCAGTACAGGCCGTGTGAAGCCTTAGGTCCTGGCATTCATGGAGCTTGCCTAGTGCACACCTTCATGGAAACGGTATTCAATATTGCATTACATGACATTTATGGCATTTAGCAGAGGCTTTTCCATTCCTTGGAGCTGCTGGTGGCCTAGTGATTCGGGAGTTGCCCCTGCAATCAGGAGGTTGTGGGTTCGAATCCCAACACTGCCTGTGTCATCACTGAGGTACCCTTGAGCAAGGTGGTGTGCCCCTCGTTGGTGGCAGCCCACTGCTTCACTTGGTGAATGGGTTAAATTCAGAGAAAGAATTCCACACTGTGTGCTGTGGTGTGTTCAGACGTGACAATAAGGGGCCACTTTACTTTTACTTCAGGGGACAGTCTCCAATAAGGGTCTTGCTCAGAAACCCAGTGGTGACATGCTGAAGGTAGGGTTCAAACCCATGAGGCAAGTATCTTACCCACTCGGCCATCACCACTCAAAAAAGACAGCACCACACAGCAAACATTGTTCAGAAATGCTTTGAGGAACATAAACAGCTCAACGCTTGTCTTTGCCTCCAAATTTACCAGATCTCAAGTCAATTTGAGCATCTGTAAGATGTGCAGGACAAAAGCGTCCATTCAAGGGAGGCCCCACCTCACAGTTTGCAGATTTGCTGCAAACACCTTGGTGCAGATACCACAGCACACCTTCAGAGGTCTTGTGGAGACCATGTTCTTATGGCAGGGGACAATATACAGTGTGCTAGGCAGGAGGTTTTAATGTATGTGTGTGTAGAAATTAATCGACTGTTTATGCTATCTAGCCACATAAATGTACGCTCCAAGATAAAGAACAATGAGAAAACTAGGATATGCCCTTTAATTATGTAATGTACTGTTGCCAATTTTATAGATCATGCCTTTGCTAGAGCAAGTCTATTTTAGATTACCTAACAGCTCAGTTGGGTTTGAAGCAAGTGTGTGATGATTTAAACTGGTTTGGAACAAGCTTCACTTGCTTGTTAGCCTCGCAGCTCTAATTCCAAAAAAAAGCCAACAATGAAAGACAAATATATCTAATCAGTGTTAGAATATGTAACCAGAGGGCAATTACACATGACTGGTTTGTCAGAAGATTAAATCAGAACTTGGGATAACTGCTAAATCCAAAAATCTAATTTACACAGTTTTCCACTCAAATACAGTCGATCAGCCAAGACATTTTTCTGCTTCAGTTTTTGCTTTGACACTATGAGGCTAATGCTAACACATGATACTTCCAACAATCAGTGTCGTGTATTCATGCCTAAATCAATGCACACTCGCCATAAACCATGATGAACTGTTGAGTAATCTCTTAAGTAATCGTTCTTTATCCCTTAGAATGGCTTCTTTAGCTCCGAACTGAAGTTATAAGGCTAACATAGCTAGTAAACAACAGAAGCCAATTGTCACACAAACCTCTAATTTCACAAATTCATCCCAAAAATGGTTCTGAACCTGCTCAAAACGCACCCAGCTCGTCATCAATCTCCCTTGTAGAAATAAACAATGAATTAGATTAGATTTTTTTTCGCCTTGCATGTTATTTTTTTACCTGCATGTGGAAAAATGTGATCACATAGTAAAAAAAGTGTGAGCACCTGAGGTTTCACGTCACATGATCACACATTTCCACATGTTTTTACTTATGGAAACTGTTTTTGGCAGTCGATTTTTTTTGTAACAGGGTGACTTAATGTGGTTTGGGACCCAGCATGACTCACTATAAGCCACAAATTGAGTAAAAGAAGTTCTGTGGATGTATTTCCAGATGAGATTTGGGGGTGTTAATGGCTTCCAATGCTCGTAAACAACATTAGCCTCGTAGCTCCAGTTCTAAACTGAAGAAGCAAAATCTGGACTCCAAAGGTGTTTGGCTGATCGACCTCACCTAGGGTGAGTTAAAAACCGGATACATTTGACTTTTACCCTGAACCCTTTCCTTTAATGTGGGCTGTTTACTGTTACTGGGCCTTCAGGGCTGATCTATGTAAGTAACCTTGGTTCTGATTGGCTGCTCTGGATTGAGCCCTGCTGGTGTGGGCTGAAACACTCCTTATCACTTCACTATGACTGTGTGAGGCCTAATGAGTGGATATATGTCAATGCACTGGTTCTTACAGTATCATGAAATCCAAACGAGCTTTTTTTCCAGCTTGGTTTCCATGTATAAACCATTTTGCGTGGAGAGAAAGAAGCGTCTTGAAACTTTAATGATGTTTGTACGCTGCGGCAAACTGTTATTTTACAAAAGTGAGGCAAATTAAATTATCCATGATACGGGCCCTTTAAGGTGAAGTCAATGACCAGTCAAATTTCCCCACTCCCACTTCACAGGGCCGTGTGTGTGTGTGTGTGTGTGTGTGTGTGTGTGTGTGTGTGTGTGTGTGTGTGTGTGTGTGTGTATCATGCAGGGAGGATTTATAGCCTGTGTGTGGGATAAAGCGGTCACGTGAGAGTATTTTTGTTAGTAGTGTAGGAGTGAATGAGCGTCTAGATCTGTTTTTTCCTCATTTTTCTTTTTTCTCTGTGTCTGTCCGTCTAGCTCACCCTCTGATGAGTGGAGAGAGAGACACAGAGAGAGACAGAGAGAGAGAGAGACAGAAAGAGAGAGACAGAGAGAGAGAGACAGAGAGAGAGAAGAGGGCATGGAGAAAATGGACAGAGGGATGAGGAGTGAAGCAGATGAGGAAGCTGAGAAGAAAGTGATAGAGTGTGTGTGTGTGTGTGTGTGTGTGTTTTTCCCTCCCCTTGAGCTTCAGCCCGTGTTTTTGTTGTGCTACAGGTGCACAACTATTACAAATGATTTAACCCTCACTAAAATGTTGTGTCTTTGTGTGTGTGTGTGTGTGTGTGTGTTTGTATGAATGACCTGTACCGTACATGACTGACACTGAGGGACAGGCTGGAGACTCTTTCAGTCTTATCAACGCTACCCAGGCCCCAGTGCTCTAAAGTATGCAACCACACACACACACACACGCACACACACACTCACACACTTGCTTGGCGCCTACTGTGGCCTGACGCTCATGTGACTGGGCGTGTGTGTGTGTGTGTGTGTGTGTGTGGAGGGAGGGAGAGAGGGAGGGAGGGAGCCGTAACCAGGGCGATGGATGAGAAGATATTCGCTCCCCCACGGTTTCTGCGCTGGGCTCAGGAGGGAGTGTGTGCGTGTGTGTGTGTGTGTGTGTGTTGGGGGGTGGACGGGTGGACGGGACAGGAGTGCGCCGCTACTATGGTAACGGCAGCACGAGATGTTGCGCTATAATTGGTGCAGCGCTGCGAGCGGCATAGCGGCACTTCCAGGTGCGCGTGTCAGCGCGCGAGAGGAACGATATTGCACGCCCTGCTGAGGGAGGCAGAAACACACACACACACACACACACACACACACAGGCCTCCTCTCTTCTCTCTGATTTTGTCTTATTTCTCTTAAGGCCAGATCACACCGCCCGAACCCTCACAAACAAACACGTGCCTGCGTTTGATCTCTGGAAGATTCTAGAACGTCGGTTCTCGCAAAGATTCTAGAACATTCTCGCCTCTCATTCATCCCGCGTCCTAAAGAACGCCAGCACGCTCATGCTTGGCCTCTGTGTTCTGACATTTAAAGGGCCCATATGGAAGATTCTAGAACGTTTGGTCCCTCGAAGTTTCCAGAACGTTCTCGCCTCTCATTCATCCTGTGTTCTAAAGAATACCACAACGCTCGTGCTCTAACCTTTATTTATCTATTTATTTACATTTTTCACCATCCACTTTTGATATGTCAGGTTGTATCCACCAAAAAACAGACACATTTTTTCGATGTGGCCATTTATCAACTTCTTTTCATCCCATACAATTAAACAGGCTTATTTGTTACTGCACCTTCAAATCCGATCAATGTAAATGACCTTTGTTCAGATTGGCTGCCCTGCAATGCAGCTTTTTCAAGCAATCAGGCCTGAAACACTCCTTATAACTTCAGTGGGAATGGGTGGGCCTAAACCGCTGTGAACTGAATCTGTCGTTTTAAATGCAAGTGTGTTGAATTCAACACGATCTAAATTTGCATATGTGGACAATACGGATCGTGAGTAAATGGTATGTAAGCAGTGTTTATATACTACATCAACCTCAGTATGTTTTTGTGTTATTTCAGTATAACTGGGAAACCTGATAAGGGGCCTTCCAGTCATGTTTATTTATACAGCCCATTATCATATCACTCAGGGTTTTAGGTAAGCTAAGATAACCATTTATTAGTACCACAGGTGGGACATTTAAATGTAATAGAATAAAAATAGCAATTAATCAGCCTTTTTAACATCCAGAGTCACAGATATTAGCGAGGTGTTTTTGTATCTTTCATGTATGTAGGTTATAGCTTACGTTTTATCAGGGTGCAAGCCATAAAAATATTTTTCTCACCGCGAATAGTGAACAGCTACTTAATTTCTGAATCATGTGGAAAATACACTCCTGAACCTTTTTTCTTAAAAAAAAGAGAAAAGTTGATCATAAAAGAGCATTCTGCTCTGTGCCGTGTCGCTTTCCATAGAAACTAAAATAGACTTGTGCCTTCTCTCCAGATTCATGTACAAATTCACTCCAGAGTTCACTTGTTTCTTGAGTGATGTTTCATTTGCAAAATGGAACTAAAAAAAGAGTGTAGCAGAAACGTTCAGCGTTGCCAGTGTTTTCAAGATTCATGATTCTTTATTTGTCACATACATACATTATACAAGTACAACGTGTAGTGAAATCTGACCCTGAGTCAACATGTAAGACTGTGCAATAAAGTTATCAGCTCATTTGAGTTAAAGCAAAAGTTTAAAAAGGCCAAACTAAGTCCCTGTTCATAATTTGTGAACTGATTCGTTTAGTTCAGCGTTCACGAAAATTAGGAACGTGTTCAATAAACGCCGTTCAATGAATGCCGTTCATTGAACGCGTTCGTGCACAACACTGACCCAAACCATACTGCAATGACACGAAACTTGCAACACCAGTTTGATTTTCCAGTGTATCTCAGCCCAGTAACGGTGTTTCTGATGTGTTAGCATTACAGTTCTCCTCCCACAGTTAATGGCCAGTCGTCCCAAAACCGTGTCCATGGTGTCGAACCATGGGAAAGTCGAACCATGGGAAAGTCGAACCATGGGAAACCATAGCGTTAAAAAACTCCCACTCAAAAATTAATCTTCAGTCCAAACAGACAGTAGCATAGTACTTGTATTTCGTCAGCTTCCCATTTGTGAATTTGAATTTCCAATGTTGTTGTTTATTTTTTTTAGTATGTTCATTAAAAAATGACCTCTTTTTAAGTCCATTTGTTGTCACGACAAAATTTTAAAAAGGCCAAACTAAGATACTGAAAAAAAATAAACATTACAGTTGCTGGTTGATGTATTGACCTAAACAACAGACAGCAGGTGAGATACAGTGAGGTAGAGAGACAAGTGAGGTACAGTGAGGTAGAGAGACAGGTGAGGTACAGTCAGGTAGAGAGGCAGGTGAGATACAGTGAGGTGGAGAGACAGGTGAGATACAGTGAGGTAGAGAGACAGGTGAGATACAGTGAGGTAGA
>JBBPCY010000130.1:2457027-2467032 GCA_037974405.1 Brachyalestes nurse
GAGAGAGTGTGAAAGAGGGGGGAGTGATAGGGAGAGAGTGAGAGAGAGTGGGAGAGTGAGAGAGAGAGAGAGTGTGTGTGTGAAAGAGGGGGGAAGTGAGGGATAGAGGGGGGGGGAGAGAGAGAGGAAGTGAGGGAGAGAGAGAGAGAGAGAGGTTATGTGTGTGAGAGAACTCTGTCTAGTCCTCACGCTGACGCTGCCGCCTCTGTACACTAACAAAGTTTACAGCTTTATCTCTAATTGCATTTTCATCACAGTTTCAAACACACACACACACACACACACACACACACACACACACACACAGGGTACTGTTACACCTAATGCCATGGTAGAGAAAAGAAGGGCGCAGAAAGATTAGAGAGTTTTAACCCTGTAAACTGCAGCCTAATTTATTCACTAGTCTTAAAGCTCCATTCTTCAGTAACAACTGTAATTCAGAAACTGCTATACATTATTCTGCCATAAATTACTCAGTAACTAATGTAGTTCATTAAATAACTGCTATAAATGACTTAGTAACCGCTTTAAATTTATTCTGCAACTGCTAATGATTATTTAGTAACTACTAGGATTAATTAGTTACTACGATAAATCATTCAGTAACTGGTAGAAGTGGTTCAGTAACTGCTCTATTCTATAAAATATTCTTTTACCACATGAATTCTTTAGTAACAACTCTAAATTATTCCTGTGTCGTTGTAAAATTTTCAGTAACTGCTAGAAATTATTCACATTAGTAACTGATTCAAATGAATCAGTGACTGTGATACATTTTCAGTACCTGCTACGAATATTCAGAAATTACAATCAATTATTCAGTAACTACTGTAAATCATTCAGCAACTGCTATAAATGATTTAGTAAATGCTGACATTTCTTTGTAACCACTAAGATGTATTCAGTACCTATTGTAAATAATTCAGTAAATGCTATGAATTATTCTGGCAATACTATATATTCTATTATCACTATTATTTATTCAATAACTGCTTGAAATCATTCAGTAGCTACTATTAAGTATTCAGTATCTGCTACAGTCATTCAGTAACTGCTATAAATCATTCAGTAACTACAAGTTATTCAGTAAATGCTATAGATTAGTTGGTAAATTATCCAGTAACTACTACAAAGTATATAATAATTAGTATAAATTACTCAGTAACTGCTATAAATTATTGAGACAGATTTCAATGAAGTGACAATATAGATTATTTTAAGAATGGCTTTGAATGATTCAGAAATGCCTATAAATAATGCAGTAAGTGCTATAAATTACTAATGAATTGCTATCAATGATTCAGTAACTAATATATTCAGCAACTACTACACTCACTGTCTACTGTACATAATACTGTACTACTGTACTACTATAAATGATAACTACTATAAATGATATTGTAACTCCAATAAATTACTCAGTCAAGTTGAGTCAAGTCAGTGTTTATTGTCATTTCTACCAGTCAACCAGTTCACAGTGAAACAAAACAGCGTTCCTCCAGGACCACGGAGCCCCACGAGAACAAAAACATAAACACTGCAACACTATACTAGTTTGGCAAGACAGGACTAAAGAGAGAGTGCAAAAAAACACCTAAGCAACAGTACAGCAATTTACAGGACAATACAAAATACGGAAATGACTCTATTCAGTACCTACTATACATTAATCCAAAACTGCTATGAATTATTCAGTATCTATTATAAGTGATTCGGAAACGTATACTCTAAATGATTCTATAACTACCGTGAACCTATTACATAGTTAAGTGTGGTTAACAGGGCAACAATCCGGGCATAGACACTAAACCCTGCACACTTTTAGCAAAGGTTCTATGACTGGTAGCAGCAGTGGTGTTTTATAGAACCCCCTTTTTGTTTATTTTTAAATATTTGTTACACAACCTTATACACAGACTATCTGTGATTGAGAAAAACTGTTTAAGTATACAAAGGACCATTTGTGCATTCAAATGATTCTTTGATTTGTCATGGCCCCATTAAACCACTGCCTTGACTAAAGGACCTTTGAAGAACCTTTTTGTTTAACAGGCTGGAACCAGCTTTAGTATAAAGTGAACCCTGAATAAGGTGATGCACTGAATTTACTGTGGACAAACATTCCACAAAAATACAATATATTACACCAAAAACAATTAATTTAACTATTATTTATTGGCAATTGTGTAATTACTACTAAAAGTAAATAAAGACTAGACATAGTTCAGTAAGGTAAGTTAGTTGAGTTAGTAACTAAAGTTTAGTTATTTTTTTGCAGAACAAGATGTATTATAGTGCCTAATTATCTTTAAAGCACCGGTGTCTTGAAAAATCGAATTTTCCCGACTTCATAAAAAAAATGTTTGATATGGTTTAGAGACAGGGATACATTTTTTAATTCCCCAGTATCTCTAAAGCCCATGAAATTCATTAATAGAGTAAACTTCAGAAACAGCCCTTTTCAAAACTTTTGTATTTAAATTCAAGACATTTTGTGACATCACAAATTATTTAACCTACTTCAAGTTTAGCACCGCCCATGCACAATGGACTTCAGCCTGGACTCCTTTTCGAATGAGTAGCAACTCAGGCCAACCAATCAGAACAGGGGTCATTTCACCATGGGGCATTCGTTCCTTCTTAAAGGCGCAGTACCCGAAAGAGCCTGTGTAATGATTCTTTAATTAGGGATGAAGAAAGGTTGGAAAAAGCTTCTGTAATAAAGATTCATGATTGTTTTTGGTACATAAAACCTCTCAAATGTTATAAGCGACGCTCAATGGGGGGAATATTGAATAGAAGGAAATGAAAAAAAGATATAGGCTCTTTAATTGCTAGGGGTTTCATTTATCTGCGTCCCTATCCGGCTGTGTATCGTATGACTGGTGGACCTGAGGAAAGAAAAGGGAAAAAAATGCAGATTTTGGGCCTTGGAAAAACTGCAGGACTGTTATGGTTGCAGGCGATCTATCCTGCAGCAGAACAGACTACAGCGTGTGCTTGCCTGGAGAGAGGGGCACTGAGGCAGAGCTGTTCCAGAAAGTGTGTGTGTGTGTGTGTGTGTGTGTGTGTGTGTGTGTGTGCCTCAGTGCTGGGCTGTGAGATGGAGGGGATTTCAGCCTGCATGCCTCTCACCCTTTTCTGCACGTATCCCAGCATGCAGCGGCCTGACTGCCCGCTCTAGGGACTGCGTGACCACCATCAGTCACGGTTCTGCGTCTCGCGCGCAAACACACACACACACACACACACACCACACACACACACACACACACACAGTGAGAGGCTCTCCGTGAAATCCTACTCCCCTGAGCAGGGGTGAAATGCGGGTCTGGCTTGCAGTGACCTCTCCGGTTTCCATGGATACGGCGGACTATAAATAAAACAGGGTTTTTCTCCAGGCAGTTTGGCAGATCTGTAGGGGCCTGCTAGTGGTACGCTTCTAATTCTCCCTCTCGCGCGCTCTTATTTCCACACTTTCGCCGTGTGTGTCGTTGTGGTCGGTTCTTTCCATTGCTTCTGTTAGTCTGGCACAATCATCTGACCAGAGCTGCGCCCAGATACAAAGGGTCTTTATGAGCAAGGCCTGTGTGTGTGTGTGTGTGTGTGTGTGTGTGTGTGTGTGTGTGTGTGCGTGTGCGTGTTTGAGCGTGCTCACTCTTGTTAACCCTCCTCTGCTCCCAGTGGTGTGCACTGACTCCTTCTACATTATTTACATCATTAGTTCTCAACCAGTATAAAACAAATACAAAACTCAGAGAAATTCTGTTGTGGGTCCTAACCTTTGTAAACTGGAAACATTTTAGTAGGATGGTAAAAAATGGTAAAAATGGTAAAAAAAAAAAAGGTTGGTGGTCACAGACTTTTGGAGATGATCTATGTTTCCGTCATTTTTTGACCACAAAATCTACTACAAAATCTACTACAATCATTAACACCATTTTATTCAACACTTAATAACTGCTTCTTGAAATGTTGATTAAAATATCTTACAATGGAATGAAATACTAAAACCTGCAGGTGTCTAGTGGTTTCAGTATACACCGCGTAAATTATCTTTGAATACAATTAACTTAACATAGACTTAATCATTTGAAGCTTTTGAACAGAAGTGTAATTCACTGCGACCTTTACTCAGAGCTGTGAAGGCACTCGTGCAGTAATTAGCACACTCAAGCTGTTGCATCATGTAAAAAACAAATTAAATAGAAAAACAACACTGCTGAAAGACATACAGCAAGTCAGTGCTAGTTGTTGTTAGTGTCTACTTTGATTTGTACAGAAAGGTGCTGAACAAAACCTTATTTAGTTTGATATTGAATGAATACATTCAGAGCTTTCAACCATGCTACAGAGGAAGATTAGCCGGGAGCTAGAAGTTAGGAGTCTAGCCCATGGTTTCTCATTGGTGTAGACTGTCTGCTGGGAGGAGGGCAGTGGTGTTATCCACTACTCTACACCACCTGCTATTATTATTATGTGAGTATTATGTTATTGTTCACATATGAAATTTGAGCATATGTTCTGTACATGATAACAGCACTAAGCTAGCAATGATGCACATTTACATTCGACCAGGACTTAAACATGGACAACAGCGGATTGTAACAGACACTTTACATTTATGGATTGTTACGTATTCTTTACCTTGAGTGCTCTGCCGACTGCCAAACAGAGCTCTTAATCACTGTGTCACTTCTTTTGAGCCCCCCCGCTGACTTTGATTCAATCAACAGAACAGAAGAGGAAGATCACGAGCGTGCAATCCAAGATAAGTGCCGGTACTTGGACTCTCTCTTTTTGCTTCACAGATAGAGCTATAAAACTGTCACAATATAGTTCATCTTTTCATATGTTTGCCAGGTTTATCTCAGCGTTGTTTTGTTTCAGCCCATCTCAGTTAGTTTCTTTTGAAATCCAGCTTGTCCAAAAAGCTTAAACTGGGACAGCGTCTTGTCTGAATTTTTGATATAAGCCTGGCACACTCTTCTTAATAGAATAGAATTAATAGAATGAAGAGAATGCCTTTTATTGTCATTATACACATGTACAATGAGATTAAAATGCAACTCCTTCACATGTAAGTATGTAATCAAACGAACTGTTGCTCAAATGTCATATTAGAGTGTTTTCATTTTCTGCTTTGTATGTGCTGAAGTAGAAAATTAGTAAGTTAATGGTCAGAATCAGAAACTTTTTTTGATCCTGAAGTCAAAATAAAATCAAACAAATACTCTATAGGACATACACTATGCTACATACACAAATGCTGGGGCAAATAACTTACAGTTAAGTGAATTACTAGTAGCACAAATAGTGTTATTATAGCCGTGAGAAAAAAAGAACACCTCTCAGACTGCGTCATCCCAACTAACTGTTGTATAATGGTTCATATGTCACATCACAGACTGCATCACTGCACAGAGCCAGAACTTTGTCCAAATCCGATGGGATCCGACCGTTCAGTATGGGGTCAGCTGGGTTCGGTCGAGTTCAAAATTCACATTCACTTTCTCACAACTCGCCCGGCTCTTTCCGCAGATTTGACCCTGCTTTCGTTTTCCTCCTTACTCTTTTCTTGCTCCCGTCTTTCATTACCTTAAAACAGTTTTTAATCTGTCACACACTCATGCACCGAGGTCCACTAGATCCACGTTTGGGAAATAAACTGTGATTCAGAAGAGTGCAGTTAAGAGCAGACCTTCGTATTTCATTTGTTCAGCCAAAAATAATTTCAATGTTACAACGTTCTGTGTAAAGACATAAAGTTTTAGGATTAAACAGGTGAAGAATAACATCTTACTAAACCCTGTCAGAAACACAACTCAGTATCGAGAGTTTTCCAGACTGAAGCGTATGAGATAAATGTACTTATGAATGTATTTGCTAAAGAGGTATTAAAGCTCAATTTTAGAAACCATTATTTATATATATTATATTATATTATATTATATTATATTATATTATATTATATTATATTATATTATATTATAATATATTATATTGCTTTACTTTGTATTTATGTATGATCTAATGATGGATATAACTGTAATGTCATGGTACTGGATACTATCCTGGTTTTATGATGAACAGGTTAGGATTGGTTTTGGGCAGAATTTTGCTGGCCTCGGGTCAGTTCTGGATACTGTGTGTCAGGTTGGGTTGTCCTAAAACAGAAAATTCTCTAAATTTGGCTGAATGTGGGTTCAGACCTTGATTTCAGGCCCAGTTAAAGATCAACACAGAGCAGGCATTTAACCGTATTGAGTGTCAAAAGATTCTTTCTTAATATGCACGAGAGCACGTAGTTCTTTAGTAGACTGACCTATACTTCTATCCTTACACTGCATCATGTAAAGCTGTGAACTTGAAGCCTGTCTCTCCTACTTCACGGAGTCTGTTCTGCTGGCTCTGCTGACCTGATCAGCCTGATCTAATGAGGGTTGACAATACCTCAATTACAGATAATGTAGAGTAAACCAGTTAAAGAGAGCCTGTTAACAGCAGCCGGGGTCTCCGTGTCAGAGTCTTCATCTGGCTGCATTTTAACCTTCGTAATGACTAATGCTAGGCTTTTTCAAGCAGATTCTAAAGCCTCATTCATCTTCTTTGAGAGAAGGCAGTCAATAAAAGCAGAATTACTGACAGGGTCAGTGCATTCATATAAGCCAAGTAGGCAGTTACCTAAGGCAAGTGAGGAGGAGGGCAAAATATAATAAATTATTCTCACCCTTGAGGATCACAATACGTCTTTTTCCTGAGCTCTGTGGTGGTGCGTCCTCTAAGTGCACCAGTTGGTTAAGAAATGTGTTCAGTCATTGGCCGGGCTTCCCTTAGCCCCGCCCCATCTAGTGCTAAAACCTGCTCCTAAACACCAACTGGCCAATTTTAGCTTAGCAACTGTAGCTAAGCACGCACGGGTGCTTTTGACAAGTGTCCATGTGTTGAGCTTATGCTATGCTAAAGTAAAGTGGCCCCTCATAGTCATGCATGAACACACCACAGGACAGCACACCGTGTGAACAGTGTGAAATTCATTCTCTGCATTTAACACGTTCACCAAGTGAAGCCAGCGGTTGCCACCAACAAGAGGAGCAGTGTGTGGGAACGGTACCTTACTCAAGGGAACCTCAGTGGTGACACTAGCAGTCGGGATTCGAACCCACAACCTTCTGATTGCAGGCCCAACACTCTACCCACCGGCTGCCCTGCTTGATCAGAGATCAGAGCTTAGAAAAAGAGGATGTTCCCTTAACTGGGAATTCCAGGAGGGCATCCTCAACTCCAAGTTTAGTGTCTGATGTCAATTCAGCATTACTGCTCACACAGCTTCAGATCAATCAATATACAGACACAGTAGGTGGTTAAATCCATAACACTGACCATGAAGTTCTTCTTTATTGACCATGAAAGTTTATCTAATCTTATCTTTTGAGAGAGAAAATATATCATGAAGTACATTCCTGTTTTGTAGCTCGCACACACACTAGATCTCATTCAGAGCTTTGACTTCCATCTTCCAAGTTAAGTTGAAAGCATCATTATAATTTGTAGACTTAATGGAATAGTTTGCCAGAAAAAAAAACATTACCCTGTTTTTCCTTTATTGTGTCTTACTGAAAACGTGAACACATCGTTTGTGCACACTTGTGACACTGTGAAATGTTGTCGGGCTGTATTATCATATTATCATGTTATTCATATGTTGGTCTGTGTACATGTGTTTTTTGTACACTTTAAATGTGGAATATTTGTACCTTTTTGTAAGAATTTTACCAGAGTTATGAGGCTAACACACACTCAAAGTCAATGGTGACCGAAATTGTTTCCATAAATCCATTCCCATAACTTCTCTGAACCCACTCACATCCAGCTCTTCTGGCATTTGTTATCAATGTTTGTACTCAAAACATGTTGCTGCTGATTGACTGTGTCTGGGTTGAGTGGAAAATGAGTGTACATTTAATATCCTTTTAATACATATTTTTAGTGTATTTGGTGTATTTAGTACCAATCCTTTTAGAGTATTTCTGAGTTTTATTTTGAGTATTTTCTAAACTGTTCTTGTATCTGTGTCTCTGTGGGTCTGTACAGTCATAGTATAAGCAGTTTCCTCTGTGATCAGTGTTCTGATTCTGATTCTAATACCCAAAGATTTTGGAAGGAAGAGTGAACAGAAGACACAATAGAGTGGAACACTGTCATCAAGTAAAAATCATATGTAACTAATTTAGCTAACTAATGGGCGTGCCAGGCTATTAAAGTCTTTCTTTGTTGACTGTCTAGACCAGGGGTGTCTCCAGTCCTGGAGGGCCGGTGTCCAGCACAGTCTGATGGTTCTCCTTCTCCTTCTTTAAGCTATTTCCTCCGGGATCAATAAAGTTTTCTGATTCTGATTCTGATTCCTCACACACATTCACTAAACCTGACAATTAACTGGTGAGGTGAACCAGGTGTTTCTGAGGGGGGGAAATCACCAAAATGTGCTGGACCACGACTCTCCAGGACCAGGGTTTGACACCTTTTGTCTGGATTAATGCCACATAAAACAAGCTAAAGCCATTAGATAAGGAGAGAATCCATAGGATGAAAACCATAGATGTATTTTGACAGGCAGCGCCCACAGCAGCATTTTATGAATGGGCAGCCTGCTCCTGCTCTTACCATCTAATGGGCGCACTAAACGTTATCCTTAAAATGCAAATAATTACAGATTCACCTACCCTGCAGTGCAGGAACAGCACTTCTCTTTAATCTTCATCCCATCCACACTTGATAAAGCTTCTCATTTTAAAACTGTATCTGTAGAGCAAGCTTCTTTCTTCCTATCCTGTTAGGCCTAATAGGCTGCTGGGAGATTACACTGTGTGTGGTTTTTCATATCCACGGTGGAGGGTCAGTTCAGATGAACTGTGAGAGTTACGGCTTGCTCTGAAGTACCGTAAATGCATCCAGGTTACTGGAGAGTTTATGCAGAGGTTGGTTTGTAGAGTTATTTGTGTATTTAATCATGTTGCTTAGTTTTTGTCATAACTAGACTGTTAAAATGGCACCTTATTTTAAAATGTTCTGCATAATTAAAAGGTGCACAAAGTCATTCAGAGTGGTTTGATGTGCAATGCTCCAATCTAGAGACAATTTTGGATTAGAAAAGTCAAGATTTGTTCAAAGTGATGGTGAATGGAACCAGACATCTAGAAGAGTTTAATATTTCTAAAAACTATATCACAGGAGTTAACTACTTACTACTACTTACTACAGAAGCACTGCCTGATGCTTGAGACACTGTTTTAGGATGGTTTTCAGATTAGATTTTCACCTAAAATGTATTTTTAAAATACATTTATATTGGAGATGTACACATAATACAAAATAGTCCTCAAAGAAAACCTTTTTTAGTTTTACTACCATTTTAACATCATGAGCTTTGCATATAAAAGTCAGAAGACTTGTAGGTTCACTGGTGATTCTGGATCCTGAATAAAATGGCTATATTTGGGTTAAAGGCCGGTTTCCTATAATCACCACTTGAAAGTAAATCTCTTTGAATTTCTGTATTAGAGCTCCGGAAAAAATAAGTTTATTTTTAAATCATCATCTCTATCAGTGTGACAACCGTTCTGTTAAATTCCTACACAAGCACCTGATTCTGCTTTGTGAGGGACTGATTAGTGATCACCTGAATCACATCTTATTTAATGAGGAAAAGTATAAAAACTAGTGATGGGCCGATCCACGTTTTTCCAGTTCTGATCCGATTCCGATACAGATTCCGATATAATTCATCTTTTTTACTTTAATATTAGCATTAGTTTCTTGAAATTTGTTCTGTTTGTTAGTAAGGTTACATCACAGAACAAATAAACAACTAAGCACTTATTACAAGAGCAAAAAATATACACTACACTGAATTTAAAGGCTGAATTTAATTCCAAAGGAATTTATTTATGTCACACTTCACAAAAAGGTAGCAGCAACAGCTGTAAAATTTTGTAAATATCAAAA
>JBBPCY010000130.1:2481278-2492591 GCA_037974405.1 Brachyalestes nurse
GCATATTAATGGTCTACATTAAGTTTACATCAAGCACAAACCATGTAAAATTCCCAGAAATACATGGGTCCTTAGGCGAAGCTTAACATGAGTTATGTCGAAATCACGACTTACTATGTTGTTATAACGACTTACTATGTTGTTATAACGACTTACTATGTCGAAATAACGACTTACTATGTCGTTATAACGACTTACTATGTTGTTATAACGACTTACTATGTCGAAATAACGACTTACTATGTCGAAATAACGACTTACTATGTCGAAAAAACGACTTGCTATGTTGTTATAACGACATACTATGTCATTATAACGCCTTACTATGTCGAAATAACGAGATATTATGTCGTAATTATGACTTATTGTCTCCTTTTATATCAAATGAGTCCAAAGGCTGGTTCCTAGTTCATTTTAAAATGATGATTGTGATTTGGGGTAATAAGGTATATTTTTTATGCTAGCAAATAGAAAAACGAAATCAAGGAAATTATTGTATTGTATCATTGTATTAATGATACATTAATTGATGCCAATTGGGTCCAATATACCAATTCTGTTTGTATCTTGGATCCGGTGCTTAGGCATAATGAATATTAAAATCTCCTACAATTTATCAGTGAACAAGATTTAGAACAAAGTCAGAACTCAGAAAAGGGCCCTGGTGAGTAACTAGATCAGATATGTTGAGGCAGGAGAATTTGTAACCACTTTTCTTGTATAGATGGTTGCTATGCCTCCATTTAAATGAGGGCTTTAGACATAATTGTAACCTGTGAGAGGTGGCCTCATTTAAACCAAAATATACTTCTGGTCTAACCAAAGTTTCTGTGAGACACAGACCTTCAAACTCATGATCAATATAAACGCCCGTAGACCCCAGGATAGACTTTGTGTACCCACGACACTAGTAAGGATTAAGCTGTTACAGAAAATGAATAAAGTCTTTTCTTAAGTTTTGTTAAGAAAAGATGTGTTCCACTAAAAGAGTTCCAATAGAATGGAACTCATGTGGTGTGGTGAGGCAGCTAGCAGACGTTTAGCCTGGTTTATCCAGTCTGTCTGCTGCCTGGCCTTGCTCTGATTTATCAATAACTGACTTCCCTGCACACTGATATCTATCTAGTTGATAACGTGCTGTGCTGGAGGAAATGAGAGTGTTTCCTCCTGTAAGTCCTGGATACTGCACCAACTCATAAAACCACGCTTTCTCTCAAAAGTAGACCAATTGTCTATAAAGCTCAAATTATAGACCATATCATTTTGTCATATTACAGAGGAATCCCTATTTTTAAGGTTTTGTATTAAAAGTATTAGACTTTCCTTACCAGTTTTCACATATTTTGCTGTTGATTTTTTTGTTTTGCAGAATGTACATTATGACCCAAAACTCATATTGTAATGTACAAATACATTAGTAAATCAGTTTTTCATATTTATTATAGTCATATTCAGGATATACAATAATGGACTCAGTATAGAAAACAGCTCATAACAAATATTTGTGTCACTCAGCAATAAGTAAATTATCTAGCACAGTGTATTTTGTACAGTATGTTTTGCAGTTTTTGTTTGATTTTATTTAGACATTATATTTTATATTTTTCTTGTCTCTGTGTGTCTGTGCAGTCGTAACATACATAATTTCCCTTGGGATTGATGATGTTTTCTGATTTTGATTCTGTCTTGGTGGTTTCAAGATAGATTACTTCACATCAGTAGTAAAGACAAACTTGAAAGTATATAGTAATCTAAAAGCTGGCCAGTTGTCCAGGCCCTTTTGGGGTAAACAGTCAACATTATTCAGTATTTTGATGTGTATTTTTATGCTAAAAGCTTTGATTAAACCTTTAAACCTTGAGTGTTCTGAAACATTACAGCATCCACACAAGCAGGGAATGCAAGTACTGTCCTTTGTCTAACAGATGTAGTGTCTATCTGTTACTCAGAAGGGACATGGATGCTCTATTTTGACTGACGTGTACTGGGTGTTCTGATGGCTTGATCACTAATTAAAATATTTCTAATGAGCCAAAAGGCAATCAGACTCGCAGCCTGAGCCACCCAGCTTGAGGCTCCCTCGCCAGCTGTCCTCATAAAGGTCTCTAGATGATTGACTCTCACTCTCAGGCTCCACTGTTCTAACTTCCTCTCTGCACTGATCTGAAATAGGGTTTCATTACTAACTATCGAATGAAACCACTATGAGAAAAATGTCTACAGTGTATGGTTTCTTTATGCTGCTGCCTTATAAAAATAATAAGGTTTACTATTTAGAATGATTTCAGTTAGTGAGCACATTAGTCCAAGAGAAGCCTTACAGGGTCAATACTGTCACATGGAGAAGGATGTAATCGCAAACAAGAATCCAGCCCACCACAGGGCACACACACCATGCACTCACACACACACGTACACACACCTACGGTCAATTTAGAATCCCCAGTTCACCTGACGCATGTCTTTGGACTGTGGGAGAAACCCGGAGACCCCGGAGGAAACCCACACCACCACGAGGAGAACATGCAAACTACACACACACACACACACACACACACACACACACTCACACCAGGACCAGGACCTGGATTCAGACCCCTAACCCTGGAGGAGTGAGGCAACAGTGCTACGCACTGCGCCACATTACAAAAAGGAAAAAGACAGAGAATGTTACAAATATCCTACATATTTCTACTTATTTATTTCTCTGTGTCCCATTTATTGTGTTTTAATTTTGTTTTAATTGAAATAAATATTTACGCTTTAATTAAACAGGGTGTTTTTGTCCTTACCCCTTTAGTATCATTATATGTAAATAGCCTTTATGCTCCTTGGCTACTGTGTATCATGCCTCATTCGTAAAACAAACTTTACCACACTGCTTTTAAACCGGAGAAAATATCATTTACCATGATATGTACTCTTTAACATAGAATCTGACATCTTTAGTTCAGTTTCATCCACCCTGAATATGTTTTAGATCTTTATTAATCACTATTAGTCATGTTTTTATTGTAAGAAGGTATGGGTTGTGTACTGGCTGATGCAGATCTGTTATATTTGATCCTGTCCAGTAATGTTTGTATGTATACGCTCATTCAGTTCATGTGTTGTGTTTCTCCGCTGTGGTGTGAACTTGCCAGCCACTGCCTGCAGCTGATCACAGGAATTAACCTAGCGAACTTCACCTCTGGAGTCCCTAATAGTATTTGTGAGAGCAGTTTATCTCCTTTGGCCATGTTGTTTATATTTTCTTTGAAATGCCTTGTTGGCTTTTAAAATATCTCACAGTCTGTTTCTCGTCTCCTGTCCAAGAAGTGCTTGAGCCCTGCTTGACCTCTCTGAAGGCGCTTATCCGTGGCAGTTCATCCTACGACAGGGAGCTTGTACTTAACCAGCCAAAACACAGACTTACTGCTGAAAACATGCCCTGCTCTTGAAACATTCTCTCTTAATAGGTTTTGAGGATTGTGTGTGAATAATAAATCTAAAATGTATGCTGGTTGAGGCTCCCCCAGTGGCCAGCACTAGTGTTTTCTAGAGAAGTCTTCAGGTTCTTTAAACTGTTTACTGTAGGCTGTTTATTCTAAGCAGTTTTGGACAGACTGGGTTGAAAAAGTGTTCTCCCTTTTTAAACCCAACACAGTCTTTGAAGCAAGTTAGGGAGCAGTGTTTATTCAGGTGATGGGGCCAAATGGTGTAGTTGCCAACTGGTTATTATTGCAACTTAAATTTTTCATTATGACTTTAAAAAAGTCATCCTACATTATGACTTTAAAAACGTCATCCTACACCAAGCTCCACACAGGGACCCACAGCTCTGATCAGTGGTTATTGGTGTAACAAAATAAAAAGGTTTCAGTATGATAAAGATAAAATGCTATACTGAAACCAAGCCAAATTATAATAAAACTGATTGCGAACAGAAGTCTATTGTTACACCGGTAGTGTCTCGATCGCGTAGTTCCTCACCTGACTAGGGGTAACTTAACTCTGGATAGGGTAAGTATGTATGTATGCGTGTGAATGAGTGGTGAGGGAGGATCTGGCAACCCAAGGTTGTCAGATCCTTGTTCACAAGTCCACCTTTGTTGCGTTTAGCAGTAATGAAACTTAAGTGTCCACGTCGCATGATTGGTTGTATGAATGAGTGTCTGTGTATTTAAGTCCCAGCCGATCCAGGTAGTCTTTGTGTGGACACCGTTTCACTGGATGTGTCTGGACCGGGAAGAAATGTAGGCTGAGGGCGTGAGACCCAGAAGAGTCAGAGGGGACTCCAAGTTCAAGAAACCCAAGTTGAAGCAGTGTCCTGAAAGCAGCGATCTCTGAGTGTTTTCTACTCGAAGGAAAAGGACTAATTGAGATTGTGTTTTGCAGACTAAAGCTGGTGACTCTTGAGTGGAGAGAAGTCAGTGTCCTCATTGAAAACGTATCTGCTGCAGTAGGTCTCACAAACTCTGTCCTATTCTGGATTAAAGCTGAAGGCGAGAGGAGTGTCTCGCAGTTCTTGTTTTCTGTAGCTGAAAGAAAGCTTGTTTTGTTTTTGCTTTGTTCGTGAAACATAAATGACTCGGTGGATTCTACTTGTGATCATGTCTGTGTGTCCTTATCTACCCTGGTCTAACATCTATAAGTGATTTACAAACCTAATGACTACAACACATCACCACTCACAAAGCAACTTCATTTCTCCTATAACTTTAGAGGAGATGGAAATGGGTTACACTCATAATGTTTAGTAAAAGTACTTTTCATCATCATGAAATATTCACACACCATTAAGGGAAGCTTACATTTTCAAATTAAGTAATAAAAATAAAAAATGACAAAATACAGAGACAAAATTTTGTTCCAAAGATGATATTTTAACCAGTCGCTGCCCTGTTCTGGAGTAGATTTAATTAAATGTGTGCACTGACTTGACTTATTATGGCATGAATCAAACTCATGCTGACCTTTTTTCCTCTTCCGCTCCTCCCGTCCTGACAGCAGGAACCACGCTGAGGTCATGTCTCTGCTGCCTAATAAAGTGACCCAGTCAGGGATCTGCACACCTTGCCTGCTGTCATCCTGTCCTTTCACCACCTGTGAACCTGCAGAAACACCATCGCGGCGTGTCTGATAGCTCTCAGGGAGCTGGACACGAGCTGCAGTCAGTTTGAGTTTAAAATAGAGCTGCGACTGTGGTTTTTATTTGAAACCATCTTCTGATATTTGTTTAGTTGGAATAGTCTTTTTTTGTATAAGATAAGAAAACCATTTATTAGTCTCACAGATGGGAAATTTGCATTTTTACAACAGCAAAGTGGACAGAACAAGCATAATCGATAAAAATACAACTGTACGTTTACATTTACGTTTATGGCATTTAGCAGACACTCTTATACAGAGCAAGGTACATCATCATATAGGAGTTTGTTCAAAATAAAATAATAAAATATGATGCATTATTAAACTATCCATTATAAATGAAGTACATATGTCTCATATCCAGTATGTAAGAATTAAAACCTCCACCTTGAACAGATGTTAATCAGAGTGTTCTTTTGGTGACCCAGTCCTATACACTATACAAATACATTTTATATATATATGTGATAGTGTGTATATATAATGGGTACCTTCTATATAGACACACACAGTGGGTATCTTCAGATGCATAGTAGCAGCAGACATTGAATGATATATTTTATTACCTTAGTTTAGCCATTACAGAAACACAGCGCCCGGGGAGCAGTGTGTGGGAAGGGTACATTGTTCAAGGGTACCTCCGTGGTGCCACTAGCAGTCCTGGGATTCGAACCTACGACCTTCCGATCGCAGGTACAATTCCCTAATCAAAGGATCACAGATTAGAGTGTATATAACACCCAGCTCACCATACTCTGTCGTGCAGTAACGTGTAATATGTCATTTATTTTACAAAATCTCTTAAAATGCTGCATATTTGAGATGTTTTGGCAGCATTTTCTGGACTGGACTCACTGGAATGGACCTGTTAACCCTACACCAACTGACCCTAATCAGCTTAAAAGATGGTCAGAGATGAGTATATAAGAATCTTAGACGATGAATCATGAAGGTTTTTTCTATGAATGTCTCAGTGATAACTTTCTGAGGAACAGGTTCAGGGCAATTTGTCTCCCGGGAACTGTAATGAAAAGGTATTTTTTTCAACATTTGATAACATAATTCGTTCTCCCTGTTGCTCTTAATTTAGCCAGTTCTGAAAATGGTACATCTCTTTGTTAGCGGATGACAGAAGCTTCCGCCCCTGCATACGGTTTGCTGTGTGGGCCTTAACCTGAAGACGTTCTAAACCCTGTCACACAATCAGGCCTGCACCCTTATGGTTGTGTCACAGCAGTGTGAGCTGCCTCCCTCTTCAACTACACACACTGCCACGTCTACACACTACAGTAAGAGTGCAAACTTCACTCCCACAGGAGAAGAAGAGATGTGTCACTAGCCACTGCAGGTGGAAACCATACTGTTTTAATTAAAAGTTCCTCCAGGTGCCCTGAGGCTTCACCAGAGAGGCACTGCAGGTGACTAGAGCAGATTCTTATATCACAAGCAGATATCACAATGAACCTTTACCAGCTAATTACAGATATTCTTCCAGATATTCTTCAGATGCACTATTTTTGTGTTTCGTTTTGTCATTAGTTTAAAGTAAAACACACATTCATCTAGTTAATATTTAGTGATAAATGAGAGCGTGGTTGTGCCAGTTGTGATGAGTTATGCCTTTCTGAAAGTTTAGCAAACTGTAGTCATTAAAATGGAATAAACATAGATTTCTCTATTTACTTAACGTAGTATAGGGTTTAAAAGAAGATATATTATTGATACAATTTATCTAAAACTCTAATATGATTAATATGACGAAAATCATTTACAGTGATTTCTGCCTGTAATTTTTTTTCTTAAATGCCAGCCGGAACATCAGCTCTATGGATCCAGTCTCTCTGCAGGGTCCAACCAGAACAGTGGAGTGTGTGGAAAGGTCCAGAGAACAATTTCGGACATAATTGAGTTACTGTAAAATATCTTAAACATCTATCTGAAACATCTCGGTTGTAGTTGGAATGCTTTGTCTGCACTGTTTTGGCCAGTTGAGTATACGGAATGTGAGAGATTCAGAGTGAGATGAGAAACAAAAACAAGAACAAGAGCAATACAAGACAATGGCACTCTCATGAGGGCACGCGCTGAGAATGGCCTAATATTTAATATCAGTGTAAATAGCAACATTTTATCACTAGGAACAGTGATAAAACAGTTCTGCTTCTCAAGTGATAGGAACAGTTCTGCTTCTCAAATGTCTTTTAATGAAACTTGTTGATGAATAATATGTCCATTCATTCATTTTTTGTACCGCTAAAAAGGGTTGCGGATGAATAATATGTGATTGTCATATTTTCACTGAGAGAAAAATAGTATTGTTAAGAATACACAGACATACAAGGCTGAACTAAATAAAGCATGAAATACTCACTTATTTCATGAACCTTTTTACATTTTGTCATATGATTCTAAACGTGCTAACCTTGTTTTACGTTTTGGTTTAATGTAGAAACATTCACTTTTACTCACGCACCTTTTACCCACCGAGTTTACTGTTACTGTTACACACTGACATTTTATGCTTATAAGTAGGGCTGGGTATTGTTGCCAATTTCCTGAATCGATCCAATTCCGATAAACAAGGTCATGATCCAATTCAATTCTAGATCCGATTCGATTTGATTTGATATCGATTTATTTACAGATTTCTTTGTGTTAATACTAGTTTGGCTTGGTTATAAATTGACTTGAGTGGAGGATATCCCTATGTTGATGGACTGTACTGCAATATTACATGTAAACTTTGCCAATCGTAGTCGACAGAATTTTTGAATCGATATCATATTTATCGATATTGATCGGTGAATCGATTTTTTTAAGCCAGCCCTACTTATAAGTCAATATAGAATTTACTTTGTAGATTGCAGTTTTATAATTTTACAGACTGCAGTTTCTGCTAAAGAGAACTTTCCCCTTCACACAGGTGCATCTAATTGGTGTGTGTCAGTCATCAGCAGTAGTCTGTGCAGTGTTTAGATGGGAGGGGTTGGAGGTCAGCAGTCAAATACAGTCACCTCTAGCTGGCTTCCTGTGTCCCTGGCATACTTAATGACAAGTCCTGCAGAGCTATTTCACTTTTGGTATTCAGTCATGGTTCAGTTCCAATGAGAATTGTCCTAAAGTTTTTTAAACAATAATGAATGTGTCATGTACGCTCACTTGTAACATATAACACTAGCATATCTGTTGACTCTCAACACATTATAAATACATCGTGAAAATACAACTTTCAAAATATGAATCTACAATAAACTTTTATGGAAGGACATGCAGGCCACTGTGCAGGTATTGCAGTGTGTGCGGAGAATACTGATGCTGTGATCTTCATTCTTTAGCTGCTTTCCTAATAGCAAAGTCAGGACTGGTGAGGACTGGTAAAACAATGTAGCCTGGGTCATACCTCCACACACCTTTGACCATGTGCTTGTGTGTGCATAGATTGCTCATTTTTTTCTTGTTGGATTTGTATGGTTGGAGACTCCCTTCTGATTATTATTAGTAATAGTAGTTTTAGTATAGATCATGAGTAATTGTCATCTGTTCAATGGAAATGGTCCATTATTACTGTAGAATAAAGTGTTGCCCTATTAATGGACATTTTTTAACAAGTTTTATTACAACAATGATATTTTCGGATGTTGATTTCATGATCTGTCATGGTAGGAAAAAAAGAACAGCATTCATACTTCTACTTCCTCCCTTTATAATAAGATTAGAGCTCACATATAGAAGAGGCATTAAACAGTCAAAATCCTGTTTTTATTCTCAAAAAAACTCCTGCCGAATCATTTAAAATAAACATTTTACCTGAATTTTTGTAACATTCAGATGATCTATAATTATTATCTACTCTACTTATTTTACAATGCAAGGATGAGTTAACTCCAAGTCCATAAATTCCATTTCTGATAATGATGTCTGGATATTATCTAGTACATGGCAATAAGCATGAAATTGAAATTGACTTTGCATATGACTTTATTCTACATTGATTTGCTCATAAACAACTATTGCTTTTCTATTCCAGCAGGGGATGTAAATCTGGAGAGAGCGTGTGGCTGTAAATATATTTAACATACTTTTAGGGGCACTACAGCTGTGGAGAGTTGTGTAAGCATTTTACAGGCTTGACTCCAGTGGTAAAACATTCCATTCTACTGTCAGAATCACTTTGTGATGCCACAAAAAAGTTATGCAACCTTTAAAGCAGTCATAAAAAGGCTCATGTTTAACAGACACTGTGTTTTACTGTATGTTTGTTGACAAGATCTATATTTCCAGTGCCTAGTAGTGACACTGATGAAAGAAAACATGAGAATGGCGCTATCAGTCTTAAACCTTGAGGTTCTCTGGTAAAATAATGGCCAGCTAAAATAAGTGTTAAATAAACTGAGGTTAAAAACAGAATAGTAAATTCCTGAGTTGTTGGCATCCTTCAAGAAAAAGAGCTCAATATGTCACCTCAATATATTAAATAAACCACATAATATTTTGGACAAATTGGTAAGTTGCATATTTTCATTTTTACTGTGTTTTGGAACAAAAAAGTCTTCTTTAGTAGCACAGTTGATTTGTGAAAAAGTTTCAAAAATGAGGACATCGCTTCTTTGATGTTTTGTGAAGCCTTCCCTGGCAGGAATAACAGCAGTGAGCCACACTGAGGTGACCCCACAGCAGTGATCCCTCTTGTCGGGGATCTTAGACCACTCCAACATCCCCAGTTCCCTGATAGTCTTGATTCTTCACTTGTGGACTGCCTTGTTCAATACACACCCCTGGTTTTCAATTGGGTTCAAATCTGGAGACTGATATGGCTATTGTAAAACATTGATGTTTTTTGTTCCTACAACCATTTGTGTGGATTTTGGTGTGTGTTCGGGTCATTTTCTGGCTGAAAGGTCCACCCACAACTTCTGGCAGAGGCCAAAAACTCCTGGTATTTAATGGAATTCGTTATACAATGGATTTTGGCAAGCACCCTTGGACCACACAACAATTTGTTTGTATGTAGTTGCAATTTGCACAGTTCAGGTGCTGCATTTTGTGGCTTCCGAATCGAATACTTTATTGATCCCAGAGGAAATTGTTTAAAAGGCAGGCATTTTTACCAGGAGTGGGGTTCGAACCCACGAGGACATGCATCCATTGGATCTTAAGTCCAACGCCTTAACCACTCGGCCATCCTGGTCTGCATTTGCGTTTGCGAAAAGCTTCTTTCATAGAGCTCTTCTAAAAAGTTTCTGGTCATGGAGGTAGAATCTGCTGAACCATCCTTCAAGGATTGTTTGAAAATGTAGAAGCCTGTAATTCAACTAAACACCACAGTGCTCTGAAACTGTGAACACTGCCTCCTTATTATCACCCTGATTGTGCTTTCAGACTAATTTTATAATTTTGTAACCCTCTCCTAACCTCGTCAATTCTTCTGTTTCATTTGGTTTAACCCTTGGTGATGGGTGACACATCACATGCGTGTAACCTCATATTTGTACCCCAGGGAAATAGGAAATGGTCATAAACCCAGGTTATATTCCCTGGTTCCTGGTGCTTGTCTAAAATCACAACCTCGAATGATTATTAGTTAAATGGCAAGCAGTTATATGTATTGTTTCTCATATGATTGTTTCTTTCCAGTTTCTGGAAGGTGCCAATAATTCTGGAGTTGACTTTAAGTGTTTATAACTTTATATCCCCTTTTTATGCGCAATAACGTTGTGCATTTGTGTCAGACAGATTGCAGTAAGTCATAAATAATGCCTTGCTGAGCCATCCACCGTGAGATATTATGGGTCGTATTGAGAGCTAACGCTCGACTGACTGGGAGCTTACTGAGGGCTTTTCTCTACAGATGTTCAGCTCCCATGCATCCAAATAACATTCCTCACCATGGATGGGATTTCCTTCATGCATTAATTACTGACACAGCAGCGTGACATTATCAGAGAGCTGGACTGGTGTGTGTGTAGCGCCTAGTGGTGAGCCTCTCTAAGCTGCTGAGAAGGACAGAAACAGGGGCTTAGCACTGAGGCAGAGAGAGAGAGAACGAGAAAGAGAGAGAGAGAGAAAGAGAGAGGGAGAATGAGAGAGAGAGAAAGAGAGAGAGAGAGAGGCAAAGAGAGAGAGAAAGAAGAGGGTGAGTGAGAGAGTGAAAGAAAGAGAGAGAGAGAAGAGGGTGAGTGAGAG
>JBBPCY010000130.1:2517887-2531015 GCA_037974405.1 Brachyalestes nurse
TAAAGGTAAACCCGTATCTGTACTGTACAGTGTACACTGAACTCCTGCAGTGCTAGAATGTAAATACTGATGTTACTCCTGTACAGACTGTACTATAATTCATGCACAGGTGTTTTCTTTGGTATAAGCAGGTAAATACAGTAATAAATGAATGTAATTTACAAAAATAAAAATGCAGAGCTTTAAGAAGAACAAACCGAAAACCACGAGAACAGTCTAGAGAGCTCCACGAGGGAATTTTTTTTGTTTTTGTGGAGGGATGAAGACGACGGGGCGTGGCAGACGAGGCCCTGACCGTGAATAAACAGGGGTTTACTGTATATGTATGTGTGGCAATATATTGTTAAATGATTATTTGCATATTATTCAATATTAGTATTAGTAGTAGCTTAATCGGTTAAAGATGTAATGATTTGTCATTTGTTTAGTTTTAATGCAGTTCTTGATTAAGAATTACAAGTGGATTAAGAATCACAACCATCTAAGCACTGGTCCATTCACTGTGAGATTGATCCCAGCAATTAGAGACCAAAAGAGCATAAATAGCCTCTCTCTCTCTCTCTCTCAGTCTCTCTCTCTCTCTCTCTGTCTGTCTTTCTCTCGCTGAGTGGGCGATCCTCCATCCCTGTGTGTGATATTTGCCAATACTGGCGTCTGTTAGATGTGGCGGTGCTTTACAGGTTTCTGAGGAAGCAGCTCAGTTAAAAACTTTGATTCTGCAGAGCTTGAGCAGTCCTTGTGCAAAATAGTGATCTTATAAAACAGTGAACTGAACTATGAACAAAAAGGGGTTCCCATAAAAGACTGTAAATGTGAGACCCACAGTACTGACCAGAGCATGTATTGCCACTAAATATTTAGATTTCTGAATTCTGTTCTAAGGGGTGCATATGTCTTTCGTTTTTCATCTTCAATTTTTCTTTCAATTGTTACACCCTAAATATTCTATTTTACAGATCTGTTCTGGTTTCCCTCATAAACCTGAAGGTGTCATTCACGGTGGTAGATAAAGTCCTAATCTTAGAAATGATATATTGGGTAATAAAACGGCTTCTGCTTGAAGAAGCCTGTGTTCTTTTGTCAGTCTGGTGGTGATATGAGTCACTGGATATTGCAGCTACATTAATATATAGGTGTCCTACAAATGAAGCTGCACAGAACACAGACCCTTGTGTTTTTCTCTGTAAATCCCACACACACACACACACATACACACACAAACCGGAGCTCAAACACATGCCCACGTCTTTCCCCTGCAGTTTGTGGCCCACCCTAACTGCCAGCAGCAGCTGTTGACGATCTGGTATGAGAACCTGTCAGGCCTGCGGGAGCAGTCCATCGCAGTGAAGTGTCTGGTGGTGCTGGTGGTCGCTCTAGGACTCCCCCTCCTCGCTGTGGGATATTGGTTCGCTCCGTGCAGTAAGGTAAGAGCATCTGTCAAGGTTAAATCCGTTGGACACCCTGTTCCTCCTGCCAGCAGCTCTGTGTAGAGTTTGCAAATGTGCTGGGTTATCTCTTACTCTACCCTGGAAAATCCATCTGGTCCTGAGTCTGCTCCATGAAAACAACACTTTTTAAAACTTTCTTTCAAAAGTTACATTTAATTAAAGCACAAAGGTACTTACCGAGTCAGAACCGATCACAGTGGTAGTGATAGAAACCAGACGTCTGAAGAGTTTAATGCCTTTAAAAGCTACTCCAGAGAAAGTTATTACCGGAATTTGTAACGAAATGTAAAGAATGTATAGAAGGTTTTAACCTTAAATTAATTTTTTACATCCATTCAAATGAGGAACTTCAGCTATTTTATCTTACATATAAAACACGGAAGACGTGTGGATTTGCTGTTTGTAGATTGAATGCTAAATAATCCATCTGCTTAAAGTCACCACTACAGAAATCCAAGTTGATATGTTTCTCTACAGTGCACTCGTCCACATTAAACGACTCTGAATGACTGGTTACATCTCAAGAATTGATTTATGAACTTATGAGTGGAGTGCCTCTTTAACGTTGTGTGGCACATTACACACACTTAACTGTAGTTTTCTGCCTTTTCTGCATCAAGAAATGGGAAAATGATGGCTAAACAACATTATTCTGATATTAAATCCATTGAGCGGTACCCGTGATTACTACTGACAATATGATGATCGTCCTCCTTCTCCAAAAAGCACTTAAAGACTTTCTTGTACTTTTTTTTGTGACTACAATTTACAGCTCTTTTCTTACAGCATTAAACTGTCGACTCTGTAGAGCTACAACCTGGTAAGAGCGACAGAACAAACAGCAAACAAAACAATGGCCTTCCATCACCTCCCGGAGCCATAAAAGTCCTGATTGATAACGTACAGCAAATGGAAACCTCAAACCAGCAGATAATTCGGTTTACGTGGAAACGACTTTCCCACCTGAGGGGCACAGCACATTCACTTCATCTTTCTTTCCGGTGACCACAATTACCTCTCCAAGTTGATTTTATGACCAATCAGCTGACTGGAATAAATATCTTTGCTGCACTGCAACAAGCTCTGAATGGTGATTTGTAAGTGTATTTAGAAACTGAGTGGTTTATAGACCTGTTAAATATGTACACGCTAACGTTCCGCCTCTCAGAGCTCGTCGTTTTATTTTTACACAGACGGTATTTCTTCCTACTGCACAGGCTGGTGTTCTTAAACCACACACCACTGCATATGAATGGATAAGGAGGAGTTTCTTGAAGTCAGAGCAGGGAAAGCAGCAGATGGTCCATGCCAGCTCCTCTGGCAACTCTGTCGATAAAACTGCAGAGACGAAATTTTGTCAATAAACATTCCAATTTTGCCTCAGACTCAGTGGTGTGTAGATCGTAGCTGCAGAAAGGGGAATAATTGACACTGCCAGATACTTGGGACTCCTACACTGAAACAAATGCCACTTATTACATTTAACAAACAGAATAATACAGCCACGATCCAATAAGACCCACACTGGATTAAAGAGCCAAGACAGAACTGATGTCTGGAATCAAAGGTCGGCTCTACTGGCATTCAAAACAAAGGATGAAAAGATCCATACAAAATCACTGATACTGACTGGGACTGTGTTTTCCGTGACCATGCCACTCAGCCTAGCCATCTCTACAAGGAGTCCCATCAGGTTTCTCTGCATAATTTAATGGTTGAAATGTAAGCAGCCAAAGTGGTTTGGTGTAAAATGGTTCAGTGTAGAGAAACTTGCAGACTCATAGTTACACTGGGGAATGGACCCAGGGGTTGTGAGGTCTCAAAAATGACCTTTTTATTTGCTCTCCAAAACCACCAGTTACACTTGTCTTCTGAGTTTTATTCGTAATGTTAATGTTGTTAAAATTGGAAAATTTGAAAAATGATATACTTTACCTTACAGCTTGTATCTGTATGCACCTGCTTTAGACAAAAACAGAACCTCAAGCTTCAAGTAATGTAATAATGTGATGGAAACCAGGTGGCTCTACTATAACTGTGAACAATTTTAACTTGGTAACCTTAACATCAGACCACTCTGAATGACTTTATATAGTTTAATAGTAAATGAATCATACTGATGTCTTCAGAAACTTGTTAGGAAACCTTCTACAGACCAGGCATATCATATGTTATCACTGCATCCTTAAAGTCCACTGTCTATAATGGTATTGTTGGTTTCTGTGTAAAGCCCCTCTGTCCAGATATGAGCATTGTGTGTGACTGTGTGGTGTGTTTGCTGTTTCCAGCTGGGGAAAGTCCTGCGAAGTCCATTCATGAAGTTTGTGGCTCACGCGGCTTCCTTCATCATCTTCCTCTGTCTGCTCGTCTTTAATGCATCGGACCGTTTCGAGGGTATCACCACTCTGCCCAACGTCACGGTAACGGACCACCCTCTCCAGATCTTCAGGGTGAAGACCACTCGCTTCTCCTGGACTGAGATCCTCATCATGGTGTGGGTGGCAGGTATGCCAGTGGATACAAAAACACTGAGATATTAGTATTAATAATAGTATGCCAATAGTACGGCACGGTGGCGCAGGGGTTAGCGCTGTTGCCTCACAGCAAGAAGATCCTGGGTTCGACTCCTGGGTCTTTCTGTGTGGAGTTTGCATGTTCTCCAACAATAAATCATTATTGTGCAAATATGTGCAGTTTATGATTCTGTTCTGACCGAAGAGTCTGAAGGAAAAAAACGTTTCCCTTTCTGACAGTGGAGGCCCATGAAAGCTTAATTTAACTGACCTATTTATAATACAAACAAATATAACACAATCATTAGTGTAGCTGAATTTCACTTAACTGTATCAGCACACAGCATAATGACACATATTTGAAAATGTTCTATATGTAGCCATATATTCATGATAGATGGATGGATGCATGGTCAAAGAGTGCGTGGACTTCAATGTCAGTTACATGAGTCATTAATTTTCCAGACTTTCCAGATTTTCCAGCAACTCGGACAAAATATGTAATATTTTCAAACGAACAGTCACGACAACATTATTTATCATATTTAAAATTACACGTGGATCCATGTCTATATATTTTTATAAAGTTGGTGAAAAGGGACTGATACATTCAGTTGTTCTGGAGGCCCTCAAAAGCACAGCACTCTTAGACATTAGACAGAATGTCTGAAAGTTTTCAGAGCAGAACATTGATCTGTCCAGATGTAGATGAAGTCAAGGTGACCAATCTTATGGCATTTTGCCACTACGTCAGGCAGCATTAAAGTTCATCATCAAACAAAAACCCAGAGGGCCTGATGTACGGAGCCTTTCATGTGAGATTTGTGTGCAAGTCGGCTGTATAAAGCCAATGCACAAGCATAAATGGCCAGTGTACTTGGAGAAATTATGCAAGACATGGATGAAGATGGAGAGAGAAGATGGAGAGGATGGATTACATGTGTGACTGGTTATGTTTTCCAAGTTTGTGAACTGGGCCAGTCCAGAACAGAATTGTAGCACTGTACTGTAAAGTTTTTAATTCACTGATGAATGAACATGATGAGTAAATTTAAATGTAAATGTAAATCTATATATGCACTAGTACAGGGGCTCACATCGTAGTATCAAGAGGGAGAAACAGGGACTCAAGTAAATTTTTAAGTCATATTGTTGACAGACTCTTGACTTGAACTCAGCCTTAACTGACTCATGACTGAATACCTGTGCAATTTTAGTCTGAGATGAAAATCACTAAAACTGCATAAAAATATGGATTACCTACTATTCTTATTATCCTACTTCCAGTACAAACTACAGACTGAGACAATATTAAAATACAAACTACAGAGTAAGACTGAGACAATATTAAAATACAAACTACAGAGTAAGACTGAGACAATATTAAAATACTAAACTAGAGACTAGAGACTCGACTCAGATTCGGACCTCCAAGATTCAAGACTCAACTTGGACTTATCAACATCTCTGTCACGACACAAAGTCCTCTAAGTTCTGGTAGCAACACCATATTCCAACTGTAATCTCATCTGATTGAATTCCATATCACCAACAAAATTTTATAAATATACATGTAACATCATTATTCTAAAAGATCATTATTTTCAAGCATGAAATCTGTGTGTACCATAGTACAGACATTTCTGTGGACCCATTCCAGCACAAGTCCTACAGTGGTGCACTTGAAGCAGACCAAGCATTTTGAAAGAGACTCTCATTACTGTGTTCGATGTAGTGTGACCAAGGCTGGTGGTTGCGTTATATATAAAAAGCTTTGTGCAGTGTCCTAATGGTTAGACTCTACAGAAGTCATCAGTTTGTGTGGTCTTACTGGACAGACCCCTGATTTACTCCATTTTCAGTTTGAGAGTAGCTTAACTGCATTTACAGTTCAGTGGTGGGCTTGTCCTTGCAGTTCATGAACAAATAGGTTCATTTCCATTACATGTATGCTGCTGTGGCCTTGAAACAGGCGAGTGACTCCCTGCTCCATCATGAAAAAGACCCATTTAGCCAACAGGCTCTGACTTTGTAATAAAAATCAAGTGACAGATAATATAAGTGCAACCCCGGCCTGTAATTGACCAGCTTTACTTAAAGGAATAGGTCAGCAAAAAATCACATTTGCCCAGTTTTTTTCTCACTCCTTATCAGTCAGCTGGTGTTTTTCCTTTAGTTTCCTTTAGCTACACTAATGTGGCTAGTTTGTAGACGCCTGATAATATAACGTCTTTTCTGAAATCAAGGGTCTTACTAGGGAAGTCTGACTCCACCTTTAGAGAACCCAGTTCTCTATGCTGGACGACTTTGTACTCCCTAGCCGACACTTATCATTGGACATGATGCCTGTAGGCTCAAATTCAGCTGCTTTAGAGAACCTCATTCTATTGGTTGAAGTTTTTTAATGACGATTTTATAAGCTGTGAGTCACAGTTGCCGTTTTTGTTGATGGAGGCACCTTAAAGCAGCTGAATTCACTAATTAGAAGAGATGTCTACTTACGGTTGGATATACAATATGTCACATAGCTAAAAGCAGAAGTAGTGACCACCTCAGTTTATTTTTATTCATAACAGTATGTCGCAGTATCAAAAGCCACATAAGAAAGTGTACAGAATAAGCTTCTGTTACTCGTTAGCTACATTTGGCTCATAGTAATCACAAATAGCTTTGCGTATGGTTCCTGACACTGTATGAACTACTGTTATCTATACTGATAAAAGTACATCAGGCGATTGAAGATATCAAGAAGCCTGAATTTTGACCTTGTATTCAGACCTTGTATTCTCCGTTGTTATTAGCCAGCCGTTCTCAGATTTTTTTGTAAAGCCCCCTTGTGGATAGTAAGTGACACTGCACCCTCCTTAGTCCACTCTCCTCACCTTGTCAGAATCTTCTTAGCTTTCAGTTTAAACTCGCTTTCTTCTGTAAGAGACATGGTGCTGGCCTGTGACAATACAGATAAATCATTAAGTGGTTGCTGGATGGCTGTTACCTGTGGTTGTTTGGCACCACTTTTTCAACCACTTTTTGTGGTTGTCAGGTACCACATTTTAAATATGACCAAAGCAGATTTAATAAAAATACAAAATTAAAAATAACTAAGTAGGGATACCACTGCCCCCTTAAATCTTCTTTACCCAGAAGACCATGGCTCCCAGTTTGAACCATTGTTGAAGACAACAACATCTCATACTAGCTGGTCCATCGGATTGAATCACTGGTTATCTATGTAGCTTCCGTCTAAAACTACACAAAACAGGTCTCGACTAAATTTGGAGTAAGAAAGAAAAGTTTCTTTATATTCATTATTACAGATGCAAATGTCCCTTTAATGTGTCTCAGTTGCTCTCATGAAAACATGTCATAATGCAGTTCATTGTGCTGCCTTTGATTGATTATCATCGTGTTTTTGTTTAGCGTACACCCCAGCAAAGATTTATTACTAAAGTCTGTTTCATTAAGATGTCAGGAGAGCAGCCATGCATAACAGGCTCAGCGTAAATGTTCACTCTGAACGGCATGAAGGGCATAGCCCAGTAAATACAAGTCAAAAACAAGCTTATTGATTTTCTGTTATCTGCTCACTCCCCTGAGAGGAACGGAATAAGAGATGAGAGTGGAATAGATGGACTAAAACGGTGAAACAGAGTTCTAGCACTATTGCGTTTTATTTACCGGTTCAGGAGGGAGTGTTTTGGTCCTCAGAGAGTAGGGCTCTCACTCTCCCCCACCCCGTCCTGCAGGTATGATGTGGTCGGAGTGTAAGGAGCTGTGGACGGAGGGGCCCAGGGAGTACATCCTGCAGCTGTGGAACGTTCTGGATTTCGGCATGCTGTCCATCTTCATCGCAGCATTCACCGCCCGCTTCTTCGCCTTCATGCAGGCCATGAAGGCCCAGGAGTACGTGGACGAGAAGATCCACGCAGCTGACCTGTCTCTGGTCACGCTGCCACCTGATGTCAAGTACTTCACATATGGTGTGTGTGTGTGTGTGTGTGTGTGTGTGTGTGTGTGTGTGTGTTTGTGTGTGTGTTTGTGTGAGGCTTTACGCTCCATTGCCCCTGCCTCGCAGCGCGCCCCCGCCTACCCGACACTGCTGCGCTCTGAAGAGGCCACAAATTGCATTTCTTGAGAAAACTCTGCCAGTTTTGTCCAGTTTATTAAGCACTTAAGTCCCTAGACATATCTGTCTATGACTACTCTTAAGGCTTTATATGGCAGCTGCTATTAAATTAGTATGTAAGTATGTTGAAATCTGGACCAGTTGGCTGGATAAGTGATCAGTTTTCAGTATTAGAGGACATACCTGTACAGAATAATTCAAGTTAGCTGGACAGATGACTCTCCGTATTCCTACCACAAAACACAAGGGCTGCCATGTAATGATCTTCTTGGAAACTATTTAGAGAGACAGCAGGGCAAGCTGTCTTGTTACAGTAGTCAGATCTAGTGGTAATGAAAGCATGAATAATTTCTCAGTCCCTTGTAGGGTTGGCTTGTCTCTTATTCTGAATTTGTTAGTCAAGTAAAAAATATATTAGGTTCAAATAATAAAATACCATCCAGAGTTACACAAATATCTTTGAGAGTAGCTTTTAATTGTTTTGAAAAAAAACAATTTTTTAAGGTCAAAGATGTGCAGGCTTATTTGGAGCAGACTTGGGATCCAACAACAATACAAAAAGTTCCTGGTCAACCAGGCTTATGTTTTCAATTATGTAACTATGTCTCTGAGTCTGGCTCAACTAACATGTGTAGCTGATTAGCATCAACATAAAAAGTGATAGCCAGCATTGGCTCCTAGGGGCTGTAAATAAAGAACAGCAATGGTCCTTAAACAGAACCCTGAGGGACGCCATATTGTACTCTTTCTATGTTCAGAGAACTCACCACTTACACCACTTTTCTGTCCTAACCAAATTAAATGGTTAAATAAACTAAGGTGGCTAAGGTGAAGTTAGTCACCTTAGATTTATCATTAAATTTAGCTGATTCATTCATAATACTAACTTCATATTAAAGCCATTCAAGTGAAATTAGCAATACGTTTTAATAAAAAGACTATGATTGTAAATGTAATAAATGTATTACTGGTATCAGCAATTGGCTTCAGTAAGATTATGAAAGAAGGTTTTACTGCATGTTGTGATCAATGTGATTCTCTTTCTCTAGCGAGGGATAAGTGGCTTCCCTCAGACCCCCAGTTGATCTCGGAGGGGTTGTACGCCATCGCGGTTGTCCTGAGCTTCTCCCGGATTGCCTACATCCTCCCGGCCAACGAAAGTTTCGGCCCACTGCAGATTTCCCTGGGGCGCACCGTTAAAGACATCTTCAAGTTCATGGTGCTCTTCATCATGGTCTTCCTGGCGTTCATGATCGGCATGTTCATCCTCTACTCCTACTACCTTGGAGCCAAGGTTAACCCCGCCTTCACCACGTGAGTGACAGGGCACCACAGCCAATCAGTCTTTCTCAAACCTTCCTTTTTTATTTCCTTATGCATGAAAAAGCATGTGACGGGGTGTGAAAAAGGCAATAAGTACAGGATGAGGGCAAGACAGTGTGAAGCATGGCATGCAAAGGCAATTAAGTAACACTAAAAGAGGTAAAGGATTGGGGTAGACCATTAATTTGAGATCAGTTCGCTCAGGCGGATGGCACAGTTAGGGCTCTGTAACCTCAAATGCAGGATCTACTTCCACACTAATTCACATGGAACTGAGAGTGGCATGAAGACACCAAGTGAAGGGGCTAATTTCACACCGTGGCTCGTCTTCAGCAAGGATACTCTCCTGCTAAAGAGCAGCAGGGAATGAAAGATTCTGTAAGGGGACGGAGTGTGTGATAGAGAGTGTGTGTGTGTGTGTGTTTTACAGTACCATTTCTTCAGCTTCTCTCATTTCATAAGCAGAACCCTGAGCCCCTCTCCAAATCAGTAATCACACTAGCTGCTATTTTTGGTCACCTCACCCGGAGCACAAAGTACATTTATTTCGCATCATTCACCCCGAGTGGAAGGTGATATTCAGTTTCCTGTGTGTTTTACCTACTTGTACATTTTCAGAATATTAAAAACTTCATGTCTTTAAATCCGTGTGTTAATTAGATTTACATTTAGGCTAGTTACTAGGAAATCATTTGTTTTGGTATGTTTTGTTCATTATCGTGTAGTATTTTAACTATGTTGAAACAGAAAGCCGAGGAAATTAATATTGTTTTTGATTTTTTCAAAATAGCAAGTGAACAGTAAAACTAAATGATAAAATATTATAAATATAACAAATAGTTAAATATGTGTAATATGATGTGGATAATAACAGTAAATGACAATAATATTAATTTAAATAATAATAATAATAGTCTTTTTTTCAACCAGTCATTCAAACTAAACTTTTAATTGAATGTTAGAGATACCATAGAAAATATTAAAAACTGAAAATATGATACCATAGTTGCTGATTCAGTATTTCTATATAATATGTGTGTATGTGTGTGTGTGTGTGTGTGTGTGTGTGTGTGTGTGTTTAATTGAACTGAATTGATTCCTCTTTTTGTATCTCTGTACAGGGTTGAGGAGAGTTTTAAAACTCTGTTTTGGTCCATATTTGGTCTGTCAGAAGTCTCTTCTGTGGTACTAAAGTATGACCATAAGTTTATTGAGAACATTGGCTATGTCCTGTATGGGATATACAACGTTACCATGGTTGTGGTCCTGCTCAACATGCTCATCGCTATGATCAACAGCTCCTACCAGGAAATAGAGGTGAGTCTGAGACATACTAGTTCGTACTTTTTTCATTTTATTGTCATTAGTGCTGCTATTTCCAGAAAGTTAAAAAGGTATAAAGTCCCAGAATAAAACTATGATTGTGTGTAACACACACATGCAGGGCAACTGAGGGGGTCCTACACTATTTGGACAAAAGTATTAATTATTGATTTGAGGTGGGCCCTTACTTCCAGTGAAGAGCTCAAACCTAATGCTTCAACATACCAAGATATTTTGAAAATGCCATGATTCCAGTTTTGTGGACACAGTTTGGAGAAGAACCATTTATTTTCCAGCATGACAAGCTCCATAAAGACATGGCTGGATGAGTTGAGTGTGGAAGAACCTGACTGGCCACACAGAGCCCTGACCTCAACCCCATCCAACAACATCAGTATCAGTGTCTGACCTCATAAATGCTACAGAATGAATGGGCACAAATTCCCACAGAAACTCCAAAATCTTCTGGAAAGTCTTCCAAGAAGAGTGGAAGCTGTTGTAGCTGCAAAGGGGAACCAATTCCATATTAAAGTCTATGGATTTGAATGCAAGTCCCTGTTGGTGTAATAGTCAGGCGTCCCAATACTTTTCTCCACATAGTGTACATTTATTGTGGTGCCTGAAAGTATAGTTGTGTTTCAAGGCATTGTAGAACAGCAGAGTTAAGGTTAATCAGATTGGGGCTACGAATGAACAGCAGTTGAAAACTTCTAGGTACAACTTTTGTTTGAAACTCCATCTCATGTTCTGCACTGTGCATCCAGGGAGACTCGCAAGATGAATCGCTTCAAAAATAATCACCGTAATCTCCACTTATCATCAGCACGTTTGATGGGGGCGTTGGGTAGAGGTCACTGTGTGTGCCATAAATAGATAAATAATGTTCAGATATTATGCATACGCAGATTATCCCTCCATGCACTAATCCTAAGAGTGTCAGAATCAGAGAAAGTGAGACAGAAACGAGGGGAGAGCGGAGGTGAGGATGGAGGACAGAAAGCAGAACCTCAAAGGCTGTTAATGACAATGGATTCTTACACTGCTGTAATCTGACAGAGATTAATGGGCCTACGTTTATTTGATGACGGCCACACTTTGAGTTCAGAGGAGGCTTTACGTTCATCAGTTAGTTGTCTATCCAGATTAGAGCATGGAAATGATGGAGCTTGGCTCGAGGAAAACGGGGCAGCATTAACGTGAATTCACAGCAGACACTCTTCATCTCTAAAGACACTCTTTAGAGAGACAGGCTCATTGTGTTTCAGAGGAAACCAACCCCAGCGTTAAGATCTTCACAACTGCCTTAAATAACATTATTGCCAAAGCAAGGCTGGACTGAAGCGACGAGCCAATATTATTAGAGCAAGGGCTCCAATTTGGACCCTAATTATCAACACGAGTCAAAAATGAGAAGTAAAACACACCTCTCTGGTAAGCTTGATGATAATCTGTGCCACCACTCCCATGATGTTGTATTGTTTTAGCATCACGCTAACAGCACTACATGTGAACATTTTTGGGCCATTCTCGATCAAACATGGACATCTGAAGTTGTAACAAACATAATATAGATGTATATATTAAGGCTGGGCGATATGGCCTAAAATAATATCGCGATATTTTTAAGCTACCTCACAATACACAGTATATATCTCGATACCTTGAAATTTCCTCCAAAGCACTGTATAAATACTAAATTTGGCCCTTTATTGCATAAAATAACAACAATCTAATGAATTCAAGCCAAGGTTTATATAGTAAATACTTTATTTCAAACTAAATTTAACATAGCAAACACTTGAATATAGTATAAACAGAGTTTAATATAGCAAATTAATACTCATCATCACAGACATTCAATGTCTCTATTACTTAATAGCTTTTTTGCAATGTTCTTATGTAATAATTGTCACACAGCAATTAAAAATATGAGGAAAAAAATGCTTCAGCAAGAACAATGATATAACTAAGTCCATCAATAAGGTGGCATTTAAGACAACGTACATACGAGGCATCTCAGGCCTAATTAAAACAATAATAGCCTCACTTACCTCACTTCAATTTATCTGACAGATATCTTTCACAACAAATTCAGGCTCAAACTATTGGTACCTCTTGTGGCCACATCTGCTTTTTCAGTCACACTAACTAACCTAATGATGATGATGATGATGATGATGATGATGATGATGATGATGATGATGATGATTGTTGTTGTTGTTGTTATTATAAAATAATAATTATTAAATCTCACACGGATTTTAAACTTTGACGCTGCCATTCGTATTTAGGCCTAGAGTGATGTTTGCGCCCATGGTAAGGTGAAAAATTTTGAATTTTGGGGGCGTACCAATTCATTAATGTAGGTACTCATTACAGTACTACAGCAAAAAAA
>JBBPCY010000130.1:2546048-2561069 GCA_037974405.1 Brachyalestes nurse
CGCAAAAACGCACACACACACATACACGCTCTCTCTCGTACACACACACATACACACACACACTCTCGCGGACACACACACACACACACACACACACTCTCTCTCACAGACACACACACACACACACACACACACTCTCACAGACACACACACACACACTCTCTCACAGACACACACACACACTCACTCTCTCGCATACACACACACACTCTCTCAAAGACACACACACACACACACTCTCTCTCACAGACACACACACACTCTCTCTCTCACAGACACACACACACACACGCACTCTCTCTCTCTCACACACACACAAACAGACTCTGAGAGGAGGAGCCGCCCGGACCGCAGTCGGAATGAAGCTCATCTGGGGGGTTCCTTACCTGCTGGGTCTGTTCACCACACTACAGAAGTAAAGTCTGGTCTCATCGACATGTCTGATTGACCACACTGGAGATGAGGAGGACATTTAAGATAAGATAAGATAAGATAAGATAAGATAAGACTTTATGAGTCCCACAAGTGGGAAATGTTCATTGTTACGCCTGAAAGTGAACAGTACAAAAGGGCAGCAAAAAGCAATAGAATGAAGCTAAACACATTATAGAGTAAAAGTATACTATACAAATAGACCCCCATCAAATAGTTTTGGATAATTTAGAGCTTGGGTGATGTTTTTGTGATTTGCCAAATATGGGAGATTGTTGTCACATGCAACAAGTGTTCATCTCCTTCATCTTTTTCCAGTTCTGGCTGTAGATACCCTGCCTGGGAGGCCATTAAATTATCCCAGTGCTGTAAGCTACAGATTAGATCCTTTACAGACCACATCCATCCATCCATCCACTCTTCCATCCATCCACCTTTCCATCCATCTATCCACCCTTCCATCCATCCACCCTTCCATCCTTCCATCCATCCATCCAGCCATCCATCCATCCACCCTTCCATCCATCCATCCATCCACTCTTCCATCCATCTATCCACCCTCCATCCATTCTGTGGGATGAAGGACCCAAAGGTGACCCAGTATACCCACCTTTCCAGACAACACCACACCACTGTGTCTCACTAATGTGTTCAGAAATGCCGAGTGTGATCTCAGCAAAAGGCAGGAAAGTAGATGAACTTTTGTTTTCACATAGTATGCCATTTTACCAGTTCTGCAGCTAATTTACACTGGTCTGTCTCTGGAGAGTGGTTGGAGTTGGGCTTTTCGGGGTCACCCAGACTAGAGAGGCACTGTGAACTGGAAAAATGAGTAGATTAATAAAAAAAAGGATGTTGCAGTACTGAGTCCATACAGCATCACTTTGAATTCACAAGGAGCCGAAATAAAAGTTTTTAGGATTATGTCATATCTCTAAATGTATGGGTGTAATTCTGTTACTGTTATGTTTAGTTCATCCTTTCCTGCCAGGGTTAGTAATAAAATTAAGAATTTTACCTTAGGAAACATCTTTCTTCTTTGGTGAAGATACAGTGAAAATATGAGGATTTTCTCCAAGACATTGTTCAGTACGACTTTTTTTCCTCACAACATTTTGTTAAAAGTTCCCACCACAAACATGATCAAGCTACAGTGTAAGTTGTCAGCTTCATTGGTCAGATTTCAAATAAAAAATCGATGATCAGATGGCTGAGATATAATGGAAGTTGAAATATTAGGTTTCCTTAGAAAAAAACACCACTACTTCCTGGAATATCAATCTATAATGGATTATAAAATAAACATTACATAAAATAAACCACATTATATGTGGTTATCTAATTATAACAATGTAGTATACATAGTAATCTGTATTAGTATCTTTAGTGGATGCTCAGTTAGAAAGTTTTCAGACAGTGTTTTGCCGTTTTCTGCTCTATAGCTGCTCTATAGTGGGTTAACTCCAGTACAGCTGTGTCCAATTAACCCATTTAACCCATTTAACACATTTAACACATTTAACTAATTTAACTCATTTAACACATTTAACACATTTAACCAATGAAATGCAAAAACACTTACACTTGTTCTTGCACACTGTCTCTGTTTCTGTATTTTTCATAGATTGATGGTATTTTGTATGTATAAATCACACAGTTACATTCCAGCATTGTTGTGTTCCACCTTCTTGTGATGTTAAAAGTGACCACATTACACATCCTTGTACCACCCTGTACATTTTTACTTCTAGTTTAGAGTTTATCTTGACTTTGACATTGTTTCAGTTTTACACCAATTTACGTTTCCATTATTTCTATATGAATCAAGAAGTGTGGCATGATACTCTCATTGAGGAATGCATCTGTAATCTGTATACAGTGCCTTCAGGCCGTGGTTCCAACCAGGAATTCTGAACATTAAAAATAAAATAATTCCTGGTGTAAACAGTCTCACAGACTGATAGACAGATACGTCATAAATATATAAACAAGGCTGCTTGCCTTCGATTTGGCTTCGTATTCTACAACAACACAAAAAGAGTGGTCCTGTAATATAACTTAAGAAGGCCTTCCCCGCTGGTGAAAGAAAAGACACTGGCGGCAGCTTTTTTTGAAGTTTCTACATCCCACGGGATTACCTGATTAATATGTTTTGGCGGTTCAGGAAAAATGCAAAGCCTTAGAATAGCTCGAGACCCAAATAAGAAATTTGGTGTCTTCTCAGGACCCAGATTTGCAATAATACATCATCAATTGCTTGAACTACATTTACAAATCAGCGAAAAAGAAAGATAACGTGAATTTGAAATGTACATTAATTTTTTTTCATGATAAAAGTGCATCATAGCAATGCACCGCTTAATAAAAGAGTTGCACTCTGCACTTGCACTGAAAAAGCTGTCAGGACTGGGGAAGAGTATAATATAGTATAAAAGTATAAAAAGCACAATACACATAGACTTTACTAATACAAACAACACACACATTCCTGACTGTCATCAGAACAAATCCATCTCAGGGACTAACGGACCCAAAGTGTGAGTGACACACACTCTTCACCAACAGACTCTCGATGGACATACGAGACGAAAAGCAAGACTGACTTTCTCTTCTGCGGCCGGAACACTGTCTCTTTCCCTGATTCTGAGAGTGCCTCTTTTGAGATTGACACCTCCACACATAAAATACCCTGAGGCCTCTCCTGTTCAGTCCAAATAAACTCTTCTTATATTTCAGTTTGACATCACGCACATGATGGACAGTGAAGGAACTAAAGCTAAACTGGCGCAGATCTGGCTCTGAGTCAAAACACTGCTTTGAACCTCCGTTCGTCAGCCCAACTCTGCTTCCACCAAGCGAAACCGCCTCTTAAATCTCTGAGGCTCACTCAACGTTACTCCAGCCAGAAGCTGAAAGAGAGAGAGCAACAGACGCTGCCCATCTTCTATTTTAATTAGAAAAATGAATTCACAAGCCATTCCAGTGAAATGTATTTTGCTCTGCCCGTTGGTGACCTAATAAAAAACGAACCAGTGTCGTGACCCTGCATTCGGGAAGGCAGACTTGGAGAAAACAGAGAAATGAGACTGATACTCCAGTTTGACAGATACCAAAGAACAAGAACAGGTTTTAGTATCTCACCATTACCATGACATAAGCACTACCCCAGGGTATCTTCCGTTAACTTGTTTAGGGAGGAAATTAAAGCTGCTGTCTTCAGTGGTGAGAAAGCAGTGGCTCTAATGATGAGAGATTTAAACACTATTAACTTTCAGATGAAAGCCATCCTCACTTTATGAAATGAACAGGCTTTTAAATGAGCAATTACAACCTCCTGCCTCAAGCCCAGGGTGCAAAATGCACTGGAGAGGAACCCAAGATAAACCAATAAAGTGGGACTGAGGCGAGACAAAATGCAATCTGAGTGCTGAACCAAAGGGAAGTGAAATCCAGAGAAAATCTATTTAACCCATTTTCTTCACTCAATTGTCTAAAATGGCCATATATACTTTTCGCCATGGCCAGGACACTCACAATAGTCAACATTACCTTCCCAGACAAACAAAGTTTTCCAGGGTGATGTTTGCTTGCGGGCAGTTTTTGCATTTTATTCCCATAAAATGACCATGAAACTGGACAATGTGTGGCTTGAACATCGGAGACTATTACTGATGGGTTTAATAGGAGTCAGATATGCATTATTTGTGCAGACATCCAGAAGGACCTCAATCAACAACAATCAAAAGAGTAAAATGACACACAGAAGTAAAATTTTGTGCCTCTCAGTCCTGGTTTGGTGGTCCATTGTCCAGTTTTATAGTTTCGCCACATGCCCAACATTCCTCAACTAACCAATTAACCAAGAGTCCTTCCTAAATTCGATTAAAAAACTAATCAACCAACATCTGTGCCTCACTAAAGCTCTTGTGGCTGAATGCAATCAAATTGTTCCAATATATAATGTAGCTTTCTTAGAATAGTAGTGGCTGTTACTGCAGCCAAACGGGTCAGAACCTCTCTGTTAATACCTTTGTCTTCAGAAGGAACACTGGATGAACAAATCCAGTAGAAGCCTACAGGCTGAGGAGCAAACATAAAAAAACAGAGTTGACGCTTAGCCATAGACCTACTTTCGTGTGAAATCGGTTTTATGTGTGAGATGGTTACATAGGACAAGCCACATCAGGGAGCAACAGCAGTGATTTTCAAAAATGCTACTCATTTTTTCTATAGAGAAAAACTGCTTAGAGCTGGATTTGCCTGTATATACATGGCACTGACGCATCAACCACTGCACAGTATGATACTTAAGTGCTAGATAAGACCAAGATATGAAGAAGGTCTACTAAGATATGGATAAGGAAGGTTTAGCATCCTGTGATCTGATAAACCACTATTAAACCAGTATTAATTATCACCATTAAAATGATCCCTTTAAATAAAAAAGCCAGTATATCCTGACCAGTCTCCAGCTACTGAAATGGGAAGTGTTAGTTAACACATTTCCTCAGAAGAAGAATTCATCAGCAGATGGCCGTCATCCAGCAGCATCTTGCGATGCCAACAAAGCTCCTCCTGCTGTGACACACACAGCTCCCCGCGGACTCGCCGTTAATGCGCCCGCAGCAAGCCGACCCCAGAGAGGCCGCGGCGCTCAGACTCTGACCGTGATTACATATCGATCTGCAGCAGTTCAGAAACGAAACTGCAGAACGGTTAGATGATCCAGGCCTGCTGGAGCTCCAGTCCAGAGAGAGGAAGTGTGGGCTGCAGTTCATCACACAACAAACATCTCGCTAAATACGGATCCGGCGTGTCACGGCTGAGATTGTTTAGAAATGTCGTTAAGTTCCTGCACGTATCGGATACACTGGGCACAGGCAGCCTGGCGATAAATCACATCACGTTACATCACAGCTTCTCTGAGCACCACTGACCAGCTTATAAAGAGGTTCACTTCACTCAGAGCAGAACAGTGAGGAGTAAAAATCACTAAATAATTCAACTCCTAAAACTTCTTCATTTTTTTGTGTGCTGCAACTCATCAAACCTCCGTCTAGATATTGTGATTCATTTGATATATTATGAAGAAAATGTATAGTGATGTTATATCTATGATAGGTGTTATATATAGGTGGAAAACACCAGCTATGCATAATTTTTTCACTCTCCATAAAAATATTTATTGTTCTACTCACTACAAAACCAAACCCCTTAATTTTACCCCTAAAGGTACCTTAATTTTTACCTTATTTAAAGAACATTGAGGGAAAAATTGCACAGATTAAGGCTGATTAAGGGGTAAAATTACTGAATTTTTCCGTTACTTTTTAAATTTTGCCCCTTAAATAACCGAAATTCCTGAATTAACGCCTTATGTTTAAGATTAAGGGGTTTCACACTCATACTTTAAATCCACTTTCAAGGTAAAATTAAGGGAATGGTTTACAAATTAATGGCCGCTTAATTCAAATTGAGGGATTTGGCATATTTTCAGGGGTAAAGTAAAGTAGAGTTAAGCACATTTTAAGTACATTGGGTTTCATAGTGACTTTATTAGAATAGATTAAACTTTTATGATGAACAAACCACAACATTTAAAGGTATTATTATTATTATTATTATTATTATTATTATTATTATTATTATTATTATTATTATCACTAATGGAGTAAATCGATAGCTGATGTTTCATACCTCCACAGTAACAGACTGTACCTTCCTTGTCATCATTTTTACATTTCAGCCCTTAAGAATGAACGTTTTTGTAACGAATCATTATTTTTGCACATACAGAGACTGCGTGAACGTCATTAGCCGGCTAATTCATCGCCGCTACAAGAAAGCTTGAAGCAATGTTAGCTAATGAATGGATTCTGCAAAGCTAATTTAATGAGATCATGTATTTTCACATGGTGATTCATAACCTCAGTCATACAACAGTCATTACCGGCCGACTTGATTAAAGTTCAGTTACGAGAGACAAAAACAGATTATGATTTTTGATAAACATCATCCATCAACCACAACAGCCCATGACCATAAAAGGAAAAGGTAAGATGAACACAAAAAACTGGAGGATAAATTGTATAAAGAGCAAAACATCTCATGATTTAATCAGACCTAATCTTGCATGAGAACCCTATAATAATAATATCCAGTTCTACTCTAGGGTACACTCATATTTGGAACATGGCTGTGAGGATTTAAACACATTCAGCTGCAAGCATTAGTGAGATCATTTACTGATGAGGGATGATCTGGATCACAAATGTCAGTCTCATCCCAAAGGTGGCGCTCCGTCACTCCAGAGGACACAGCATCTTTCACTCTACAGTCCAATGTTGCACCTCAAGAGGGTCCTCGGTAGAGTTTAGATTCTCTGCCCGAACCCGAACCCGGACCGAGCCCGGGCCGGGCCGTGATCAAACATTTGTTTTTTTAATCAGTACTTAATTAGCCTATTTAGGAGGACCAGAGTGCTCGGAGCTCTCGGAGTGTCAGGTTACGAACGCACCCACAGTTGAGGACGTGTGTGATAACGGCCCACGTATTAAAAACTGTCAGGTTTAAATCGGGCTCGGGCCGATAATTACAGTTAATGTGTCGGGCCGGGCTGGGCTCGGACACAAGGTGCATGGGCTCGGGTCAGGTTTCATTTTTTGGGCCCGATCTAAGTTCTAGTCCTCGGCACTCAGAAAAGTGATCTATCCCCATGCATTTCTAAATGTGTGAGGGAAAAGTGTGTGGGATACCCCGATGGACCAGCCCCAGTCTCTGCCTAATTTTCTCCAATCACTTGCTTCAAAACTGTTCAAGCAGTTTTACAGATTCCTGGTCTGAGCTCGTAGTAAGCAAAGCCCTGAGTGCCACAGAAAGTATGTAAAATGATCATTTTTGTCACGCATGAACACACACCACACCACACCACACATTTAACCCATTTCCCTGGGGAGCAGTGTGTGTGGACGGTATCTTGCTCAGGAGTACCTCAGTGGTGCTCCTGCAAGACCAGAGACTCATGGTCTTCTGATCACAGGGACAGATGCCTAACCACAGGCCACCATCCACCCCAAAGTAAAAGGAAATACTCTGGAGAAGTATTAAAAAAAACCCTTAAAATTACCTAGGAGGGGAACCCATCCTCCTCTGGTCAACACCAGTTAGTGAGAGAGGAAAGAATACCCCTGTGGAGATGACTGACTTTATATAAGGGGAAGAAGTGTACAGACTTAAGCACTGATGAGTGGTAGAGTCCACAGGAGTCTCTGCATCAGAGCAGCTTCTGTTGGGTTTTATGTGAGTGGTAGTTTTGGTTGGGGGTTGGGGGTTGGGGGTTGGTGGGGGGGGACATGCAGGTGATCCCCGGTAGTTTTCTGGGGGACAGATGAGCAAGAGACCTGACGATGATTGATTTGGTCTAGAGTAAAGGTGAGCAAGAAAATCAGATGATCAGTAAAGGGGTATTTATCAGACACACTTATCCACACTCATTAGTTACAGGAACAGTCTTACAGTCATTAGTTACAGGAACAGTCTTACAGTCATTAGTTACAGGAACAGTCTTACAGTCATTAGTTACAGAGACAGTCTTACAGTCATTAGTTACAGAGACAGTCTTACAGTCATTAGTTACAGGAACAGTCTTACAGTCACTTGTGGTCATCAGGTTCACAGTCAAGTGTTTTACCCACTAGGCCTCTACCACCACAATATCAATAACATACTGTTCTCCAATAATCTACCAGATGTTGCAGTGTAACTTTTTGCTGACTTTCTCTGGTGTTTGGAGTAAATGACTCACGTTGCCAGTTAAAAAAAGAGAACCCGTAATTTAACTTATAGTTTAACGTTCAACAGAATACTCAACTCTTTTAGGGCTTTACAAACTCAAAACATTTCGGTAGGAATAAATGAGCCAATGCTAATTATTAAAATGTCACAGTTGTATCTCAAGGAGTAAAAAAACAACACACATTTGTTTTTGACACAGAACTAGGCTCACCCTCCTCACTGTTACAGATAGATTATTATAGATTATTATTACATGTAGTAACATGTAATGTGTATGTGTAAGTACTAGCAGTTGCAGGAATTTCCAATGTTGGAAACTTTCTTTGGGAATAATGGGATTAAACTGGAAATTTGTAAAATTGCATATTAGCCTATAACAAGGAACTTACATGTAGTAGGAAAAAACATCTTGCAGCCTGATCTTGGGTGAAACAAGCAGTTTTAATGCAAATTCAGCTGAATTTCTACCTTGCACTGTGCATTCCTCACTCACATGCACAGATAATTTCTGGAATCCTGCACACCGCAGCAGGACTGTTGAAGCCACACTACTGCCTTTGAACCAGTCAAGTAAGATTTGATGAGTTTAGTGGACTGAATATTATGGCAATCTGTGGTATTAAACTTTAACCAGCAATACTAAATCAAATGTGTTTATACAGTAGGTAGCTTGATGGGAAATGAGATATTCTAAACATGATCTTGCTAAAACCATTTCCGTTTGACAATTTGACCATTGATCATTTAATCATAGTGTGATGCTGCTTCTTCTGCTAGTTTTCTGTTATTATACAAGAATGTAGGTGATAGTTTGACACTGAGGAGTGTTCATCTATTCATCTATTCATTTATCCAGTATCAATTGTAAAATAATTTCAAAGACCTTTATCTTAGCTTATCTGTCCGTTTGTATATAATGGGTAGATAAGCTAAGTGTGTGTGTATGTGTCTGCATTTTTACAAGCCTTTTTTTTTGTGTTTTATTACAAGCCTTTTTTCTTGTTCTACAGAGCAATGCCACTTGCATCTGATGTGTGGATACCATTCACACCAGCCAATGTAAAAAGAAAGGCTGTGTACATTTGCAAATAGTGTGTAAAGACTGTAAAGACGATGTAACCAAGTGCCCTAAGTTTCAAATCAAGCAACTCCAGACAAGAGATTATGCAGTTTTCTAAAAATGATCCCAAATGTCCAGTGAATGCCAATTTATTCCTATATATTCCCATTAATTCCCTTGAAAAGTTTCTAATATAGAGTTTTTCCAAAATTACCTAGTTTAACATCCCATGGAAAGTTTTTGGAAATTTTCTGGATTTTTTTTTTTGCCCCTCTGCAACCCTAGTAAGCACATCAGCTGTACTACTGTAATCCATCTGTAAATGTGTATACATCACCAGTAGTTACGCTGTTGATTGCAGTATTTAGGTGCTTCTCCACAGTTATTATAAAGTTACTCCACAGTCTATTATAAAAGTTGCTCCACTATGCCACAGTTATAATAAAAATATGATTATTGATGCCTTAGTCCAGTAGTTCCCAAACTGTGGGGATGCGCCCCCTAGGGGGGGCACAGAGGTATTGCAGAGGGGCTTTCTGTATGCTTTTTATTTCTCCCACAGTGGTGAAATTGCACCATTTGTTATTGCATTTTTTTAATCTGAACTTTTGTAGTTTAAATGTGGGGGGGCGGGGCGGGGCGGGGGGTGCTCATTAATGTTCCTATCTAGAAAAGGGGCCCCTGCAGAGAAAGTTTGGGAACCACTGGCTTAGTCTATGAGCATTTTGAACTGACTCCTTAAAACCAGACCTCTTGTGTTTGTTCAGGGATCCTGTGTGTGGCGGACCAGTGCCACGGCCTGCGGGAGCTGGCCCTCAACTACCACCTGCTGAGCGACGAGCTGCTGCTGGCGCTGTCCTCGGAGAAGCACGTGCACCTGGAGCACCTGCGGATCGACGTGGTGAGCGAGAACCCGGGCCAGACGCAGTTCCACAGCATCAAGAAGAGCAGCTGGGACGCCCTGATCCGCCACTCGCCCCAGGTCAACATCGTCATGTACTTCTTCCTGTACGAGGAGGAGTTCGAGCCGTTCTTCTGCGAGGAGACGCCCGTGACGCACCTGTACTTCGGCCGCGCCGTCAGCAAGGACATGCTCGGCCGCATCGGGCTGAACTGCCCGCGCCTGGTGGAGCTGGTGGTGTGCGCCAACGGGCTGGAGCCCCTGGACGAGGAGCTGATTCGCATCGCCGAGCGCTGCAAGAGCCTCACGGCCATCGGCCTGGGCGAGTGCGAGGTCACCTGCAGCGGCTTTATGGAGTTCGTGAAGATGTGCGGCGGCCGCCTCAGCCAGCTCTCCATCATGGAGGAGGTCCTGATACCAGACAGCAGCTACAGCATGGAGCAGATACACAGCGAGGTCTCCAAGCTCCTCGGACGCATCTGGTTCCCCGACATGATGCCCACCTGGTAGACACACCTGCCGATTATGTATACAGACAGTACTGTGCAAATGTAGTTGGGTCAAGTTTATTTATGGATCCCATTGTCATATGCAGAGTTCATTCACTGTGCTTTACAGGGATACAATAAAAATATTCAGCATAAAAATAGAATAAAAGAATAAAGGAACTGAAAGATGAAATCAATAAAAGAAGGTTAGTAGTTCAGAGAAAGTGCAGATATTTAAAAAAGAAGTAATTTTAGCAGCTTTTTAAAGGTGGCTTCACTTAGAAAAACAGAATAATGCAGCCCAGCACCTTATTAAAGTAGTCAGTCGTTCATTAAGGTAATGGTGTATATATATAAAAAAATCAGCATAAGGTTTTAAGTAGTAATTCAGAGTACTTTTTATGTGAAATGTGCCATTCTAGAGAAACGAACAGAGCCAGAGTTATTCAGAAGCAGCTGTGACAGAAAATGTTTGAGGTGCTTGTTAACTAAATACAATATTGCTTACAAAGTTTTTACATGACATGGCCTGATGTCTCAGACATTTTCTTATTTAAGATGGTTTTGACCTAAGGTTTGACCTAAAACATGGTTTAAGTGTGTGCAGGGAAGAGAGGCCGATGAAGGGTATTGTTAGAAAAACCAGTACTCAAAGTAAGCTTATTTTTTAGATCCATCCATCCATCCATCCATTATCTACCCCTTAGTCCCACACTCGGGGTCGGAGGGGGCTGGAGCCTATCCCAGCTGCTATGGGTGAAGGCGGGGTACCCTGGACAGTCGCCAGCACGTCGCAGGGCCACATACAGAGACAGACAACCATTCACACTCACATTCACACCTAGGGACAATTTAGTGTGCTCAATTGCTCTATCCCCAAATACACGCATGTTTTTGGTGGTGGGAGGAAACCAGAGTCCCCAGAGGAAACCCACGCGGTCACGGGGAGAACATGCAAACTCCTATTTTTTAGATGTACCACTATTTTATCATCAACATCACAGATAAAAACTGATTGGGCTATTTGCCCATTTGGTCATTTGAACAGTAAATAGAGTTGCATTGGATGCTTCACAACCCCTGTTTCCTTTCACTACTGCTCTAAAGAAATCTGAGTCAAGTTTATCTGCAATTAACCATTTAATGTCAAACAGTTCTGAATGACTTCTCAACTGCGACTGTGTTTCAAAACTCAGGATTTGTAAAGGACTGACCAAATTACGAAAAATTCTGTCCCTCCGTACCAAATTACAGTATCTAAGTAGTCAACCTTGGGATCCTCAAGCCAATAGTTTTGTGCTTGTTCCAAAATCTAAGCTGATAATTGGCTGTCAAATCGTGTCCTTTAAGCATGTTATTAATGTCAGCCCTTGTTGATTAGTCTACAACGGACTGTTTTCAGTAAATACCTTCACCTCCAGCTCCTCACACGCAGCACGGAATCAGAAAGAAAGTAAAAGTACAGTGGCCCCTTATAGTCACGCGTGAACACACCACAGCACGCAGTGTGAACTTCTTTCTCTGTATTTAACCCATTCACCAAGTAAAGCAGGGGGCTGCCACCAGTGAGGGGCGCCAGAGAGCAGTGTGTGCTCAAGGGTACCTCAGTGGTGGCACTAGCAGTGTTGGGATTCAAACCCACAATCTGGCAACTCCCGAACCACTAGACCACCAAGGCTGTGCCTTGGCTGGTAATCGAACCCTGACCTCCTGCATGAGAATTCTAGCACCAGTTATAATCTGTACAGAAAATAAGAAGAAATTGAGGTAGTGTTGGTATCAGTATAAAAATATTTTAGCTATACCCAGTTCTAATCTCAGTTAGATTCAATTAAGCAAACATATTTAAGTTGGTGTAATTCCACTTTGAATAAGGTGTACAGCTGATGAAACTGAACAAATCCAACATCAAGAAGAAGAGGAACCCAACCAGTGTTTCACTGACCAGTTCATATGATATGACTGAGTTTAAAAACAAGAAATTCTTGTTATTTTTACTGCAAATTTTGAATGATTCACTTATTATTAAGTGACACATGGCTTTCCTAGCAAAAACGTTGTGTCCACAAAGTTCTTTTGGCTGGACTTTTGCACAGTACTGCACTTGTATGCAAAGGCTATTATGTACATACGTATTCATGTCTTTTCACACTGACATACTAAGTGTGCTCAGACACAAAAAAAAGACTTCTGGAAGCTTTTTTTGCATGGACGTGTGGTCTTAACACACTGGACTCGATGTGTATGTTCGTATTTGGACAGATCTTTTAAGTGGGACATGAAACAAGCTTGCTGGCCGGACTGTATTTCCTATGGGGACAGACTGTTTTAAACAGGGCCGGTTTTGGATCGAGGGTCCCATGTTGTATAAAAGACAGAGACGCTGGATGAAGTGGAAATGTGTGATTTTCTGTTTTAGGGACTCGCAGAACGCAGAACACACATCTCACAGAAATATGGCTTTTACTGAGTAGAGGCTGAAGATATTGACAGAATAATTCATGAAGCACGGCCTGGTGTTTGCTGTGGAGTTCTGCAGTGCCCTCCTGCAGTGGCAGGAATCCGAAAGGGGCTGTGGAGCAGGTGAACCAGGTTCAGTCAGGGCAAGGCGTAGGTGGGGATAGTCAACCGCAAGACAGGTAGAGTCAGTTCTCTTTGTGTGGTTAGTAAAAGCTGTGAAAATTCAGACTTGGGTCTCTCCCGCGGCTGCAGTGGTTACATAACTCTTTTCTGTTTTGTTCTGTCTCCTTTGTGGATTTGAATGTCAGTACGATTAAGATGTCTTTTGATAGGGGCTTTTCTTACTTTGTGCTATGTGAACAACTACACTTTTGTTTCTACTTTTTTTATACCTACTTCAGTGTTAGGTTAATTGAAAAGGTTTATGCAAAAGAAGAATCGAATTGCCATCTTTGAGAAGAGAAAAACACAGAAATGATGAACATATGAGTTTTGTATTATACTGAGCTTCTTTGCGTAGTGGATGCATAACCATTTTTGAAAAACCTGCTTTTATATCATGTACTTTTAATGTAATTATGGCAAAAGTGTGTTCACGTTCTATAAAGACCGAAAGAGACTTTATGAAACGTTTTGATATATCAAAGGATTCGGAGTGTCAGTACAGAATAATGTATTCAATAGTTAAAGGGCCCATATCAGAAATTCCTATAGATAAGAGTTTGATGTACTATGTACTATCAATAACATTTCAAAGTGTATTCTTCACTTGTTAGGCAGAAACGAAACTGCAAAAACAGTGCGATTTCAATCCTTTATTTTTGTGATGTCACAAAAACTATGCATCAACATGAATCTATTCCACAACAGTTTAGCCACACCCATTTATGTTGCATCTATCAGGAGTGTTTCAGTCAGGATTGCTTCTTCAGCAAGGCACAGTGCATGACAGCGAATCAGAACAGAGGTCATTTACATCAATCCAGAGAGTTTCGAAAATGGTCGTGTGAAACTAAGTGAACCTCAGGGGAATATGTAACATAAGAAGGGCCTTTATAATGCTATTGAACACATTGTACACACTCTAAAGACTCAAAGCAGGTACTTCTGAACCAGATCCACCCAACAGGGAATTCACCTAAGAATGCATTTTGTGTGCACTTACAAGGGACAATAAATATTTCTCTGTGACACTAAGACTTTTCTTAAAGTTTGACCTTATTTTATAGATGATTTGCCTTTTTTGCATAAATGAACAAAAAACACTTGGTTTTCTTCCTTACTTAGTGATTAGAAAATCTAATAAATACAGGAGATATTCAAAGAAGTGAGACTAATTTAATGAATGACAAAGGTTCATATGAACTTGGTTAATAGCTAGCCATAGCTAACAAACACTGTTATGTCCGATATTCGCTGTACGATTCTGGGCTGTCCAAGATGAAAGATGACAATTATGAATCAATTGTGATGATTTCTTTGGTTGCTGGTCCTAAACGGTGGTCCTTCATCGTACTGTGAGAAGACAACCGCCGTCAGGGCAACCAAAGACAGCGTGCGATTATTTACTGACAATGTCAGAAATTTCGGACGACCAGTGTGCCAGCCAATCAAAATGCAGCATGAAATGATGTGTTTATAAACACGACAAAATCGAAACACCATGGAGGAGAAACAAAGAAACACCGGTTTGTGGGACACCAGTCCTTCACCTCTACTTTGTGTTTTTCTCCACACATATTAAAATCATGATTTCCAGAGCGTGTCATCTTGTTCTGCAGCCAGTGCATCATACACATCTACACACCATCATACACACCATCATACATCTACACACCTTCACACACACCATCATACACCTACACACCTTCACACACACCATCATA
>JBBPCY010000130.1:2628250-2639367 GCA_037974405.1 Brachyalestes nurse
GTACACAGTTAGTGATCCTATTCCACTACGGTTCTACTCCACATTATGGCAAGAACCACTTAACTAAGTAAAAAACAGTTCATCATTACCTTATTACAAAACATATAATTTTTTTTGTTTACTGCACTTTTCCATGTGATCCTTCATCATTTTGTTTGTTTTCAATATTAATCTACAATGTAGAAAATAATAAAAACAAAGAAAAAAACTGAATGAGAATAATATATATATATATATATATATATATGTATACATACAGATATGTGTGTGCGTGTGTTTTATATGTATATGTTTTAGTATGTATACCCAATCCTAACCTTGGACAAATGTAACCGAGCTTCTGTAAAATCTACTTTTCAGACACTATATTTTTAGTACTGAAAATGAAACAGTACAGAAACATTCACGCATGTGTGCGCGCACACACACACATACACTCACACTCACACTCACACACACACAAATTCCCCTTCCCATTCTCCTATAAGCTCCAGAGCTGCTGCTGAACTCAGTTAAGCTCGAGTGGAGTAGATGGGGTCAGACACAGAGACCATAGAGCAGGACGCCGCTGGAAACGGCCAAATAACTGCAGGCCACTAATTTGTGTTTAAAGTGAAAAGCAGTGAAGCTAAGGAGAAGTGATGAAGTGTGCTGCTGCTTTATTTACTCAATAAACCACACGCGTCCGCAGGCCTGTTCACTCGGACCACCCACCACACAGAGGACCTCAGTACCTCAGAAAACGCAGGAGTGGAATGAAAGGGCCAGAGTGTCCCCCTTGACAGAAGCAGGAGGGTCTTCAGAGGAATACATCAGCTAATGCTAATGTTGTTAACTAGTAGAATTTGTTTTTTATTACATTAACTTGTCAGTTTTTATAGATAACAGAGTGCCATACAGTATAAACAAGTATATTTGGGAGTACTAACAAACTCAACACAGTTAGAGCCATATGTGGTGGCTGATACATACAGATTAGCATGAGGCTAATTTTTCTAGTTATGTTGTCATATCCACAAAAGCCTTTATTTATAGCAAGTGTTGCCAAAATTTACAGACTTTCTAGAGCACTGACAAAGAACCTAATGAGAATTTATAGCACACTTGGTTTAGAGTCACTGAAGAAGGGATTCCAGTTTAAAATGCTATGCTAATAACCTGTTTCAGCTCATTAGAACTAGCCAGTTACAAACAAACATAAAGTAGTTAACATGCTACCATTATCTTAACACTACAAAAAAAAAAAACACACACACACCTAATCTGTCCCAACCACGTTAGCTTTCTCACACATAAAAAATAAAACACATCTGAAGAGTTATGCTTTATAAGAAAGTTAATACATCTGTGACATCTGTAGACAATGCATGTCACATTTATATTGTGATCTACTATTTTAATGCACAATTATATATTAGTTTAGGCACCTTTTCAGTCAATCCACTAGTGTTACATAGTGTTATAAGTCTCAGAGCTTATTTGGCTTAATAGGCTTTAATCCAAGTCCATAATAAGACACTTCTAGAACATAATAAAGACACTTCCAGAACATAATACATTATAAATTAAATGCTTACACTCATCTATGCAGCAGACTGAGGATTTGAAACTAAAGGTAATTGACTTTCACAGTGCAAGAGAAGACTATAAACATTTCCAAACACTTCCTGATTGCACCTTATAACAATTTAAAAATGGATGGGTCAGTTGAGGGTTTAGCTTCCATTACTTGTTAGCTACATAAGCCTAGCCTCCCTTAACTCCCGTGCTAAATTAAATAAGTAAACTCTAAGCACAGAGCATGCCTTGGCAGATGGAATTGGTTGTAAATACTGATCTTTTCCTTTAAGCGGTCACTAACACACGTCATCTCAGGTGGATGGCTCAGGAACTCATTAACCAGAGGACCACAGTCTCACCCACAAGGCCAGTCTAAGCGCAGCGCCAATGTCATTTTGATGGGAAATTAAAGACGGCGTCTAAAATCTAATAGGCTTTCATGAACTTTACTACTATTGGTCATGAATTCATCCAGAGGGCTGCTTATCTTTAATAATTAAAGACACAAGTTAATTCAAAATTCTTTCTGCATGAAATACCCAAATCCCACTGCTATCCCAGCTTTAGGACTTTCGGACCGTGTTTTAGAGACATTAGAACATCTTCCAGCTCTGGTTCACATAGTTAATGAGATGGCAGAACCCCGGAGGTGTGTTCCTAAAGGCTAAGACGCACCAGTCGTGATGCTCCGCTCCACGCAGCGCTGCATAGCAGACAGAACAAAAAGCAGCTGTGGTGCATACAAAGTGTCTCAGCACCAGTGGACCTTCTGCATGTTATTCCAAGTTCATTTTATACTCTACTTGTGTAGATTTAAAAAAAAAAACTTTACTGAACATCGTTTACTGAATTTGTCTTTCTTGGTGTTAACCAACTCTTCAGAGATTAGCTGTTCCAACCAAAAAACAAGAGGTAAAATAAAATTAAAATTAAACATCAAAACTAAAAGTTAGTGTTTCTCAAACCTAGTCCTGAAGGGACCCTGCACAGATTGTAGTGTTTTCCTGCTTTACCACACCCACGTCAGCCCAGCGAGGGGCTGCTAATGAGTTAATTAGTTGGATTAGGTGTGTTGGAAACAGTGAAAGCAGGGCAGGGTGCCTTCAGGACCACGGTTGAGAAACATTGTTTCAGACAACGCCTTTTTAGATGCAGGTTGAGCCACACTGCATGCTTTAAAAAAGGCAGGACATGCTTCTTAAGGTCACGACATGAAAGTAAACAAAAAATATAAAGCTACCATGCTGTTATATGTGAAAGTTTGCGCTCCCTGGTCAAAGGACACATTCTATTGATTTTCTTAGCAAGAAAGTTAATACATCTGTAATACATGTTTAAGGCACAATTCTGTATTTGATTAGGTGTTATATAGTGTTATAGGTCTCAGAGCTTATTTGACTTGTTAGGCTTTAAACAGGGCTCCAGATGGCGACTACAATGGTCACCAATGTGACTAAATTTTTTATTTTGCGACTAGTTTTTTCATTTCAGATGCCAATGGTGATCGTCTCTCAAACCAAGAGACAAAAATGAAAAGTACAAGAAAAGTGACATCTCATAATATGCAGATCCGCTCAACTCCAGTCTGCCATTCCCACTTCACTATCATGTGATTAGTAATGGGAATTTTGGCTCTTTTTAATGAGGATCAGATCACTAAGAAGATCCGGCTCCTTTGGCTCCCAAACGCATAGAAATATAAGGTACACGCCTCATTCCCGGTGTTCCCAGTTGACACGATACGTCAGCGTGTCCGGCATACTGTGAGTGGTGAAAGCATCATGTAACCTAATACAGGTAGACGTGGTTTTCCGACGAAAACACAATAAGACTCTGTGACAAAAAATACAAAGATTTTATTGTATACACATGGGCTTAGGAATAATTTCTGAAAACATTTCACTCATTCTTTTCTCTCTCACACACACTATGTGGTTACTATGTTATCACTATAGGTGCTCGGTATTAAATATATACAGGATTGGATCTAAAATCCTTGGAACAGTGGTAGCTTTGAGCATATGATGCCGGTTCAGCATCTGTCACCAAACTAGCACGGCACAGATCACAATACAGATTTCTCAAAATGTGTTGAATGACAAACCCTGGTAGGGCTGAACAATTGTTTTGATTATATTTGGCCATTTTTAAACCCTGTATTAAGGGGTTACGTTTAGCCAAAATGTTGTTTGGGAGGCTGTCTTGAACACAGGGATGCATAGCTTTGCTAGCTTAGCTCGGCTTAGCTAAGGTTAAGATTTATAAACTGAGGTGGATTTCTTTAGGAAACCTCCAGAGTTTGAGAAACATTAACTAAACAGCTAACAACAATCTAAAGTTTCTAAATGTTTTGGCTTAACGTAGGCACTAACTGTTTAGATTCTAAACAGTTAGTGCCTATGTTTAGCAAAAACATTGTTTGGAGGCTGACAAACACAGGAATGCATAGCTTTGATAGCTTAGCCTGGCTTAGCTAAGGTTAAGTTATAAAACGGGATTTTAAAATGGCCAAATATATTCAAAGCAATTGTTCAGTCTTACCCATGAAATGTAATCCATCGGGATCTGGTCTGGAGCGTTCTGCCCCAAGCAGAAGATGCGTGAGGCATCTTTATCCACTACTTCACTCCACAGCAGTGCCTCTCGCAATATGGCGCCGATGTTGACATACGATGCAGCTGGTCATGAGGCATCTAGTAATATTCTAGGTCTATGATCTAGTCTAGTAATATAATATGTCTGTGATTAGTCTAGTAATATTCTATATCTATGGTCAGTCTAGTAATATTCTGTATATATGGTCAGTTTAGTAATATTTTATATCTATGGTCAGTTTAGTAATATTCTATATCTATGGTCAGTTTAGTAATATTCTATGTCTGTGATCAGTCTAGTAATATTCTATATCTGTGGTCAGTTTAGTAATATTCTATGTCTGTGGTCAGTCTAGTAATATTCTATATCTGTGGTCAGTCTAGTAATATTTTATATCTATGGTCAGTATAGTAATATTCTATATCTATGGTCAGTTTAGTAATATTCTATATCTATGGTCAGTATAGTAATATTCTATATCTATGGTCAGTTTAGTAATATTTTATATCTATGGTTAGTCTAGTAATATTCTATATCTATGGTCAGTCTAGTAATATTCTATATCTATGGTCAGTCTAGTAATATTCTGTCTATGCCCTTTGTTTTCCCAAATTTAGTCAAGGAACCGACTTGTTCGCCACCGACACATCTCTATCGAGAGCAGTGTTGACAGACTGAGTTTCTTTTGAAACGACACGGTCTGACAACCTGTTGCAGAGTGTGTTCTAATATATAGGATACATTAACCCCACAAGAAATTTTACTTTGGCAACAATTTAGTCTGTGTCGTTATTTCTTATTTTGTTTAACGCTCTTTACATGGGGTAAGACTGGAGAAAAAACATGCCCTGAAAATATATTTTTTTTATATCACATTTGACAGAGATTATGGCTCCTAAAAAAATAATTTGGTGGCCAAATATTTTGTGTTTACGAGCCAATGGCTCCAACGGATTTTATTTTGTCTGGAGCTCTGTTTAAATAAAGCCAGGAGTAGACACTTCCAGAGCATAATAAGTTATAAATCAAGTAACTTTGAAATTAAAGGTAATTGACCCCAATGCAGGAGAAAACTATAAAAGATATACAAACACTTCCTGATTGCACTTGACAACATTAAAATGCCAATAAAATGTCATTAGAAGTGGAAAAAACTGCTGAACAACATCAGCACCAAGGATCTACAGTAAGCTCTGACTGACCCTGGAGTAGTGATGCACCAGCCCACTGTGAAGTGCTGTTCAATAAAAGACATCTACATGGAAGTGTCATCTGAAACTTCCACTGTGGGATAAAACTATTCACCGTAATCTCACATGATATCAAAAATATGAATGTCTAAAAGATGTAACAACAAATAAACAAAATAAAAACCGGGTCTAAAAAATCCTATTTGGTTACAATTGCCAAAGGCATTTTCAGAGAAGTATTTTAGGAAAAGTATTTGAGGAAAAGCATTTAAATAAAAGAATGCACTGGCATCTTTAGAGCATGAGGGTGGATCTGTTAAGTGTTGGGGTTGGAAGGCTGCCAATGGCACAGGAAATATCGTTAAGGTAATTGGGAAAAATAATTCTGTTGTAAATCAATAGATTCTGGAAGCTGGTCCTCCACAGTCAGTAAAGAAAATGAGGAAGAACAGAGGATGGATATTACTACAAGACAATGATCCAAAACATACAGCATACTTCAAGGAATGAAAGGTTTTGAAATGTATTTCCTAGACTTATGCACAGGTCATATTTAAATGTTTTTTTTATTAATAAATCATAATAAGCCATATTTAACATTTCTAAAATGCCCTGTAGAGATTACATTACCGTATTTATAATTAAAAGATTAAAAATCACGAAGGATGCTTATATTTTCACATACAATGTATATAATGCAAAAAAAACCTCTGAGCCTACTTCCTCCCTCTATAAGTGGCTGAAGAGAATGCATTCTCAATCCTGATTGGTCAGCTATGATGAAGTATGGAGCTTTTTTAAAGCGCTCGTTGTAAAAGTTGACGTGTTTTCAACGGTTTAGAGCCCATTTTGTGTTTGTTGGTGTTTGTTGGGTGCGTGTGCTCCGGCCTGGTAATAGAACAAGAGTAATCTCCATCGCCCTTCAGCCCGGGACGACCCGAAAGCTGCGGGCTAAAAACACCCATCACCCCAGCGCCGCCTAATCCACCTTCAATAATCACACTTCCACAGGAAGCACTGGGGAAATGAGGAAATTAGGCCAAGATGGCTGAGGTAAAAATAACAGCCTATTTATAGGCCACGACATCATCGCCATCGTCATCCGCGAACGTCCCTGCGCTTTTGTGCATATGTGTGTGCATATGTGTGTGTGTGTGTGTGTGTGTGTGATGTTGTGTTGAATGACATGCTGTTGTCTTTAACTGGCCTCCGAGCTGCACCACACATCCCACTCTCCCATTCTCTCCCAGTTCCTCTCCTTCTTTCTCCACCATTTTCTCTCTTCCCCTTTTCTCTCTCTCTCTCTCTCTCTCTCTCTATTTTTCTGTTTGACTCTCGCCCCCGCTTTCTATTCTCACTCTATCACTTTCTCTGTTTTCCCTCTCTTTCTCCCTCGCTCCTATTCTCTCTAAATATTTTTCTCATATTTATAGCTAATATTCTATCATCACAGTCTCTTTCTCTTTCACTGTTTCTCTCATCCCATGTCTCTCAGTTTTTTATCTTTCACGCTCTCTTTTTCCAATCTCTTTCTCTCTTCCTTTCTTTCTGATTATCTCTCTCTCTACCTCTCTCTCTCACTCTCGCTTTCTCTCTGTCTCTCATTTTCTTTTTCACTCTGAATTTTTCTCTTTCCTTCTCTCATTTTCCTTCTCTCACTGTTGTTCCTTCCTCACATCTCTTCTCTCTTCATCTGTTCTTGATTCTTATCTCAGTCTCAGTTCACTCCTGCTTGTTTTTTTTCCTTTTGCACCCCTCTCTTTCACTCTTTCACTACATTATAAAATTTTAAATAGTTACTGATGTCTCATACCTCAGTCAAACAGAATACAGACTTTGTTGCCTCAAGATAAAATGCAATTACAATATCTAGGTAGAAGCTCACTTTATATTCTCGCAATAATAACTACAGCTTGATGTCAAGGAACTACATTCGTGTCAATTGAATCAATACTAGTTGCCAAATCATTCATCCCAGTTACTGAATAATAAACATGAATGTTATTAATGTTAACTAAGTAATAAATCTGTGGTTTAAAGGAGAGTTCCACCATTGTTACAATGTCTGCACAACTCTATTTTGCTCTGATTATAATGGAACATGTTCAGAACATAATGTCCATGTGGTTCTTTAAATGCCGACAATTTTCAATGCTTTGAAATATTCTGACACAGTTTACCACCAATATCGATCATCCAATCATCCAATATATTGTCCACTCCTCATTTCTTCACATTTTGTTTCCAAAGAGCCAGACTTTCTTGTATTTGAATGTGTTCTTGAGGACTTTCAAAGACTCTCATTTCCATTTCAGTATACTGGTGGTGCTGAATGCTGAGTGGTTGGAACTCATTTATCTAGGCTCCTTATATCTTTAGACACTGCAGCCTGTGTTATGGCAAAACCTTAAGCTTCTAGGAAAATCCAATAAAAATAACAAGACAACAGAAAATGACGTGGGCGGTTTGACGACATGTATTATTTCAAAATCTACAATACCTGTCACAGTAAAACATTTGTTCCATTATTTAATTTCATCTACTCAATATGCCAAAGATAAGTCAAGGTGATTCAAAGTAAAAATGAAAGAAATAAGGGGTGGCTTAAACGTAAAGGGGCAGTTGTACGTATATTTGTATAGATGGACAGAGAGGGTTTTTTGTTATTTTTGTCATTATTTAGCAGTGCAAGAGTGTTATAAATGTACATGTACACAAAACATTCTTTTTTATCAGAAGCAGAAACCAAAATTATGTTGCATCTAATTGTTCTTTATGTTTTAACTAGAATCTACGACTGAGGGCGGGGTTGCTTTATCCTTAACTAATTTTTTAGCCAACAAGTGATTTATTATTGAGGTACTCGTGAATGAAAAAAGAACAATACAAACCTAATGCTGAGGTGAGGGTAGTGCATGAGATTATGATAAATAAAAGAGTTCTGGAAAAATGCTTAATTCACCCAAGCTGCGGCTTAATAATGTCGAAATGGGCAGCCAGCTAATTACCAGCTACTGGCTAGATAAGGAATAAAAAGGAACATTTCAAGGGCATTATAATGCCCCCCTCCCCCCATGCTGAAGTGTTACAAAAACTTCTTTTGGCTTTTTTAGCTTGAAGAAATTGTTATTAACAACTGTTCAAAAAATTAAAGGGTTAAAGCCAGTAATTTGTTGTCCCCCCCTTTAGTAATTTGCCCAGATTACTAATTCCTGCCCCTGTGCACCAGTCCACCTACCCCTCCTGAAGAAATCATGTTACTAACAACTGTTTGAAAAATACAGTCTTTTAAAACAGAAGAGTGGAATAAACTGCAGAAATAGGCAAATTTGCATTGACATTAAAGGGTTAAAGCCAGTAATCTGTTGTTCCCCCTTCAGTAATTTGCCCTGGTGACTAATTCCTGCCCCTGTGCACCCCTCCACCCCTCCACCTGCACCTCCTGAGACACCGATCTGCATCTCTCCCCAAACGGCAGTCACGCGTCCAGCCACGGCGGGGCCCAGCTGCAGCGCTGGTTTTTTTTCTTTTCTCCTCTCACACACCGGCCGAGTTCACGCGAGGTTCGGCCGTGAACCCCGAGGCACCGTGTGCACCTTTATTCCCGATGACCTTGTTTACCGAAGCCTGCGCCGCAACACACCGCAGAGGGCTCCTGACTAACATTTCATTACGAGGGTGAACAGGACAGTTCACACACACACACACACACACACACACACAGTGGCCACAAAGTCAACGCTCTCAGCAGCTTTACCCTTTAACCTTTAGAAGTCCAGAGCTACCGCCGTCCCGTCGCAGCTCTTCTGATTTACACGACATAATTATTCAGTACATAATTACCTAATTAACCACACAGTTAGACCATGCATTACATTTACATTCCATTTACGTCCGGCATGGGCAGATTCAGTCCTGCACTTCCAACTTGGCTGCTTCACTCAGGTCTTTAATGAGTGAGGTGTAATTAAACTCAACGACAGACTGGTCTACAGCAACAGCCACCATATACACCATGTACAGTTATTAGTCTTAAACCAAATGGCATTATTCAGCCTTATCAATGATTCGTTATAATGATCTATACTGATTATAAAACTATATGTATAAAACTATACTATAAAACTATACTATACCATATAAGTTTATTAACTATAAAAATGTAATAAACTGATATCTAGTTACATGCAAAAGTTTAAACGCAACCACTTAAATTACAGTTAATTAATGTTTTGTTTATCCATTAGTTAGTGTTAAATGAGTTTTTTGTTGATTTTCTAAATTAAGATCGAGAAACAAACTTAAATATGGCAAGTTTCTGCTCATTTTTAGTGCAAAACGTGTATTCGATTGATGCATTTAACATACCGAATATACATGAAACACTGAAAAATGTTGCACTGAAACATAAAACGTGCCATAACTTCTGCACGGACCACGTGTTATGTTTCCTAATATGTAAATATTAGCCAAAAAATGGGCATTAAAATCTGCAGGAGTGCAGAGAAGTGTAGAGGACATGTTCTTATTTTCATTTTTTAAAAATCAACATGTAATTTAACCAGAGATGCCTAAACCTTTGCATAAATAATATGAATTATTCAGTAACTATTATCAATTATTCAGTAACTTTTATAAAATAACTGCTATGAGCGCATCAGTGGTGAATATTTTGTCAGAAACTCCACTCAGTAATTCTAAATTGCACTTGTTTCCTCCGGATGAGTTTCAACATTCCAGCAGTGCTAAATTAGTACAACAGCAGACTACGCTCAGCCTGGCTTAACTCAAAGCCATCACCTCCTCCTGACCTCAGTGTTTCATACTTGACTTGTTTTCCTTTGTTTCATTACAATTAATGCATATTTAATTTTCACTGCCAGTTTCTGTTTTCATAATTTACTCATGAAATATACTTTTGGGTTTTGTTTTTGTTTCCGTTAACGATAATAACCCTGGCACTAAAGTATGAGGCTAATTATCCCCGGAGCTCATTACCCACCATGGAGAACGTGCACTTTGGACTGAACCTGGCTGATCACTGCCTGCCTTCTGTAACACAATCTATCACTGTAGCAATGTTCACATCACTCTATATTACACTGTAAATAATACTGGATTATGCATATTAAGCATATTCATTATGAATATTGAGCGAACTCATTTTTTCTGTTTTTTTGCACCTGGGTTTCAATATATTTATTTGGACATTTTATTTATTTATTTGTTTGTTTGTTTGCATTCAATAATATTCTTGTCGGATTTCAGCTTATACACAGTGTCATAAAATCTGTTTAATAAACCTCCCAATCAGGAATCAGTTCCATCGCCAAGTTGCTCAAAAAGGAACTACAAGACTGGAGACCAATTAATACGTTTAATAGGTCTGCCATGGCCTCAGAGCTGCAACGGTTCTTGAATGGAACCAAAGTAGCTAAATAAATAAAAACCTGCCTAAAATGAGACTGATTAGAATGTAAATGAATAGACAGACAGATAGATAGATAGATAGATAGATAGATAGATAGATAGATAGATAGATAGATAGATAGATAGATAAAGATAGATAGATAGGTCGATAGATAGATAGATAGATAGATAGATAGATAGATAGATAGATAGATAGATAGACAGATGGATGAAAGGAAGATAGATGGATGGATGGATGGATGGATGTATAGATAGATAGATAGAGAGATAGATAGATGAAATGGATAGATAGATAGATAGATAGATAGATAGATAGATAGATAGATAGATAGATAGATAGAT
>JBBPCY010000130.1:2694917-2710352 GCA_037974405.1 Brachyalestes nurse
GGGACGTGTTTTCCAGGGTGTGGACTAAGCCCCTTTCTTCCAGTGAAGGACAATTTTAATGCTTCAGCAGACCAATACATTTTAGACATAATCATGCTTCCAACATTGTCCCCAAATTGTGAAAGAACCTTTTCTATTCCAGCATGACTGTGCAAGCCAATCCTCAGTGTCTGACCTCATAAATGCTGTGCAGAATGAATGGACTCACACTCCCCACAGAAACTCCAAAATATTATGGAAAACTTTCCCAGAAGAGTGGAAGCTGTTTTAGCTGCAAAGTGGGGACCAACTCTATATTAAAGTCTATGAATGCAATGTCATTAAAGTCCCTGTTTGTGTAATGGTCATGCGTCCCAATACTTTTGTCTATATAGTGACAAATGTGTATGAACACCATGGACGTATACAGGTACACTGGTGTGTCTGCAGTTGCTTGGTAGCAGCAGTCTTTGACAAAAACAGCACCAGAATAATTGCACATTGCACATAGTAATATTTTACCCAAAAAATGCTGCACGCAAGAGAAACTATTTCACTTATCAGTCCTTGGTGTGTGTGTGTGTGGTGAAGTGTGAGGTGTTGTTTGTAAAGTCTGACAGCAGCTGGAAGGAAAGACCTGTGGTCTTAATTCCAGAAAAGTGATGACGTGGGCCCTTTAATATGTTGAAAGGCATTGCGATCGCAGTATGTAGCAATAAAATTACAATACAGATATTTTATGTAACAGCAGCGTGCCAACATCTAGTTTAAAACCTTCTCAGTAGAGTTCATGCTTTTTGTTCAGCGAAGGGGGAGAACTTTGCCCTTTATTTCAGAACATATTTGGACATATAAGACTTGACCAAAAACACTTACTATACCTGATTTATCACCACAGGGAAAGCTGTTTGGAACGACAGTGGCAGATGAGGCAACATGGACTTTAGGTGAGATTTTTAAATTGTTTTAAGAACTCAATGAAACCTGAACAATATTACAATCAAGAGTCCGAATGTGTCTGACTTTTAACACAATGCCATACAGAGGACAAAAAACTGATCAGGATAGTCCTGATGAAGACGAATCGGCAGGCAGGAAACTGTTGGGCTTCTCTGCTGGAGGGACAGTACGCCGCTGACCCGTGGGTGCAGGACCAGATGCAGAGGAAACTCACACTGGAGAGGTTCCAGAGAGAGGTCAGTGCAATCTTACCAACTGTGTCTGTCCTAACATTATTCCAGTTCCTTTTACACTGTGCTGTACCGTGAACAAAAGTTTTTCCATCGCAAATAAAGTGACCCTTACCAGAGCTGCTCGATGGCAGGGCAGTAAGTGGGCCGCAGCCTAGCTGAGCGCGTCACTGCTTTCTGATTGGTCGAAGGGTTGTCATGACAACAGATGGACTTGAAAAGAGGCCGTTGTTTGTGCAACGGAAAAAAAACAATGGATATACAAACCAACAACTGCGAAGTCAATGAAGTACAAGCACTACTGTCTGTTTGATTTGAAGATAAATTTAAGTAGGTTTATTGACATGGTTAAAGAAGAAGAAAATCAAAATTATTAAAAAAAATTGAAAGGCCATGACAAAGCAGATCTGACTGAAAAACATATTGAACAACGTTAATGTCGAACTGTGTTTGGAATAAACAATCGTTTCTGTGGTTTTACATCACCACGGAGCGTTAACTAGGGGTTAAAACTAACTCCTAATTAATAAACCCTAAATGAGATTACAGTATGTTTGAGCAGTGCTTCCTGTGCCTGGCTGTGGAGCGCCTTTACCCTGTTTGTGTTCTCCCTGCTGTTCACACAGATCAGCTCATTAACAAGCCCTCCCTGAACTCAAATGGGAAACTCTAAAATAGGGAAAACATTAAAACCTGCAGAGCAGGAGTGATCCAGGGCCAGGATTCAGTCTGGTCCATCGCCAAATCCCATTTCTGAACTATCTACGATTCGGTTGGCTTATTAAGGTGTTGAACAATACATCAGGTCAATTAGAACCCATATATGAAGACACTCAGTAAAAAAGCAGTTCAGAGATGCTTAGATTCCCAGTAAGGTTGTGGAACCTCCTGCAGGGCTAGAATGTAAATACTGATGTTACCCCTGTGAAGACTGTACTTCATGCAGCGTGTTTTCTTTGGTATAAACAAGGCGAATACAGTAATAAAAATACAGGGCTTTAAGTGAACAAAAACCCACTAGAACACTCGCTGCATCACAGGGCAGCAGCAAGGAGAAATAGCGCTCATGGATTGGCTACTTTCAAACCTCCCGCCTCTGAGCACAGTGGCATTTCACCACCCCAAGACGCGCTTTGTTTTTTCTCTGGACAGTACCAAAAAATTTTTATGGAAATGGTAGCTGAATTTACACTATGAAATTAGTAAATATTTTTCATCCTTTAGGATTAAAATTTATATATTGCCATGAAAAAAGCAACCAAAAAAATGGAGATTATCAGTGGTTTCCCCGAACAAGGATTAGTAGTGGTCCTAGTCATGTGTGAACAGTGTAAACAATGTAAAGTTCCCTCTGAATTGGTTACACAATCGAAAATCAAAATGAATGTGTGCTCAAGGATTTGCGAAGCCTCATTTAAATAGGTTATGGCTTAGATGTTTCAGTTCTAGTCCTCAACAGATGCACTATGATGGGATCTACTGATGAAATGCTGCTGACCCCAGTATTTTTCCTCTCATTTTGAACAGAATCCTGGCTTTGACTTCAGTGGTGCAGAAATATCTGGAAACTTCCAAGATGGTGGCCCAGATCTCTCCAGTTTGGAAAAGTGAAAGCTGTAAACCTGGAGTATAAGGACTTTAAACTGACATGATGGGCTGGTTTTTGATCAGTGGGATTAATTTTAGATTTTCCCTACTTTGGTATAAACAATGCACATTATTTTAGAACTGAATGTCCTCAAAGAGCTCAGACTGTCAGTGTTAAAGCCATAATTTAAATGCTCACAAGCAGCCTTCAGGTCAGAGTTTGTTTAGTTTTACAGATGCCAATATTTTTCAGGGCTATAGCCAATGCTGTCTGTTCAGTTGAAGATGTTGATTTATAAAGTCAGTTGGGTTATGTCTTCTGTTTGTTTTTAAAAAAAACAAGTGAACCAGGCTTTGCATTTCAATAACATTTTATTGAAAGGTCAAAGTTCTTCAAGTTTACAGGGTACATATCCAATCAAAGGCTAAATCAGAAGGGTAATAAAGTCTGAACTAACATTATTACTGCAGAAAACTAGATGTTTTGCATACTCAATAATGACTTGTCAAAGCAATTTGGACCCTGCATTTAAAGTTTATGCAGCCATGAAACCATGGCTTTCCAAACCTGTTAGTTAATGGAAGCCTTTCAGTCAGGGGCGTGTTATTCAGCAAGATTATAAACCTACAAATGTTTCACATCATTCAGTTCGTCACCTCACGGAAAAGAACAATCTCCCTAACGGATAAGAAATTAAAGGAACTTCATTAGATCACCTTGGGTAGGAGTGTGCTTTCAGGACAGCTTAGCAACCTAGGGTGGGAGTTAAGGGTTTTGGGCCCGATTTCTTGGTTCCATTGGTTTTTCCATATTCACAAAACCCTTCTCCCTCCTCTTCCACATGGTGGACTGAGGACCTAGGTGGTTCAATACTTCACTTTAAACAACCGGCACCCAGGAATGGTGCAGATTCGAATGAACATACTGTACAAGCGAGCTGAGCTAATCAAACCAGGCAGGAATGGACCCCCTGGCTGACTGCTCTCAAACCCACCCTCAACTAGGAATTACAAATCAAAGCAGACAATAAATAACCGTTGCTATGCCACAAACATTTAAGGGGGGGCACGCATTCAGTTTCCTTACAGAGCTTCACACAGAAGCTCTGTAAAGAATCTGATGCAGCATTAGGTTGCCATTATTCAGTAATCATTCTGATTTATGGCCACCTGACCAGGATTTTAAAAAGCAGATTCAGGAATCGTAGGGAGGTGAGTGATCTTGTAGAAGCTGTGCTTCAGCTGTCGGGCTGTTCTACCAGAGATGATCCAGCGCAGCCTCTGGCTGTTGGGTTTCGAGCACTTGGTGGTGGAATACTCAATCAGGCACTTGGCGACGAGCTCCCTCGCACAAATCAAATCCCCATCTTTAATCTAGAAAAGGGTCAAAAACAAGAAAATGGCAATCCTCTCAGATTAGGAGACAAAGCTGTACAAACATTATAACAGCAATTACAATAGAGCCTTCATATAAGAGTTTGTCCTCATGCCACCCAGGTGATTAGATAACACTATACAACAGCCCTTGACCCAAAGAACAAACTACTTAGAAACTAGGATTTGACACGTACAGAGAGTTGCTCCTGAAGTTCCTGCACAGCCTCTCTCAGGGCTTCTACAGACTCGAATTCGTGCTGCTCCTCAACCTCAAGTGCTAGCAGAGCCAGGGCAATCAGGGAAGGCTATTGAAACAAAAAAGGATCAGTTTCTAAATGCATTAAGACACGTACCACATACCATATCCAAAAATCTCAAGTAACTCACCTTTAGTTTAGTGAAGGTGAAGGAGCAGTGGCAAGCTTTTAGTTGAGCCTCAAGTCTGTCTATGTTCAGAATCCTCTTACTGCAAGAAAACACCAGTTTAGTCAATAATGTTAAATAAGATCAGTTAGAGGTTTTAATACAATGACTGAATCCTGAGGGGAACATTATAACCACAAAGGCACAAGTTGTATACCTGTCAGCATCAGTCTTCTCCTGGATGTAAACATGAAACAGTCTGAGGAAATGTAGCGCAGTGGGTGCTTTGACCTTCCAGTAGAGTTTCTCCAGAATGATCTTTTCCATCCTCATCATATCTGAAACTGTGAAGCGGTTCTGGCTGATCCTGATCAGATCGCTCGCCAGGGGAACATTTCTTTCCTCTTCTGACATCTTGACAGCAATGTAGAAGCAGCAAAGGCCAACACAGGAAAGGTGCTTGGGCTGAATCTGAAAACAAGAGATACTTAATGTACTCTTCAGTGATCTTGACAGCAAAGTTATGTAAACACAGGGGCAAAAGACTGATCTCATTCTGGTGTAATCTTGGAATTAATATTTTGGCAGAGAAAGTAGTAAATGTTCTGAGCTAATCCAGGCAGAAATAGGCTTTAAACAGCATTGATAAATTGATTTACCATAACCTGATCAAATATTCCAGGTCTGAATGAGTGGGCCATAAGGAAATACCTCTTACCTTCATCACAGCCAGAAAGCGATCCAGGATGCTTACAGCAAGGGAAAAGGTCTCTGCGCTGAAGCTGAAGAAACGAGACAGCGATAGCAGATCTTTCACCTCAAAATCCCTCAGCTTGGTGGTCATCCTCAGACCGTTATCATGAGCAGACTCCAGGATGCGGAGGCCGCACAGTTTGGGCTGATAGCGAGCCTCCTTCTCCACAAGAGCCTTCAGCTGGACAGCAAAGGGCAAGGCCTCTGTTCCGGTCACTCTGTCAATCATCTGAGAAGCATATTGTGATTAACAGCACATAGAAGTAATACAAACAATATACAAAGTAATTTCACAGCTAGAAATTAGCAATTTTAGTAAGCTGTGGGAGGCAGGGGAGGTCGGGGGTGTTCCACACTATCCATGGAGGCTCAACTTCACAGCTTAAAGAAAATATTGGCATGCCCGACCATTACACCAACAGGGACTTTAATGCCATTGCATTCAAATCCATATACTTTAATACAGAATTGGTCCCCACAAACTAAAACAGCTACCACTCATATGGCTTTCCACAAGATTTTGTAACTTCTGTGGGAATTTGTGCACATTCGTTCTGTAGAGCATTTATGTTGGATGAGAAGGCCTGGCTCACAATCTGTTCCGGGTCATCCCAAAGATGTTGGCTAGGGTTGAGGTCAGGGCTCCGTGTGGGCCAGTCATGTTCTTCTACACTGAAGTTATTCTACCATGTCTGGACCTTGCCTTGTGCGCTGGGACACGGTCATGCTAAAATAGAAAAGGTTGTTCCCCAAACTGTGTTCTTCTCACAGGCATTATGAGGGGGACCACACATTCAGTTATTCCCCCAAACTGTGTCCACTGGAATGAAGGGACCTAGCCCAAAGCCTGGAAAAGCCCAGTACTTTTGTTCATAGAGTGCATAATTCAAACTTCTAGAAAGTTGTGGGAGGTAAAGGAATATACAGGCTCAAACAGTTCATACTTTTGTCCGTAGCTTGTCTAACGACACACAACAAACACTGGACGATCTATTAAAAGATCAACATTAAAAAGCAACCCTTTGTTTAAAACACGTGTCTGAAATACTATAGAACTGCATTAACGTTACATGGGTTACACCTAAAAACCACCGTGGGGGGTGGGCATGCCTGGACATGCCCATACCCAGCTAAAGACATGTCCATTACGGTTTAGTAGTGTACATTTCAACAGTAAATAAGAATTAAAACACCTAAAATGTGCCATCTACAAAAAATACGTTTACAATAGTGTATATAATTACTTAAAACTAGTGGGGCCTTCACTAGATCAAGCCTGGCTAGCTTACGTAACAGTACAAGTTGTTAGCAATATAGCTAACACTGGCTAAATATATATATTTACAAAGACATTCTGTACATACACGACGTTTAACAGCTTTAAGTATAATAATTCCTAAAGTTATAAATTAAGTCCGTATTATTGACTACTGATCGAATTTCTTAAAACGTTTTCCCCACTTTGTGAAGTTTGTGAAGCTAACAGGATAACGGTAGAAGATCTTACCTTGTTTTTGGATTTCTGTCGCAGAAAGTAGGGAGAGAGGTTGAAGATGAGGAAAAGGAAGCGTAAAATATAAAGAAGAGAGCGTATGTACGTATGTTTAAAGTGTTAAAAGTGGAAAAGTATCCGCCCTGCACACCCCAACCCACGGCGACAGGCAGTAGAAAAAGTAGCGGCTGCCGTTTATATATGTCCGCGAAGCTCCGCCCAAACATAGAAAACACGCTTTGATTCGTCAATCTGGAGGTGGGTCTCTTTGTTCTGAATGTACATTGGTAAAAATATCCTGCTGTCACGGCCCTGGGGTGCCTCAAACCACGCCCCCTCAAAGAGCGCTGTTGCCTTTTTTATCCTGATGACTCTCATGGGAAGGTCAGGGTGTAAAATGAGCAACTTCACCAACTGTGGAGGTCTGGTAAGGTGTTCCCTGTGGTTAGTACCTACCAAAAGTGGTCCTGAGATGGACAGTGGATTGAGGAACATGACAAAAAGTTAATGGTGTTAACATGGCCTTCAAATTCTCCAGATTTCAATCCGATCAAGTTTCTGTGGGATGTGCTGGACAAACTAGTCTGATCCATGGAGGCTCAAATTCACAGCTTAAAGGATCTGCTGCCGCTGTTCCAGATACCACAGCACCCTCAGAGGTTATGTGGAGCCCATGCAGATTTAAAGATAAGTAAAGTGACCCCTTATAGTCACGTGTGAACACACCACAGCACACAGTGTACAGAATGTGAAATTCTTTCTCTGTATTTAACCCATTCACCAAGTGAATCAGTGGGCAGTCAGGAACACAGCACCCAGGGAGCAGTGTGTGGGGAAGGCACTTTGCTCAAGGATGCCTCATTGGTACCCCTAGCTGTCCTGGGATTCAAGGAGGGGCAACTCCTTAACCACTAGGCCACCAGCAAATAAAACTCTGATGGACAGGCCAGGGTGTAAAAAGAGCAACTACACCAACTGTGGATGTACCTGTGGTTAGTACCCACCAAAAGTGGTCCGGAGATGGACAACGGATTGAGGAACACGACAAAATTATACTACATTATACTACACTGGTGGTCAGGGATCTGCCCCATGATCAGAAGGTTGTGGGTTTGAATCCCAGGACTGCCAGTGGCACCACTGAGGTTCCCTTTGAGCAAGGTACCGTCCCCACGCACTGCTCCCCAGGCGCTGCGTAACTGTCTGCACACTGCTTCACTTTGTGAACGGGTTAAATGCAGAGAACAGCTTCACGCTGTTCACACTGAAAGCTGTGCTCTGGTGTGTTCATGTATGACAAATGGACACTTTAGATGGACAAGATGACAAAATGTTACATTAGATTCATTTGGCAGATGCTTTTATCCAAAGCGACTTACAGCGCGAGGAAACACTCAGTTTTCAAGACAATGTGAAACCCAGAGGAGAGTTCTAAGAGAGTTCATGGTGTTGACTTGCCTCCAGATTCCCCTGATCTCAGTTGGATCAAGTGTCTGTGGGATGTGCTGGAAAACTAGTCCAAACAATGGAGCCCCACCTCACAGCTTACAGGACGTAATGAATCTGCTGCTGCTGCTGCTCCAGATACCACAGGACCTTCAGAGCTCTTATGGAGTCCATGCCTTAATGAGTCCAAGCAGATTAGGTGGACCTACACAATATTAGGCCTGTGGTTTTACTGTTAAATCTGATTGGTCTATACGACTGTGTGAGTATATGTGTCACAATTATTGGTGCGCTGCCTTTACTACTTTGTACATCCGCTCTTAGCCACTGTGTACATTTCTAACTTAAAATCTTTAATCCTCTAATTTAGCTTAAATATTTTACCTTTAACTTGTGTTGATCCTTGTTTAAGATGTTGTACTTTTTATTTTAGATTTGTGCTTTCTTTAATTTGTTTTAGAAATGTTCAGATTAAAACAAAATTAAATAGTACTTACTTTTATACTTATTTTTCTTTACTTGTACTTTTTTAAAATTCAATTTGTGTTTAATTTAAAATGGTTCTTATTTTTATAATGTCTGCACAGTTCTTAAAAAGGAGCGGTTCAGGATACACTTCACTGCATGTTGTACTTGTATAACAATGCATGAGACAAATAAAGAATCTTAAAATCTTGAATCTTGTTATGGTAATGAGTTTTCTCCTGTAATGCTTGATGAGATCTGAGAATACAGCAATCCCAGACTCTTCCTGATCCTCCAGGGTCTTCTGTGTTGGACCCTCCTCTTCAGCTTCAGCCCCACAGGCTTTCAGTGGGGTCAGAGAACCAGAATGGACATGTCAGAGCTTGATTCTGTGGTAATTTCGGTGTAGATTTGGATCGTTGTCCTGTTCAAGCTCCTGCTTGTCTATTCTACCTGATAATTTAATGCACTTTACAAAGATCATTTTGAGAAGCAAAGCTCCTGGAAGGCTTTGGTGTCAGTAAGGACCTTGTCTTCATGTATTTTACTGTGTTTATCTTTTTTTCCTTGAGGCCCTCAAGTGTAAGGGTCCTTGTGAAGTCTGTGTATGTTTAATGTACTAAAAAACAGACATAATTCATTTTACATGACCATTTCCAGCCTCTCTTTATCCTGGGTTGTCTCCTGGGTTTATAGCTGTTCCTTTAAGACTGGTGTGTAGAAATAAGGCAGCGGCCCTTATTCAACCCAACGGGCTGAAGTACTCCTTATAACCTCACTGTGAATGGGCAGAGCCAAACGGCCGCTGGTCAGTTCGGCAGATATGTGTGAATTGGTTTTGTGACATCACAAAAAAACCCCACTCAAATCCAAACCAGTCTGTTTTTGCACCTTAGTTTTAATATGTGGACCATACAGTCCAAATAATTAACATTTCAAGCTTTAGCAATGTTCATAAAACTTTTTGTTTTCATTCAATTCAAAGACCACATATGTATGTGTGTATGTGTGTGTATGTATAAAAAGTATTTATTTATTATTTATAACATTTGGTTCATTTGGGGTATTTGAAACTGCTCACTGTTCATTTTAAGGGCAGCTTAAATACTGTGTGTTTAAAGGAAATCCACATAATGATCAGTAAAACACCAGAAAGCATTTTCTGCTGAAATAAATACATAAATAAATAAATAACATGAAATCTCTAACCCTGTGTGAAGCCTGAAGCAGCAGCAGTGGTAAACAATGAGTGTCCTTTCACAGCTCTACAGCGCCACCCTGTGGTTAACAGTGAGTCAAACCTGCTGGTTATATTTGGTTATATTTAAGCAGAGCTATAAAAAATGCTGTTGCATTAGATGCAGCACTCTGACTAAATATAGCTTTATAGAGATTCACTCAGACTCAGACTGTAAATCGAGTGTAATTACAAACAGGTTCAGGTGTGTGTTAGTCCTCTTTATCAAAGAAGAGGAATCACTCAGCAAAAGCCAACAAGAATAAACCAGAAATCTTAATTTGTTTTCCTTGCGGTGGTGAAGGGCAAAACTGATGGAAGGCTAAAGTAACTATGAAGAGAGGAGAGAATATAAGAGAAGGGAAGAGACGAGAAGAGAGAAGAGAAGAGTAGAGAAGATATGAGAAGAAGAGAGGAGAGGAGAGAAGAGGAGAGGAAAGAAGAGGAGAGAAGAGAAGAAAAGGGAAGAGACAAGAAGAGAGAAGAGAAAATGAGAGAAGAGAGAAGAGGAGAAGAGAAGAGAAGGGAAGAGATGAGAACAGAGAAGAGAAGAGGAGAGAAGATAAGAGAAGAGGAGAGAAGAGAAGAGGAGAGGAGAGGAGAGAAGAGGAGAGGAGAGAATATAAGAGAAGAAGAGGAGAGAAGAGAATAGATGAGAATAGAATGGAACAGAAGAGAGGAGGTGAAGAAAAGAATAAAGAAAGAAAGATGGGAAGGGAAGAAGAGAGAAGAGAAGAAAGGTAAAAAGTAAAGAGAAAAATAAAAGACAGAAGGGAAAGGGAGGGGAGAGACGAGAATAGAAGAAAAGGAAGGAGAAGAGGAAAATAGAGGAGAGAATGGGAGGGAAAGGAAGAGATGAAAAGAGAAGAGAAGAGAAGAGAAGGGAAGAGATGAGAAGAGAAGAGAAACAGACAAACAGACAGACAGATGAATAGACAGACAGTAAGAAAAAGAGAGAACATACAGTTAATACATGTCAATTCATTTTCACCTTACTGTGATCATGCAGAAATGTACACACTGTGAGTGAAAACAGAGAGCTGTCCGACCCTCTGAGTAACGTCAGGTTTTCCACAAAGTAAAGCATTAAATTCTCTGACCAAGCTTTTAAAGGGGAATTCCACCAATTCTGCACAGTTCAGTCCCTCAGAGTGGTTTGACATAAAAGTGTTAATTGTAGAGAAACTTACAGACTCTAATGATCTACCATCTACAGTCACCAGGGAACCTACCAGTGTGGTCTGAGTTTTTATAAATGTGATATTAACAGTGGTGTATGACTAGTACATAAAAATGTGTTCATATTTCAGGCCAAACATTTGTAAACAATGCTTCAGGTGACATATCCTTAAACTTTCAGTTTAACCGTTTTCTGTGAGGGAGCTTTTAGAGGCATTAAACACTTCAGACGTCTGGTTCCATTCACCACCACTGATCTGATGTATTCTGATTTTATTGAACAGAAAAAATGAAACCATTCTGAAAGACTTAAATGTACATCTTAAATACCGAATCATGCAGAAACTTTAGAAGACAGGAAATTCCCTTTAAAGAGAGATTTAAGGTGTACTCACAATAGTCAATCTGTGCGGGGCTCAAGCACATTTGAGCCTAAAGGTCCTGTTTGTTTGGAGTGTGTGACGGCTCAGTACTGTTCTCAGACACGCTGCACATCTAGTGTGATCACTAATGGCACTTTTCCACTGGCACAAGGAACCATGTTGTACCGTGAACAAATGTTTTTTCCAAATAAAGCGAGATGCTGGACGGCAGGGCTGACTGTGTCACTGCCTTCTAAATGGCTGAAATGTCATCACGACATGGAAAGAGGCCACTGTTGTTTAGTGTCCAGACAAAAAAAACAACAATGTAAATACAAACGAACAATTGGGAAGTCGTCAAAGTACAAGCTCAACTGTCTGTTTGGGCAGAAGATACATTTCAGTTTTCTTTCACTCTTACAAATGTATCTTTAACTCTGTGAGAAACGTGAAGGTGATCCAGGACGTCACTAACAAGTTCTCTGGGTTCGGTTCTCATCACACGGCTAAAGAATGCAGAAAAAAAATTAAAATCTCAAACAAGTCTATAAATAATAAAAGCCCACAATAACAAAAGCGGCTCGGACAGAAAAACTTTGCGCCGGTTCGACTCCATGGCTGAACAAAAGTGGAAAAAGGACAAGCTGCAGGTATCGTTCCAGATATTAAAGGGCTGCTGGCGTCGTTTTCAGTTAATGGTGAAAGAGGCCAAAAGACTGTATTTGTCAAATATTATTTTGTCAAACTGTCACAAGCCTTGTGTTTTATTTAGTACTATAGATACTGTACTGAATGCTCCTCAGACTGCTTATAATGAACCCTCCCCTGAGACATGCGAGAAATTTCTGAACTTCTTTGTGGATAAGGTGAATAGTGCTAGAGCTCATATAACCCCTCTGCTTTTGACCCTTTAGTCTCTGTCCCCTGCTCTGCCGCTTTCTACCAGTTTGAGCCTGACTTTATTTTTTTAATGTGAGATTGTTGGTCATTTGAAGCCCTCAGTTTCCCCCACTGATGTTGTCCCACCTTGATGATTTTTAAAGAGGTTATTTCTGTTTTAGGGCCATCTGTTCTTGTTGTCATTAATGGAAGCCTGTCCTCAGGTGGGATCAAAGATCTCACTGTGCTTTCCAACTTTAGGCCTATTTCCAAATGTCCATTTCTCTTAAAGGTTTTGGAGAAAATTGTGTACAGCCAATTAGATGAAAGTGATGTGCTTTCACTTTCAGGGAAGTTTTTCAATCTGGTTTTAAGTCTCTTCATAGCACCGAATCTGCACTACTGAGAGTTTTTAACGACTTCCTCCTGGCTACAGATTCAGGGGACTATGTGATCCTAGTTCTCCTAGACTTAGCTGCCTCCGACACAGTGGATCATAATATTTTATTATCTTGTCTCGAGCATCGTGTAGGCATTCGTGGTTCTGAACATTTTGTGTTAGGCTAAACGATTTTAGATCCTCCTCTGCTTCATTGTCATGTGGGGTTCCACAGGGCTCCATACTTGGGCCTCTGCTATTTTCTTTCTATCTTTTGCCTTTCAGCTCCATTCGCTCAGCATCCTTGCGTTTTCCACCCCTAAAACGCATGGATGCCTACTCCAAACTTTAGTGGGCTGTAAACTTTTTAAATTTTAATGAAAAGAAGACGGAGGTGATAGTTTTTGGTCCTGGTGGCACGGGTCTTCTGCAGACATGGGCCTTTTGGCACGGTATGGACTGCCAATTGTTTTAGGATAACAAATCTGGGTTTTAGGATAGACAATGATTTTAGACTGGACAGTCAGATCAGTGCAGTGGTGAAATCCAGCTTTTTCCAGCTGAGACATTTGACGATGATAAAAAACATCCTGTCGAAAGATCACTTTAAAACAGTGATCCATGCCTTTATTACAACTCAGTTGGAATACTCTAATACTTCGTATGTTGGAATTCATTGCCGGTACACATTAGACAGGCTTCTTCACTGGCTATTTTTGAATCTGCTCTTAAGACCCACCTTTTCTGCTTGGCTTTCGACCCAGTGTGAGATGTTGAATTTATTTTGATTGTATTGTTCTTACTCGTTTATTTTTTGGTTATACTTTTATTCATTATTTTATTTTTTACCATTACTTTTATTCATGTTTTATTTTATTATTACTTTTAGTTTTTAATGTACCGTATTGGCACGAATATAAGACGACCTGAATATAAGACAACCCCCTTTTCCAGGTTCATTTTTGGGAAAATGACTTGACATGGACGCGGTTTTGGGACGACCGGCCATAAACTGTGAGGAGAGAATTGCGCTACTGATGTGTCAGAAACTCAGTTACCTTACTGAGATACACAAGTTCGGTGCCATCGCAGTACAGTTTAGGAGCAGCATGGTTCCTGTATTCCTATGGAAAAGCGCCTTGACTGTGTCTAAGTATGGAACTCGAATGCCATTGTCCCATTTAACAAACATGACAGGAAAGGGAGGACTTTTGTGTACAGAGGTGCAGTGATTGCTGGAAATTTGGGAAATACAGGGGGTCCTTGTGTTGTGATGAGTAAGGGGAAGCCACGCCAAACCAGTGAAGATTGTCCTAAAGCAAACGATCTCAGGTGTGAAACAGGAGTGTGTTTTGGGCGTGTATAACTGTCTGATGGGAAATAGGAGGAATTCCGATATTTAAAACAATCAAAACTGCAAAAATGCCAACCAAGAGGGTCTGAAGTCTCTATAGACAAGGTGTCATGTTGAAACAGGACAGTAACCAGTGGGGTCCTCGAGTTACGCCACAGATCCATTTCTTCCACAGTGATGTAACCCGAGTTTTGGTGTAAGTGGAAACACACCCCAGTCTGAGTCACTTACCGATCCTAACACTGTTATAAAATCATAAAAACACAACACAGCCACAGAAAAAGGAAAACTCTCTCACTCACACGCCGCGTTACTGCGTATTCTTCCACCGCACAACCAAACTAGTTCACCCACGTAGTCCGTAAGTACGAGGCTAACGATGTAAGCTGAGTGGGAGCGAGCGCTGTAAACTCTAAATGTCGTATGTCGAGACTGTTGTAACTCCAGGACCCCCTGGATCGACTGGACACCAAACACAAAAACAAATTTGTTAAAACTGGTGAATATCTTCATCCTTGTGGACCAAAAACCCCTTGAACAGTGTGGTGACGAGCTGAAGAATATGTGAGTTCAGTATCTGAAGGTACAGGACGTACTCTTCTATCTCTTCCACTGATGGAACAGGATGAAGGACGGTGTGATGTGATGACGTAGATGTTCCCAGGCCCAGAACATTTAGTGCCATGGGAGCGTAGGCCAGCGGGGGAGGAGGCGCGATCATGCTCAGGCACGGTTCAAGGTAACCAGACCTAGTGTGAGTACGCTCTTAGAAATGCAGCCCAATCAGGGCCGAATCAAAGAAATCCTGAAGAAAACAATGTAATTCTGGATAGCATTTCTATGAGTATGTCCAGAGTGACAATCTCATTTAGACCATCACTTGTCTGGGAAAGTGTTACTCTACATAACTGGCCACATTAAGGTAAAAATAAATGTATAGGTAATACATCTAATTCAGGAAGCTGCCACATGTGTCCAAGCCTTATGTGCTGTGAAAATGTTTTAGAATGCCAAACACACATTAACGAAAGCCTTCTGATCAAAGGAATGCAAAAATGTACGATGTACGTAGTACAACTGACTAGAATTAGTCCTCCAGTTATGGAAAATAAGGCACATTTTATTTCATTAAAAACAAACAAGAAAACAAACACATACAGATATATTAATGTATTAATGCTTTACACTGTATTCTATAACCCCACCCCCTTGGTGTGTCATGATTTTTAAAGATATAAAAAACAGTTAGGACCCATTATAACATCACACTGAGTAGTTCAGAACTAATAAACGTAACAGGCAAACATTGAACATGTTAAACGTTAAGACATGCAGTACTGTGCAAAAGTCAGAGACCACTTTTGTTTATTTCTTTCTTTGTTAATTAATTTTT
>JBBPCY010000130.1:2721377-2732122 GCA_037974405.1 Brachyalestes nurse
GGTCAGGTTCAGGGACTGGACTGGAAATGAGAGTCTGTGAAAGTCCTTCAGGAAGCCTGGAGAACTGTTCCTCAAGACCACATTAATAATACAAGGGGAATTGGCTAAAGACGTAGACACAGTACTGTGTATGTCTCTCTTTCTCTCTCTCTCTCTCTATACATATATACACACAGCTCCACTTACCATACAAGTACACTAGTTTACAGCAGCTACGAAAAGTTGTTGCTGTGGATCATTTGTCAGGCCCTTTAAACCATTCTTCCAGGGGTCAGGACCCACAGTACCATCAGTGATGAGTATTCTAGATGTTTTAGAGGAGCCTGTTAATGAACTGAGGTAAATCAGATGTGCTACTGAGGGACAGTGTAATTATCTGCAGTAGAGTATGGGGTCCCGTGGTTTTGGGATTGGAAGCCCCTGTACTAGAAGGCTGCTGGTTAGAGGAGCAAAGACAACTTTGGATTTTGCATCAGAAAGAGACTGTAACTATAAATTTACTCCAAGGAAAAGCCTTAACAGAGATTTTCTCCAGAAGTGGAGCTGATGTCTGGGGTCTGTGTGTTCCAGTCTCATTTATTATAAACAGCTTTCATAGCAATTCATTCTGAATGTATTTATGTCCTTTTGGGTACACAGTTTATTGTACTGATGATTTAGTCCAGAGTGAGCCCCTTTTGTCATATCTGACAATATCATTACAAATAAACATTAATATTATAAATAAAAGAAATTCTTGTTTTCAAGTAGTTGATAACTTTGGAGTTAGAAGATTAGAAGATTTGGTTCCAGGTTTCCCCTTCATGCCCATCACATGGATTTTTTTAGCTTCCATCACCTGATTTAAGGATTTACGGGACTAATTAGGACAAATATTACAGTTAGAGTTTTGAAAATGGTCAAACGAACACTTTGACATAAGTACATTCCTTTATAATGCAGCCCCTTTAGACCCCGAACATTAGGGGCTTAGTTCCAGTGCCTGCGCTGTACTTGTACTTCGTTGACTTCTCAGTTTGTGTCTCCATAGTTGTTTATTTTGCGAAGGCCGTAAATTAACAGTGACCTGTTTCCATGTTATGATGACACTTTGACCAATCAGAAAGCAGTGATGCTTCCATGTTATGATGACACTTTGACCAATCAGAAAGCAGTGATGCAGTCACTCTCAGCCCCGCTGTCGAGCAGCTCGGGTTCGGCTCGGGTTCAGCTCGCTTTATTTGTCACGGAAAAAACGTTAAAGCGCGGTTCCTTGTGCCAGTGGAAAAGCAGTTTGTGGGAAAATTAAAACGTTAAAACACAGCATTTGTGATGGTATTTGTGAACAGATCTTTTTTTTTGAGTCAAAAGATCAACAGTGTGTCAATGACACCAGTACAGTTCTCTCTCACGTCTGACCATTGAATCACACAAATGCGGAGGGGGTCCTGCTCAAACACACTCACTAAACCTCCCAAACCAAACTGTGCTCTACACCGGACCTCCAGGATCAAAGTTGGAATCCCTTTCAAACATATATCTGAAATAAGTTATACCTATTGGAAAGCAAATCTTACAGGAAACAATTATTTTCATTGAAATTCTACAGTTTCAATTCAAATTTTACAGAATGTTTCAATTCCTGTTTCTAAAGTGCATCTCCTGCACATTTTAGTTTGGACAAATTTGTTTTAAAAATATAATGAAAACAATTTTAAGTAAATTAATATTCAATGTCACAGAATTATGTACAAGTTTAATATTTATATCATAAAAACATGATATTTATATCCTCCTCCATCTACTGCCTGGGAGAGCTGGGTAAGTGAGTACACTGGAGACTGTGTGAGTGGACTGAGTGAGTTTAGAAATTCTCCTAATCTTGTACCGTGTATTCCGCAGGACTGAGTGAGTTTTGGTCGGTTATACTATTGCACATAAAGAGGTGATGTAAAAATATGCCAATAGTAGTGTTACCTAAAAAAAAAAATCACAAAAAATGGACTGAGTGAGTTTTGGAAATGTGCTCTTTAATTAGGCTAACTGGTACAACGAGAACTAAATAAACGTAGGATACATTAAAAACACCCACACTCATCTCCTATTGTCTTAAGAGCTCCACAGACCACACGACACACAAAACATTCTTTTAAACATCCTTTATTTCATCTAGGTAACTTACACATCACAACATCCCCATTAAATGTAAAAATAATAACAATGCCTTTCTCAAAAATATCCGACCCATCTGATTTACTGTAAACATCAATCAGAGCTGAATTTGATTCGGAATTTCTTAGTGTCCAGCTGGATGCATGTTTATTGAACTCACTGTGCTGTTTTTTTTTAAACCGATGAACTACATCCATCATCTGAATGATTATGTGCTGGTTTTGTTCTGTAATATGCATTTCTTTTAAATATTGATCACAGTCAAACAAAATACAGAACAAATAAAAACATATCACACTTCAAGAAAAGTAAAAAGGTGCCCGCTAGAGTCCAGTGTGCTTGTGTAAGAGTGTTATCACATCTGTGTGCTGGGAAAATCTTCCTTTACAGTTCAGATGTGAGAGGTTTATTGTTATTCTTATCTAAGCGGAACCTTTTAGGACTGATAACACAATATTAACCATTTGTGTGTGTGTTAAAGGAGTATTTAGGCATTTTTCTCTGATGCATGTGTTTCACACTCTCAGTTACCACAGATATACATTTCCCTGCACAGAAAACCAATTACAATGGAAGTCAATGGAGAGCTTCTGCTGTAACTGTCCATTGACTTCCAGTATAAGTGTGTTTGGAATCAGTGGGTTTAAGTAAAAGCATTGACATTACTGTCTGTGGTACATGACCATATGCTACAGATGAAACATATTGGGTTAGAAATCACCAGAATATTCCTTTAAGACACATAATTCAGGAAATGAGTGACCACCAAAACCTTCAACTGCAACTGGATGCAAAATGGTGTGATTTTAGAATATGGTCTATTGGCCCTGAGTCTAAAAACAATAAAAGTTTGCTGAGTTGTCAAATACTTAAATCCAAATTAGAGCATGGCCTCACATGCTAACAGGCTAACAGTCTCGCGATACTAACCCTCCCAACCCAACCACCACCCGAGACCCTTCTCAACGCTTCTATATGAAAACAGAACGAGTCGCACAGAAATATAATTTAATACACCAATGCTCAGTACAGTGAGAGAGTGATCACCGACAGAAAGCACCGACACTCACGAGCACGGCTACCGACCGCAAAACCAACGGGCTTCTAAAACAAAGGTCAACTTTCTAAAATAATAAACCAGGAAAAATCAGCAAATGCAGCTCAGACTAGTGCACGACCCCTTATCACACTCCTCTACTAGTCTAACACTAGAACAACTGTGGCAGTTTGCTTTCAGTCAAAAGAGAGAAAGAATCTGGGTCCAACACTAAAACCATTAAGCGTTAACTTTAATGAAGCATGAAGCCGTCTCAGGGTTTGAGGTAATAATTCTTTAACGTCTTTCTCAATATCAATACTGTGAGACTAAATCAGGACTAGGCTTGTTGTAATACTGACCAACTGAACCCCCAAAGATAAAGCATTTGAACCACATTTGAAATGAATCATGGCTGTCATAACAAAACCTCGCTCTGAAATGGTAAATCATTTATGGATGCTCTAGTATGAGAAGCTGTGATGGACTGTTGTGCGCTGGGACAGGTTTCATCTGCCCCCGGACCCTGGAGAAGATAAGTGGCTCAGCTAATACTGGACTGGATGGATGATATAGGACTTGTGGGGTAATACTGATATCCGACATTTTTAATGCATGTATCTTCTGATACTGACATTTAAACATGAATTAAATGGAGAAACTGAAATTACAAATCCAAAAAATGTTAAATCTCAAGAGTTTTTTTTTACCCTGCCATGGACTTGAATGTAAATCTCATGTGTATCACAAATCAAAAAGAAAAATAATAATAACAGCCAATACTGAGCTCTGCTGCTTGTTCAGGTTTCGGCTCACAAATTTGCATAAGCAAAACGAATGCTAAGCAAAATCGAGCCGCAGTTTTTTTTTTAGAAAAATGAATTGTAATTTCATTGGGTCCGGAAGTAAAGAGTATGTGAACAATATTACTTTCGGAAAACGTATTCAAACAGTGCAGCATTGCGGGAGTTAGTCTGACTGGTGTGATCTACCCAGATTAGCATTCCAGAGGAGTATTACATTTATTTCTATGAAGTAAAGTAAAGAAATGAGGGGCACCCGGGGAGCAGTGTGTGGGGGACGGTACCTTGCTCAAGGGAACTATATGCAATTGTGACCTGACTCCAATCTTACGGTGCATCCCTAAACTTTATATTCCAAACAGATTAAGGGACAAGCCGTTCTTTATTGTAATGTGAGTACATGTAATGGGTTTAAAGGGCTGCTGTTTTTGAATGGCAATAAAATCTAACCCCCTTTCCCTCTCAAAAAAAAAGAAAAGGAAGTTATGAGGTTTCAAAGTGACAGCAAATGTAATGTCCTAGTCCTTTCTGTGGACTATCAGTGGCCATCACTTACTCTGCTGTTTTGAATGGACTTTGTCACACTTAATGGGGACACATGGAACCGTGACCTTACGCAAGACACTTTGTACTTAACAAAACAGTTTGTTCATGCATGGTTGGCAAGCAGAATGATAAAACATCATATTTAAGACTCAAATACTGAATGAAATCGCCCTGCAGTCTCTCTCTCTAGTTTCTTCAGGTATGTGCGGTTCAGGTCGGCCTGGGCAGGCTGCTTTGTAACGGAGAGATAAAAACTCATTTGGCAACATTTCACATCAATTGCACTGTGCTCAGACAGAGGTCCCGTGATCCCGCTTTAAAGGTACACCAAGCGGCTTCCCCTCGTGCCTGTAAGACAGTTATTGCTGGCTGAGATGAGAGTGACGTGGATGGTCACACAGCTTATGGACCGGAGCGAACATCCCGGAAATGTAGCAGAAATTCTGACAGCGGAAAAGAAAACTCTTGTTTTCTTCAATTCTGAAGATTCCACTGTTTTCCACACACAGTAAACCTGTGAACAGGACTGGAATAACTGACACTGCGCAGCTTTCATTTATTAACATCTCTGACTTCTCTGAACAAAATATGAATATTTTTAGGTTTTGTTTATTTACTTTCCATTATTTTTCATTTAATGTTCACTCTTTTTTTCTGACCTTTGATTATGGTTAGTAAATGGTAGTAAAGTAAATACATTTAATTTAAATAAACTACTATTATTATTCTCATTCTTCCTAAATGACCATGATGATTGTCATTTATAATAATAATCATGATTATTATTATTGTTACTATGATCCTTATCAATGACAACAAAATAAAATGATTACTTTTATTATTAATACAACAAATGACAATTACTACTACTATTGCTACTACTACTACTACTAATAATAATAATAATAATAATAATAAGTAGTAGCACTAACGGTAGTATTTTGTTGTAATATTACCATTACTACTATTATTATTATTCTACATGAGAACGAATCAATAATAACACTTATTACTATTATTATTAGAGAAATGTTAGATCTTATTAGTATTAGAATTATGAACTCCTACCCAGTGAACTTCAGTACTGTGTTAAATGAGAATGAATACTGCTGTGTTCCCATAATCACAAAGTTAATTCGTTAATCCGCGTTTAATGGAAAACACCCCTTAGTGTACCTTTAAAGAGTTTTTGACAGTTTTCTGTCAGAAGCAGCTTTCATGGACACACTAACACTGATGACTAAACACAGAAATGCGCTAAAAACACAGAGAAAAGCACAGGATCGTTTCCCGCCGTCTTTGTTCCTCACTGAACGTGGTTCTGTATGGCACATGGAATAGTTTGGCAGCAAACACAACAGTGTGAGAGGCTGGACAGTGGCTCTGATGGGGTTGATCTGTCTCTGCATTTCAGTAAACAGGGGGTCCTCGAGTTACAACAGTCTCGACACACGACGTTTCAGGTTTACAGCGCTCAACTTACACAGCTAGCCTCATACTTACGGACTACGTGGGTGAACTAGTTTGGTTGTGCGGTGGAAGAATACGCAGTAACGCGGCGTATGGGTGAGAGAGTTTTCCTTTTTCTGTGGCTGTGTTGTGTTTTTATGATTTTATAACAGTGTTAGGATCGGTAAGTGACTCAGACTGGGGTGTGTTTCCACTTACACCAAAACTCGGGTTACATCACTGTGGAAGAAATGGATCTGTGGCGTAACTCGAGGACCCCACTGGTTACTGTCCTGTTTAACATGACACCTCGTCTATAGAGACTTCAGACCCTATTTTATACATCGGAATTCCTCTCATCAGACAGGTACACACTTAAAACACACTCCTGTTTCATACCTGAGATGATTGGCTTTGGAACAATCTTCATTGGTTTGGCGTGGCTTCACCCTTACTCATCATCTCATCCCTTATTAAGACTTTATCTCTGAGCTCTACAGGCTGTTACATGCTATATAGGAAACTGGAGCTTGAATTTCCAGTTCGGGAGTCTCACCAGTGGTTTATACAGTCATGTACAAGTTTGAAAGTCTTCAGTTGATCATCCAAGTGCATCTACAAAGATCACACTTCTGCACCATTTAATGCACAATTACTGATTATTTGCATAATTTAATGAACTGGAAACATTTTAATTCCAGATTTATTATCTAAAAAGAGGGTCCCCAAACTTTTGCACAAGACTGTATGTTCTGGTTATCCCTGGTGTGTTCTTTATGGTCATCTTTGCCATATGTGATGGTAAACGTTTGATCTTCAGAAGTGTTCTTTCATCATCCACTACTGTGGCCGTCCAGTTTCTTTGCTATTATATTATTATAAGCTAACCAGCATGTTTTTGCTCATTAACAGTGATTGTGCCGTCATTCCAGATCCAAATCAACCCAAATCGTGCCACTGTCCACCGTCTCGTACTAAAAACATTAACAAAAAAGAACCACATGTAGATACAAAACCAAAATTAAAGAGCACCCTTGGAGACAAGTCTGTTCCTAACACTAGCACATACCTGCAATGTCAAAAAACAACTCTTTTTTGATTAAAATTAAGGAAAAAAAAGAGTCACTAGGAATAGCGTCTTACAAAACGACTGAGTTTGGGATGTCCTTGAGATGAGACAGAGGAACTTAACTTTGGCACACTGAAGGTGGCAGTAATGCGGCGGTGAGAGGGATGGCTATGGCAGTGAAGGGGCTTCTCCTCTCATAGTCCTTTATTAAAGTAGACCCTCTCCACTCCTGGATGACTCGCACGGATCTTCTCCTGAAGCTCTGGCTCCAGACGGCTCAGGGCCATGGAGCTGCAGGCAAAACACACAGGCATTCAGAGAGGCATCAAGGTCTACCTAATCATCTAAAGAGATTAAACAATGCAGCCGATTGACCAAGAATTGTTCGGTTTAGTGAAATTTGCTTGTTTTTTTTTTTTTTTACTTGTGCTATGAGGCCAGTGCAGATAAGAAAGAAAGGAAACTTTTTTCTCCCAACAGTTGGTCTCTATCTACTCCTTCACTACTCTGTACTTGTTGGCAGTAGGGGTGGGTGATAATATCACAAAACGAGATGTCATGATATTAATATCTGAAAAGTAGGACGAGACATAAAAGATTCCAATAAGTATCAAATAAGTTTCATTCAACATTGTGTACATTGCGATCCACTGGACTAATTATACTGCATTTAAACTGAAACATGCTGTTGCCCAAACTTACAATATCCATGACATGCTCAGAGAAGCATACTGAGTCGCATTATTTATTATAATAAAGATAAATATTGTCACATTTATCAGATCTGTTGTGAAGTAGTCTCAAACAGACTTGCTAAGGTGGTTTCTGAGACGGTATGATACACTGTTATCAACTGAAATGAACAAATGTGCAGATAAAACCCCAGCTAGGTTGGTTAGCGTAGTGGATAACATTGCTCTCTTCCAGGCAGGGCAGTGGGCTTTAGTTCCTACCCTGGGCAGCTCGCCACACTACACCAGTAAGAGTCACTGGGCAAGACTCCTAACACTACATCTGCCTCCAGCTTTGATACCCAAAAATGTGTTTTGGACAAAAGGGTCTGTCAAATGGTGAATTTGTGGCTGCTTTCAACAACCATGCAAGATTTCTGCAGACTCAGTTGTGGTGAGTGTGATGGTTTAGGGAATTAATATTGTGCTAATTGGTGGAGGAAAGCATCCTTTGCTAGTTAGATACTTAAGCTTTGTAGCTTTGTTGTAAAGCTAAAGAACTAAATTTCAAGCAAAAAACAAAAAAAAAACCCACCATGTGACACACTTTTGTCCTTTTTTGTGGCTTTTTTGAGTGTGATGGTTAATTGAGTGTGATGCTAATTGTTGTAAAAGCCTCCTTTCCGGGTTGGATATTTAAACTTTGTAGCTTCAGTGCTTCAAGAAGCAAATTTCAGGCAAAAAAAAACACATCATGGTAAACAGATATATTGTAGACTGTCACTTTAAAGTGATGACCTCATTGACCTTATTTGTAAAATCTTTAGCTGCAATGAACCAAAGAAACATTTGCTGACTCAGCAGTACAGACGAGGGAGTTCTAGCCCCTGCAGACTCTTCTGCTCATTTTACTGAACCTGCATTTGTGTGGGCAGAGTTTGAGCGGTTCTTTAGAGGGTTCTCACCTCTTCTGTGGGAACAGCGCACAGCACAGCGGAGTGGCGAACACCAAGCTACGCAGAAATAAACAGCATTAAGAGAGACCACCATGAATAGTTCTTGTAGAAACTATTAGAAAGACTGTAAATCGCTATTTATCTCTGGACACTCACCAAAATCCCACCAAGCCGACCTGAATGGGTGCACTCATCCATGGGAACCTCTGAAAGGAGGAGAAAAAGAAATCAAGCCAGCAACCACGGCAGAGCTTCTATGAGCTATTGTGTGTTTTAATGTACGCAGTGGGACGTAAAGCGCTGAGCACGTTACTGAGCATGCTCAGTTCAGGCTACTGAATGTTGGGTCAAAGAAAAACTGAAGTGGAAGGACAAATACCTTAAGGAATGCCTTCTTTTCCAACGAGTTCATTAAAAACGGTGGAATAGCTGAGAGAAAAAGAAAAAAGAACAAAATTAGACACTTCTGTTTTGTAATTTCCAACCAAATCATCACACAGACAATAAAAACTCCCTGCTGTGTGTGAGCTGTCCGTTACAGCCGCTCTGCGTGTTTTGTGCCTTTTTAAGTGTTTTTCAGCTTCACAGATTATATGTTGCAAAACTGTACACTATTTACATTACACTACCAGACAAAAAAGGAAAAGGTCGATAAGTCCATCATCATATCAACTCATCAATCTCTCAATCTTCCCATCTTACATCAATCTATCTGTCATCACACCCATCTATAGATATTTCTCTTTCATCCATCCAGCCATTATGTCATTTCTTGTTATTTTTCCTTAAAACAAAAGCCAACATTGTTGATGACATTAATGCTATAATACTAATATCCACATATAGAATATCATAACACTCTATATTAAATGTGGGTATTAGGATTATAATGCTATTATTATTAAACTAATCTCCACATTTAAATACTATAATATTATAATAAGCCCATATATAATATAGTAATAACATACTATCATATAATTGCAACTCTTATTTACTCTTATTTACACGTTGCACTCTTTTATGATTTCAGTATATAAACAATTCATCTTTCAACCCCACCATTTGTCTGTATATACATGTGTTTATCTGTACATCCATGCATTCACACATTTCATCTTTGGAGAGGTGTAGGACAAGAACTAAAAACAATTTCTTTGCAGAATTGAAATACTGTATGAGATGCGGACCCATTCCAGGAGAGGCCATGAGGATTCTGGAGATGACCACTTGTGAAATGGCCTGCTGTGCTGCTTTTGTCGACTCTCCTAATCGGTTATCGTTCTCATCTGTTACTGGAATGCCGTGTTTCAGCTCCCTGTGAGGGAGAAACAGCCCAAAATTGACATTTTCACTCAAGACTAAAGACAGGCACCCATGAAAAATCACAACAGATCCAACTTTTGGTTTGACTTTTACTGTTTACAGATCTTACCTTTGCCTCATGAGTGGGATATTGATACAGTTAGCAGCGGCTACAGCAGCAAACGGCACGAAGCGTCCCACGAGTGGGGAGATGTGCTGAGGAAAAGAAACAACATTCAGTTATTTCATATGGACAACATGTGAACAGCTGCTCTGAAAGTGTGCAGGGTTTAAATGAGCCGATGCATTTTACACCCACTCTGTGTACAGTGTTAATTAACAGGGGCTATTTTAAAAAGATAAAATACCAATGAAAATTGTGAGATTTCTGATGATTTGTAAACCAAATAATTCTCTATTTTGTGTGCTTTACCTCAGGACCGAATCCAGGACAGTTCCTGCAGTGTATGCGATTTATTAATGACTGATGCTACGGTTTCTTAATGCTTTACTAAACAAAGAAACTACAATTTTTTCCCATTAAACTGTCTCATCTTTGGCATGACGAGTAGACCAAATGAAAGAAATAGGAACAAATGTTTACTGTGACAGGCTGCAAAGTGCCTAAAGATACAAGGAGCCTAGATAAAGGACCACTCAGCATTCAGCACCACCAGAATATTGATCACCGCCTGATCATCTGGAATCATCTGCTCCTGTTTCTTCACTGGTTCAGGACTTCAGTTAGATGCTCTTTGT
>JBBPCY010000130.1:2755574-2767752 GCA_037974405.1 Brachyalestes nurse
GTGTGTGTGTGTGTGTGTGTGTGTGTGTGTGTGTGTGTGTGTGTGTGTGTGTGTGTGTGTGTGTGTGTGTACACACATATGTATATATTTCTGCATATATCATTAGTATTGTAGAGTAAACCCTCACTTAATCACGGGGGGGTTACGCTCCAAGAGCACCCACGTATAGTGAAAAACGGCCTTAAAAATGCATATTTTTATAACTCCCCTCAAATATGCTCTCAAAACACTTTATTTTAATACTTAATACATTACCCTTAAAGAAAATGTAAAGGTAAACTTGTATTTGTACTGTACAATCAGCAGCAAGGAGAAATAAATAGCGTTCTCGGATTGGCTACTTTCAACAGTGCGACAGTACCAAAAAATGTATAGTTATTTTTTATATGGAAATGTAGCTGAATTTACGTTATTTGTTGCAAAATTAGTAAATTATATTTTTCTAAATATTTTAGCACTAAAATGCATGCAAAATTATATATTGCCACGAAAAAAGCTGTGATGCCTGGGCCTCGTCCGCCACGCCCCCTCTTCCTCGTGCTGGTTGTTTATATTTGGACTTAGCAACCCTTAGCATGAGGACAAGGGGGCATGGCGGACAAGGCCCAGATGTCACAAAAGTAAAAAACATTACGGAGGATATCTGCAGTTTCCACGTTAGTGTTTCCACAATGGGCTGAAACCGCGACTGCTGATCTGCATATAAATGGGGGGTAACTGTATACACAGAATAAATACACAAACTTTAGACTACAGCCTCACACCAGTATTTGTGTTAACTAGTAAACCACTTCAGCAGTTATTTTTTTAAAATGTATCTGTAGTATTTATATCCACCTCTCTTTCTGACCACAGTATTTTGTGCACATAGTATAGAGTATTTAGTAAATGGTGTTTCATTTAGATTTTATATGTTGTATTATTCTTCTCTGTGTGTCTATGCGGTCGTAACAGAAGCAGTTTCCTCCAGGATCAATAAAGTTTCATGATTCTGATTCCAAAGTTGTATTAGAGGTGTGTGGTTGCAGAATTTCATTCTAGCAAAGGAGGTGCTTGCATGATCATCAGCTTTAGAATAAGATAAGATAAGAAAAACCTTTATTAGTCCCACAAGTGGGAAATTTGTTTGGTCACGGCAGAAAGTGGACAGTACAAAGTTAAGAGCAGCAAAATTTGGAAAAACAATAGAATAGAATAAAATAAAATATAATACTATGTCACAGCACAGTATACAATAGCGTTCAAATGTACAGTCTAAAGAAAATGTACAGTACAGTATAAAACCAGTATAATAATGTACAGTATAAAATCTAGGAGTATAAATATGCACATCTGTATAGTAAGAATGTACATATATGTATGTGAACTGTAAGTAAGACTATAAATAAATAAGAATGTGACCAGACCTGCAGCACCGTGAGCACAACTGCAATTGGAGTGTCGGGTTACCGGCTGTGACTTCATTACTGGACTAAACAGTCCCGGCAGAGCAGCTATTCATATATTGTGCATCCTTAGTTTCTCGGTTTTCCAAGAGTTCATGTCTTAAAGTTAGCACAGCAGGTAAATTGTTGTTTTTTCTCTTCTCTGTCATGCCGCAGGATGCCATAGAGCCGGTGTATTTCTACATCGGCGTGGTGTTCGGCCTGCAGGCCGTGTATGTGACCGCTCTGTTCATCTGCAGCTGGGTGATGAGCGGCACCTGGGTGGCCGGCATGCTGGCAGTGGCCTGGTACATCATCAACAGGTCAGACTAATACAGCAGCGTTCCTCTAACGTCTTTGTCCTGGGGAGTAGTCATGTCAGGCTTTGGGGCTGCTTTTTTTTAATTCTTTCACTATACTTTTGTACACTGCCAAATAGTGCTGGACATGCAAACTGACTTTTACACACACACACACACACACACACACTTATTATGAACAGGAAAAATGCATTTTCATATTGTGATGCTGCATCAGTTTTGAAATAATATAGCACAACGTTTTGTGTATAATAATATACAATAAAGAATAAAATTCAGGGTCTAGAACAAACAACCCGTGGCTCTTTCATCTTTATGTTGCGGCTCCCTGTAAATAATAATTTAACACTAGAATGGCGGCTAACTGGCTATACCTACAACGGCTGCATGCCCAGTTTCATACAAGACACTTCCTGATGCGACGCTGCTGCAGTTTGTTCAGCGTTTAGTCCTGCAGACAGCCAAATGGTGCTGGACGTGCAAACTGACTTTTAACCTAAATTACATTACAGGTCTAGTCACCCACATGGATTATTTGGCACCAAAATTTTTAAATAAACACTAATGTGATGGGTGTTCCTGCTTTCTCGCTGCTCACTAGTCAAAACGAGGCAGGCAGACTGACAGAGCCACTCAGAGCGAGATTCTGTGTTCAGCCTGTTTCTGTACTTTGTTTTCGTTGCTGTCAAATGAGAAAAATCGGTCTCGCTCAGATCTGTGGAACGGAAAGCCGAGATTGTTTTAACTGCGTCTCACTCAGCTGGGGATTTTCCTCACAGCCGCCCAAATCTTATGCAAACCATGACAGAAGCGCTGAGATCAGACCTGATCTGGCAGAATTTTAATTGGTGCAGAAGCGAGGCTGTCATGGCGATGTTACAGAACCCATATCCTAAATTTATTTTATTCATTTCACTTTTCTTCACTTATGACATTTATGTTGTTTCATGAATTTTTACGTAAACTAATTTTAGCATAATCGTTTTACAACCTCTCCTTCTCCCTGAGTTTGTCACGATCAAGGTAAATCATCTCTTTTCTGTGCCTTTGTCCTGAAATCCAGTTATGGAGATGTTTTTTTGTGAAAATTACGATAAAAATCTTGTAGAATGTAGAGATCCACAAAAATGTGAAGGGCATAGTTGCTGGATAATTGCTTCAAAATAAGTAGCTGACTGGGTGTTAGTCCATGATGCAATCGTCCTTTCCTTATCTTTTACTCTTGGGTAACCATACAGTTATTAACCATACCGTTATTAATAGCCTCCTATGAGTCCTGCAGAGTTGGAGAATGAAGTGGATAAATAAGACTTGTGGATTTTTTCACTGAATTCTCAGTGTGCCAGTGTTTATGAAAATGAAAATATCATGCTCATATTGGTCAGCTGGTTCATTTAGTGTTGCTGTTAGCATGTAACGGACTGTTTTTGTTGGTTCTTCATACAGGCCAGACACAACTAAAGTGGACTATGCCATCCCTCTGCGGGACAACTGGGCTCTTCCCTACTTCTCCTGCCAGGTTGCTGCTCTAACAGGCTTCCTAAGCAACAGCATCAACTCCTCTACAGAGGTATAACTAGATCCATAAAGTGACATGATGGATGTGTTCCGGCTCCCTGAACCTCCTGATTTATGTGTGCTAGAAGTTTGGTAATGTGTTTATTTTTTATTTTATTTTTTTTTAGGTAGGTGGAGTTTGAAACGTGTGTTTTATGGCTTTTCCAGTGTTGTTTGTGTTTGCGTGTTGTTTTTTTACAGTGGTGTTTGTGTAGAGCCTCTGCTTTGTGTGTGTTGTAGATGTTCTGTTACCTGCTGATGAGTGTGACGACGTTCACCTTCATCGTGATGTGGAAGCACAGCCACTACGTACTGTTTGTACAGGGAGTAGTACTTTTACTGCTGGACTGCTTCGACCTTGTCCCACCACGCAAGGTGCTTTACATACATACACACACACACTTATTACGAACAGGAAAATGCATTTTCATATCGTAATGTGAGTAATTCAACGGCATCAGTTTTTAAATATAGCACAAAATTTTGTATATAATAATATACAATAAAGAATTAAATTCATGGTCTAAAATAAAATTAATGGTTAATTATGTCTCTATTCCACTACTCTGTAAATAGTTAGTCTAGTCACATTTGTATATTTAATAAAAAATTTGAGTCACATTGAATAATATTCCATATTTATTTTCTGATGTAGAGACGCAAGAGCATTACACTCATAATAATACATTTCTTCCTAAATGTTCAAAATGATTGTGAACGTACTCCCTCCCTGTTCTCTCTCTGGTCTGTGATCAAAAGATAGCAGACATTCATAAGGTGTACCTGAGTTCTCTGTTGCTGGCCTACGTTCTGCAATATCAGAGACCCAGTCTGCTGTCCTGCCCCCTGCTGAGCCTGCTTATAGCCAGCCTGCTAGCCAGGTACCTCCAGGTAACACTTAACTTTAACTAATTCACCACACAGATATATATATATATATATATATATATATATAAATAATCGAATATTTGGTGCATCCCTAATATATATTAACACACACACACACACACACATTATTGTGTGTGTGTGTGTGGAGTATTTTGGTTGTGTAATCTGTCCTTTCAGAGTCTGCATCTTTCCTTTTTTAGCAAAACATGAAAATGGGCCCCCTGGTGGCGAGACTTATGAAGATTGTGCTGCATCTTTACCTGGTCTTCACCACAGGCATCACCTTCAACTACCTGGTCAAAGTAAAGTCAGGCAATAATTATTGTATGGAATAAATGTTTTATAATATTCAATTGTCTTTTCCTTAAAGCTGTTTTCTTCATTTTGTAGAAGATTCTTCCAGCCAACCAAAGTGATTTTATATTGAAGTTTCTGGAGGTCAAGTTTGGACTAAATTCAACTACGTGAGTTTTAAGTTCTTGAGATAAACACACACATCTGTATACCCTCATGTTCCATTAAAAAAAGGATAGTTTGTGATAATCAGCATCATCTGTTCTTGTTGCTTGGCTCAGGGAGTTCATCCCAAACCTGCTCTTGTGTGAGGAAGGTTTTCAGTCTCCAGGACAGGATTTCTTTCTGCGTCTCACGCAGGCCTCCGTCCTGCCTTTCTACGTGCTTGTGCTTCTAGTGTGCCTGCTCTCAACCTTACAGACCATCTACAGAAGACTCAGGTATTTATGTGTATTTGTGTCTGCTGGGAAAGGTTTCCTGCAATTTTTTTACCCAAATGTTTTCAGTCTTTTGACAAACGTTTAACCGCAGAATTTGTCTTTGCAGATATGACTTGTGGCTCTCCGCCTCCTTTTATATTTTAATATTTTTATATTTAAATTTAAATTGCTTGTTGTCTTCCCAAACAGCATCTGAGAGACTGTGAGAGAGTGTAAAGTCAAGTCTCCATTTGTCATACGTGAACACACCACACACCACACAGTATGAAGAGTGTGAAATTCTTCTCTGTATTTAATCCCTTCACCAAGTGAAGCAGGAGGCAGACAGGAACACAGCCACTGGCAGTCCTGGGATTCAAACCCACAGCCTTCTGATCACAGGGGCAACTCCCTAACCACCAGGCCACCAGCTGCCCAGCAAAAATGGGATAAAATATACCTTAACGAAGGACTAGATTAAATAGTTTGGCAAAAAAAAAAAAATCTAATCTAATTTTCACAATTTTGGTTGCTCAGCCAAGACATGTTTAGAGTCCAAATTTTCCCGGAGTTTTGAGGCTAATATCACTAAGAAACAGTAGATGTTGATGGTTAATCTGTTATCTTTTCCGTAAAAACACACCAAAACTTCTCTCACGCCACTCAACCTACATCCAGCTCTTCGTTAAGGAGCTGTAGACTTGTTGATGTGGTTTAGGGCTTAGTATGACCTCACAGCTATGGAGAGAAGGTTAGAGAGGATGGATCTTGGATTAGATTTCTCTACATTTGTGATGGTCATTGTCACAAAGCTTATTCTAGATCAGTGCTCTTGCTCATCAAGTGTTTTTTAAAAACAAACCCTGTCCTTAGAAAGGTTGCCTGAAGCATTCAGCTACACTGTCATATTGTGTTATTACCCGCACTGACAAATCTGCGTCACCTTAACGAAGAGCTGAATGCACTTTGAGCAAGTTAAGAGAAGTTCTGATGTATGGCAGAAAATATTTGAGTGGCTATTGACTTCTAGTCTTTGTTAGCAGTGCAGGCGATGTTTTTAAAAACCGGCTTGGTTCCAAGATGTAGTGCCTTAGAGCCCCTCCAATGTATGCCGCTTATTGATCGGATGATCAGGGCAACATCCTAGCAACACCATAGCAACTAGCTATACCTTAGCAACCACCTAGTAATATCCACAGTTTCCATAGCAACTGCCCAATCACATTTTACATTTTCTCGTGGAAATGCAGTCTAGTTTTAACTACAACCATGTCCAGCCTGATGGACTGCCTCTGGAAAAGTGGAATGGAATGGAATGTAAATTCTTGATGTGTGTGTTTGCAGTGGCGAGCGATTGAAAGACAGCGTGCAGATGGAGGATGGGCGGATAGGTGAGCGACCGGAGGTGATCTACCACGTGTTCCACTCACTGCTGTTCGGGGCTCTCGCTATGCTGTTCCAGGGGTACTTATACCTGCTGTACTTTCTACTGCTTATTACACTCCTGAACACAGCTAGCCGAAAACACTAGACTGTGCTGAGCAGGGCATCTTGGATACATACATATACATATATATATGTGTGTGTGTGTGTGTGTGTGTGTGCGCCGTTCAGAGTAACAAGAGGTTTCTTGTTTTTCTCCCCTGCTGTAGGACGAAGTACCTCTGGACACCGTATGTGTGCGCCTTCACTGCGTTTGGTGTATGCTCTCCGGAGCTCTGGATGACCGTGTTCAGATGGATTAGACTAAAGTCCGTCCATCCTGTAGTGCTGGTGGGTGTGCATGAGTGGCTCAGTGGGTGTAAGGTTAAATAAATGCTTAATATGCAGTTTTCTTTCTCTACCCACTGATGCTACTGTTTAAATTCACAGGCACTGATCCTGAGCACGGCAGTACCGACAATCATTGGCTTCAGCTTATGGAGAGAGGTGAGAATGAGTTTGTGTGTTCTGTTAAACTGTTTACTAGGGCTGCAACAATCGAATATTTTCGGAATCGAGTATTCTGTCGATTTTTTCATCGATTAATCGAGTAATCGGATCACACTTTTGCGTTTTTAAACAACTCTATCAATAGTGTGTTATGCAACATGAAAGGCCTCTTAAAATGAGCAAGCAATTGGCTGTTATTCCTCACAAAAAAAGTTTTTTATTCAAACTCAACACTTTTATTAGATCAAAGCTTAAAACCTTTGGGTTACTGGCTCCAGAACTAAGCCCATTTAATCAACCTTTCTGTGAAACATTCATGATGTACATGAAAAAACTATGAAATTCACAAACATAGGTTAGCCTATTTGTCCTTAGTTTTATTTTAATAAAAAAAAAGAAAAAGGGGTGTACCCCCTGCTATAGCCCATCTGAGAATAAATAATAAATAACAAAAAGTATAAAGGTACAAAATAGTAAAAAGAAAATATAAATAAACAATTCAAGTATTACTAATAATCCAACTTAAACAATACAGTTCAGTTTCCAGTTGTATCCAGATGAGGTAGGTAGGTAGAATGTTTGTCTTTGTGCAATGTTATGTGCAAGATAGTGAGTGCTTGTCTTAGAGCAATGCATGTGCAAAATAGAGAGAGAGAGAGAGATAGAGAGAGAGAGAATTTGTCTTAGTGCATGTGTGTGCAATGCATGTGCAAGCCTTTAAAAGAGCAAGTGGTGGTTACAATGCAAAAAGGTCAGCATATTGACATGGTCAGAAGTAAGGCTTGCCCTACGCTTTGAGGCAATGTTTCCAGCAGCAGAGAACAAACGCTCTGAGGGCGTTGAGGTGGCTGGAATACTCAGAAAAGACTTTGCAAGCTTTGCCAGGTTTGGGTATCTTGCTGCATTTGCTCTCCACCATGGCAGTGGATCCTCTTTTTTGGAGAGAGGATGTTCACCAAAATATTGTAAGACCTCCCTCTGCACCTCTTGATTTTGCTTCTCCTCCTCATCCTCTTCATCACTGCTATTGGAGTCTGATGATGATCCAAGAACACTGAGAAATGATCCCTTGGCTTGAGTAGCTGGGCGGTCTTCTATGTTGGTGGTGGATTCATTTCCCCTTTCATTGGACTGTCTTTCTTGCCTTTTGACAGTTAGTGCCATTGTTTGAATTGTGCTTTGGACCTTAAATGATTCTTCAGAAGGCAAGAACTTAAGTTTTCTGAACCGGGGGTCCAAGGCAGCAGCAAGTAGGGCAGTGTTAGGGTCCTCAGGTTTAAATACAAACAGGTCTTCCCACCTGTCAGTGATCTGTTCAGCTGCAAGACCCTGAAATGCCCTCACTGGTGCAGTTTCAAAAGCTGAACTCGGGGTGGATTTCTTGAGGGTCTGTACCAGCTGTGGAAGCACAGACAGGGTCACATATTGTTCCCCACTCAGGAACACTGTAGCCCCCTCGAAAGGTTCAAGGATCTGAGTCAGCTCTTCAGCCATGATCCACTGCTCCGGCTTCAGATCCAGATAGTGATGCTTTCCCCGTGGGTTGACTGCAGGATCGGAAAGAGCTGCAGTCACTGGCCATCTCTGTTCAAGGAGCCTGGATAGCATATGAAGTGTACTGTTCCACCGAGTACTGACATCCTGTACCAACATGTGCTGTTGCACTCCCATTTGCTGCTGCTTTTCTTTAAGTTTTGTGCAGGTCAGTTCACTCTTTTTAAAGTGCTCCACTAGGCATCTCGCAGAGGCCACACAACTTGAGATGGTTTTGTTATTTTTCAGTGTATTTTGCACAACTAAATTCAGTGTGTGCCCTGCACATCTAACAGAGGCCCATCCGTGTCTCTCTTTCAGAATTCTGGCAGCTGCCACTACATTGGCCCCATTGTCATGAACAACTGCCTTCACCTTTTCAAAAGGAATTTGAAATTTGGTAGCAGCCTCCTCCAGCCAATCTGCAATGTTTGTGGCTGTATGTCTCTCCTCCAGAGGCATTGTAGTAAGGGAGAGGGACTTCATTTCCCAATCATCTCCCAAAAAATGACATGTGACCCCCAGATAAGCCTCTGTGGCCACACTCGTCCAAATGTCTGTTGTTAGTGCAACACAGTCTGTCTCCTTAAGAACACTCTTTAATTTCTCTGTTACTTCTGAGTACTTTTGCTCCATCATATTTGTGAAATGTGTTCTTGAGGGAATGGTGTATTTGGGATTGAAAGCTTTAATCATATTCTTAAATCCTGTGTCCTCCACCATGGACAGTGGGCGCATGTCTGTGATGAGCATATTCAAAATGCTGTTGGTAAAAACTGCAGCTTCTTCCACAGTGCATGAGGGACCTGTCCGGACGAAGCTGTCCATGCGCCGCTGTGATGTACTGTGGGGAAGAAGAAAAAAACATTGATTTGTACAACAAATGCTATAAACTCACCCAAAAGTAAATCTATATGCTAATGAATGTAGATTTGTCCATCTGTTGCATTTATTATTACTACCTTATGTATGGGGAAGGCGTGTTTTGAGATGTAACCTATCTCGCTCTGTGTGTGTGTGTGTGTGTGTGTGTGTGTGTGTGGCGCACGCGGGAGGGAGAGATGAGGAGGGATGAATTACATGAGTGAGATCTTGGTGTATTTGCTCTCTTGCTACTTATCATGCCTCGTCACTATCGACTCATAACACAGGCTACAAATAATTACAAATAATGTACGTTCTAAGAAGCGCTCATGTTCATATCAGTTAGCAATCATAAAAATACGATACCTTGTAGAAGCTCCGAGTCCGCTTGGAGAAGTGCAGTTCACGTGAGGATGCTTTCGGTTCAGGTGCTGCAGCATTGACGAAGTACTATTATGGTAGGCCAGGTCCGTTTTACAGTGTATACACTGCACTACGTTGTCCACCTTACGGAGCGTAAAATGGTCCCACACTTTAGACATTTTCTGCCTTTTACGCACACCGGTATCTTCATTTTCCGCCATTGCCATAGAGCTCAAAATAAATCGCGCCACCTTAAATCTTTGAAATGCGCTTCAGTTAAAACAGTCCGTGTAAAACAATGATACCGGTGCTGCGCAGTAGTCTACAAAGCGGGAGTGATACGATAATAGATGGACTTTGGTGACGAATTAAACGAAGCCTCGAGGCAAAGAATTTTCCTCGAACATTTTTTGTAGTCGAATCATTCGAGTTACTCGAATAATCGTTTCAGCCCTAGTAAAAACCCAATAAATAAATGTAATAAATAAAGGGGACCTAGAGATTATTGTCAATATCAAGTTTCTTTACCAGGTTGCACAGCCTCAAAGCATTCTTGCTCTCCATCAGCTGAAGAAAAAAGTATAGATTTTTGTGGAAAATGTAGAAGTTTACTAGAGATTTTGACCATCTATCCTTATGGAAAAGAAGAAAAAAAATTGTTCACTTTATGGACCATTTCCTGACAACTGAGTTTGGTTCCTTCAAAGAGAACTGTATGTGAAAACCCCCTTATCCATCCATGCTTTAGATAATACAAAAAGAAGACATTTCACTTTGTTCTGAATGACTGAGTTATAGAAGGTCTTTAAATGTATGCGCAGTTGCTTGTTATAGTTATGTGCTTTATAATGATAATACCCCTTGCATGAAGAAAACTGATTAACTGATTAACTTTTCCATCATGTACATTGACTATTTACGTTAAATCTGTTATACATAGGACATCCAGCAGATCCAGAGTTTTTTCCTCATTTTCTTACATTTTGTACCTTTTAGTTTAAGAGATTCTGCAGCATAAGATGCATCTTATGTGATTTACTGGCAAAATGTAACTTTTTTCTTTTTTTCCCACCAGAGAAAGGATTCTGTGTGCGTGGTGACCTCTGTCCTTTCGACCATGGCAATGACCCACTGATTGTCGACGACGTAGCCCTGCCCACCATGATTCCTTTCCCGCCTCCTGTCATGCCCCCCACCCGCATGCACCTTCCCCCCATGAATGAGCCACCTCCAGGCATGCCCATGCCAGTGCCCATGCCCTCCCACGGACAGCCTCCGCCACCGGGCATCTACCCGATGCCAGGTGAGTAAACATGCACCAGCTTGTTCTGTTTGTGCCTGTTGCTTGTTCTGTAGATACAGCCAAGAAGACAGAACGGATTTGTCATGAGGAAAACAGACTGGAAGACAAATAGGGGTCATCGCTGGAATGCAGATTTTTGTTTTTAATTTTATTTTTTTGCGTTTTCATCAAAAAGTGCTGCAAAGCCAGTCTTCCAGTTCTGTAGACCATGTCTACTGCATGGAGAAATGTAATTATAGTTACTGTACAGCACTTTTAATTAGAATTCTAATTAAGTTCGGTTTCATTAATTAGTTTAGACCACATACGTAAACAGCTTGTATAATCTTGATAGAAATGCACCGACAAAATGAGTAACTACGTATTTGCAGGTCACTATTCCCATCACCCAGTGTCAGCTCAAGGAGTATAAAATAAAACTCCAACGATGACGTGCTTAAATTGGTAATGCCTCTAGTATAAAAAAGTTGTGAAATATATAATTGTATTTAAAACACTTAATATGCTGGACTGCATTGCTGACTGGCACTGTTTTATCGCTATAAAGAATGCAGTTATATATTAGGGATGCCACGATTGGTCGACTAGTCACTATAACGTTGACTATCAAAATCGTCGACGACTAATTTAATAGTTGGCAGCCCTGCAAGAGTCTTGTGTAGATTTGGTCAGAGAGTAGTACAATTTCAGGGGTTATTTTTTATGTTTTGTTGGCTTTTTTTGCCCTCTCCCCCTCCCTCTATCTCTGAAAACACAAAGCTAAAGTTGGGCACCTTGTAACTTGGCCTTTCCACCTTTAAATACAGAAGTGGTTAGATTACACTCTGCCCATGTCCTGTCTCTAAAAATACCGCTATGTTTAAGGTACTAGCTTTGCACTTTATTTTTACACAGTTGTTGCAGCTAAAATGGACAAAATGCTTAAACTATTTAGATGATTCTCTTTTTAAAAACACAAGGAGGCTAGTGGTGTGCGGATCGATACTGAAATATCGATTCCTCCAATACCAGTTATGTTCTAGAATCGATTCTCATATTAAAGTATCGATATTTTAGTCATTTGGGGTAAATATTAGGCATGAGACATGATTTTCGAGTAGTCGAATATTCGATATGCTTTCAAAAATCAGTTATTTCGAATAACATTTTAGCCATATCTCACTTAAGGGACTCCCAAAAAACACGGAACAGAAATGAAGACGTTTCCCAAACAATATTTCATGTAATGCATTAATTCAGCCTGAAGGTGTCACTAACAGTCAAACTCCCTACAGGCACGGT
>JBBPCY010000130.1:2773641-2788072 GCA_037974405.1 Brachyalestes nurse
TTTATATATATATATATATATATATATATATATATATATACACACACACACAGTACACGTAGCAATGTGTAATAAGTAAAATAGATAAGTGCTGTGTTAAGTAGGTGGATCAACTGCTGGATCATTAAGAATTTCTTAAAAAGATAATTCGGCCACATGACTGACTTAAACGAGTAAAACGGTAAAAGTGGAATAATCATAACATTTATACAACTGCCTCATTTTTAAAAATACAGAACCGAACTCAGTTTTACGCAGAAATCCCCACAATAACGCAGAAACTGCAAATATCCTCCACCTTTTTTTTGCTTTTTTGTGGCAATAAATAAATTTTTTTTCTGGATGTTTTCACACAAGGGGACCTACTAACCTCGCTGCGGTGTCCCAATACTTTTGACACTCAGACACTTCAAACTCCACAGTTCGGTAGATCTCCAGGAGACCTTTCCAACGAACCCTCATTTGTAATTTTAGCCTGAGTAGATCAGGTTTTATTCTCCGAAAACCGGGTGTCCTAATACTTTTGTCCAGCAACCTTCCAAGTTGCATATCTCGGCGGGGAATTTAAATTAAAATACGGGTTTACCTTGAAAAGAGGCGAATATGGGTTTACCCGTAAAGAAAATGTAAAGGTAATACATTAACCTGAGTCTAAAATGAAATTAAAGTGTTCTAGGAGCATGTTTGGCGGCATATTAGGGTTTACACTATAAAAATAGGCATTTTTTTTTTATACCAAAACACAACGCTGTTTTTCCACTAAACGTGGGTGCTCTTGGAACGTACCCCTCCGCGAAAAGCGAGGGATTACTGTATATATACTATATATACACTATTATTTCTTGCAGTTTGTAAGATATATAGATGAATTCGTCATTATTCCATTCATCATGAATTACATCATAAAGGACTTTTCATTAGACTGCTAGACGTGCTCTTTGAATCAGATTCTGCCACTGCGGTAAGTCTTTCATTCTTAAAGTGAGAATAAGTAGGAATAACGTTTGGCCCAAAACAAAGTCACACTACATTGTAAACATCCAAATCGGAGCTCACGTCACTGACTTGTATAACCATGTTTATACAAGCGTTTTAATGGGGCACAAATTGCGCTGTGGAATGTTCTGTAAATGAACCGTAAATTGCAGACGACGTCCCTAACAGTGCACATTGTGATTATAACTTGGAAAATGGGCCAAAGCACTGATGTTCTTTTATTATTTTTTTTTTTTGTTACAAAAGATCAATTCTCTGCGCTCGCTTTCCCGGCTCTGTGTGAAAAGCCTTTCTTTATTGAGGTGGACGAGTGAGAAAAACGCTGGTCCTCAAAGTCTCGTTCAGACAAAACTACTACTATTCTTTCATCAGGTGGGGTTACACACTGAAACATGAAATTCTGGAATGAAATAAATAAATCAGCCTAACAGAGTGAATGAAAGCCTGAGTGTATATGTAAATGGACATTTTACATTTAACACCCAATTAACAAACTATTATCAAGCTTTAATATATTAAATTCAACATTATTGGTATGTTTAAACTCGACTTCCCTCATAAATCATTTACAGACGAAACCAAACATTTCAACATGGATAAAGTCCCACCTTAAAAACCCTTTACTGATGCACACATGAACAGTCCCATTTGTCAAATGACATTTTGTTCGTTAATTGAAAATAAATACCCATCTCCTACACAAAGCACTTAAAGATGGAGTTTTTCAGTTAACTTTAGGGCACAACGTCTATCTGCTGAATTTAACATAGAAACAAAACCTAAAAATATAAAAAGGTGCCACAATGTTTAAACAAGCCACATTTGTCTGTTTACGTAAATTCAATTCAGCAAGAGTGATTGCATTAACATGTGGTCATGTTTTTTTTTTTGCTTGATATGAGATAAAATAATCATTCAAGCGCTGGTGTTAAAAAGGAAAGGGAGTTGCTTTTATTGAGATACTTTCACACACATCTCTTAAGACAAAACTATCCTCCGTTCCTTGCTGAGGTTTTTTTTTTTTTAAAGGATTCTCCATTATGACCGATGTGTTAAAAGAAGAATACTAAACAGACCTACAAAATGTGACGTACAAATCCCTGTAAAAGGAAAAGCTTGACAGGACATGCTAAATACGGCTAACAACCTGTGAATGGAAGCTAGCCAGCTAGCAGCAACTAATTAGCATGATGAGATTTGCATAATGCTAACTGGTGGCTGTTGGTTTTCATGCATTCTTAAAGGTTTTCTGACAGAGTTCTTCCTTGAAATGAGCTAAGATGACGACTAAAGTATAATGAGGCTGCATCCGTCCAGTGAGGTGCATTCAGGTTCATCTGTTTGGTTTAGGGTCAATCTTAGTGCTGCATTACAGGGGTCTAGAGAATTCACTCCTGCTGCCAAGTGCAATGTTCGTACAATACAAAGAAATACTGACTGATTTTGTAGGTATGGGATTTGTTCAGGGCACTTCCAAGTGTGTCCTATCACAGTTCTAGTTTATAAAGTTAGTCCAAGTGTGTTCACTATGCTCTCCTCGTCCTGCAGGACTGTGCGTGAGAGCAAACAGGAGGTTCAGAGTTAGACCGAGCGAGGATCAGAGTTAGTTCACTGCATTGGGAATACCCTCGGGAATAAGGGAGGCGAAGAACGTAGTGATGAAAGACCAGGCGGAAGAGAAAAAGCCCAGGTTCATCACTCTCTCGGCATCATCGGTTCCATCTCCTCTTTGTTCATCGTCGTCTTCGCCTTCATCTGCCAGTCTTTCCTGAGAACCAAAGAGAAAGAAAGGAAAAGAAAGAGTGAGATACAACAAGAGAAGGAGAGGGGGAAAATAAATAAATATAATTGGTACATCCCTGCATTCCTCAGGTCATTACTGTAACCCATAATTGTCACTGTATTTATTTCAGATAATTTAAATATGAACAGTGATTCAAGTGTATTGGGTAGAAATGAGTGTAGAAAAATAAAAAGTGCAGGTGTAATGGAGAGAAGACTCACTTGATCTCAATTTTGGCTCAAGACGGCAAGAGGAAACATCAGAGGGTTCATTTTTGGGGCACGAATTTAGAAGCTTCTATCACAAAAACTGTCAACTGGCCAGAGTTATAAAAGACACACCGACTAAAAGCGGAATCTGCATTCGGATCTAATGGAATTACAAGATAACACAGGGCTGGAAATTGTAGAAACCTCAGTGAGTGTGACACTCAAACCGTGCTACAAGCAAGAAAAAACAGAAGAGCTGCTGTTCCTTAGGTGTCTGGGAATGTCAATGCAAGACACGATCAAACTACCAGCAAGAACAGTCTGTCCAAAATTACACTAAGAGGGCTTTTTATAGTAGAAAGCTCTCACTACAAAGATGAATGACCATCTGAGAGGTTGCTGTTTTGAAAACCTGGCCTGAATGCTTGACCCCTGCATTATGGGGGTCCAGTGGCTCTGTTCTGCTGTGGGGGGCATTCTGTTGACATGGTTTGGGTCCATTTTTCTGCTCAAAAGGCATATTGAGGCTGTTCTTGTGGCTCATGGTGGCCAAAGACCTTACTGAGACACTGGCAATTTATCAGCAATATCTACCATTTCACAGGTTTAGAAGTTACTGACTACAACATATCTGTTGCTTCACAGTTTACCAGCCCCCCCATGGTCAGTAAAGATCTGAGGTATGTATGAACAGGTGGTAAACACTCGCACACAACCACTGAAAGGTTAAGCAATACTAATTTACAGCACTTGCCAGCAGTTGGTGTCATCTAAAATGAGGTTTATTTTTTTGAATTAATTTTTTTAAATTAGTCACCATTTCTTGTAGGTCGTTTTGATTCTCTGCGTTTGGCTCATCGGGATTGGCGGGGTCAGCGATGTCCTGAAGCTCGTTGTCCAGGTTAAAGGGCAACCAGCCAGCTTGATGCCTGTGATCAAGTTAGAGAGAGATTATGCAGCATCTACACCTACATACTTCAAAACCTCTCTACCCAAAAAGCAAACAAACCAACAAACGAAATTACCACAATCTATTCCAAACACAAACCATGAACACAGCCAGCCATGTGGCTTCCTTTACGCCAATGTTCCTCCTGTTCTGCACATTTCTATAGATTTCCTGCTGCCCACAGAGCACCAAACTCATCGACTACTTAACCAGCCCATCACAAGGATGTTAGAAATGAAACACAATGTAAAATCTGCAGTGCTGGGATGCTCCAAAAGCAGAATTTGAAACCCTACCTCAGAAATTAAAGTGGATAACCATCAACGTGTCCCAGTGACACTTTTTTAAAATAAACTGCAGCTTCTAGAGTTTTTGTTAAAAACTTTGACTCTGATTGCTGTATTAATCTGTATTAAATGTACTCATATTTGAACCATTTATACTGCTTGCTGGACATTAAGACTGTTGTAATTTGGAGGCATTTGTTCATAAGTGTACGCTTTGATGCTAATCTAAACTTGGCTTATGCGCAGGCTTCATATTAGAAGTGGAGTGACATGAAAACAGCAGGACTAGCAGATAAAAATCGTAACAATGGAAATTTTATCTCGTCTCTGCTTCTGTCTAAACTGCAGAGATGAAAAGAACTGTGCTTTACTTCTTTTTCTAATGTGTATTATGTAATAAAACAAGATATTTTCTTATTTTCTTAGAGGACAACACCAAAAACCCCAGAGAGATGGTAATCTTGTACAACTTCATGTGTTCAGTACAGTAGGCATGAATCTAGGGGTGACTCACAGGTAGAGAAGCAGCATGCCTCCCGTTACCATGACGAAGCGGCTGAAGGATGAATAGAAATATACGATGCTGAGGAGAATGACAGCTCGGGAAGCTGTGTACACCCAGTCCAGCCAATCACGGTTCAGATCCTCCTCATTCTGCCCCTCCCCAACTGGGGCAATTTGAGGGTTGCCCCGGACAGGCCCTCGGTCCTCTCTGGGAGGGGCATCTGAAGGTGGGGTCGACTGTTGGGGTGGTCTATGTGAGTTAGCCCATGCCTGACTGATAGAAAGAAATGAGGGAGTGTGAGATTGGGTTCAGCGCCTTTGAGAAATTGTGTGTTACTACTGGAGAGTATGTAAATAGTACATTAACATGCTGTACAGTAATGCTACTGTTTACACTGCCTGGCATGTTGGGTTTTTCAAAATATTTTGAGTAAAGCTGGGCTGATATTTATCATTATAAGACATATCACAATGTCTCAATATACTTTTCTGATAACATATGTGATTTTGTAAGTGCTTAAAGAATACTGACCATCTTCATGTTTCATTATACATGGAGCATACTTAGACCTGCTTAATCGGATTTTGTATAGTGCAGTTTGGGAAACAAAGTTACTTAAAGTTTTTGTTTTTTTTAATGTGGCACTACTGGCTCCTTTTTGCCAGTTCCAAAATATAAATGTTGTGACGTGTGTCATGAACATCTGTTAAACTTCCATATTGTGAGATTATATTTGTGCCCCCTCACCCACCACTACAAATGAGACTAACCCTGTTTAATTACAGGAAGAAACACCACCATTTGAAAAATATGTGACAATAAAAGGGATCGTGCCACATTAGAATAATGCATTTTACCCCTTATTGTTATACGCAAACCTTTCAGCTTTGGGATAAAGGGTTTGAACATGTGGTTTTTAACAACAGTTTGGAAAAGAGAAGTCTGAAAATCATTAAGCACAAAGCGCTCTTCATACCAAAGCGGACACTTTGATGAATATGAAGTGTTTTATGTTAACAAAAACCATTGCAGGTGTGTTTCTCATATTTTGCATGCAACTTTTTAAATCAAATGTTACAATATTTTAAAATAAAAGAAATTTGGTGGGCAGTGTATGTGAGTGCACTGCAGAGAGTGTGGCATTAACAGTATAGTAATGTGACTCTTAGTGCGAGTCTAGTGAAGGTATTTTATTACAGCCATGTAATGTGAAGACCTTTGGAGTAATGTGTGTGCGTGTGTGAGAGAGAGAGTCCAGACGTGTCTTACTAGCTCACGTGGTAATGCCAGGCATAGAGCTGTTGCCACCAGAGCAGAGTCATTGGGTTGTACATGGGGTAGTGTGGTATGCGGGCGCTGGGCTCATGCTGGCCAAACCACTGACCCCATGCATACCTGCACAAAGCACAAAACACCATACATTAACTTTCAGCCACAGTACACTTTCTCTCTCTCCCAATTGTGTACTGGTACAGTAACAACAAAATGAGAAAAGACAATATAGTGATCTCTAACTACACATTTTTGTGGAAACAACCCAAAAACTCGCATTTACCCAAGTGTGGAGGGGTGATTATGGACAGCTCCTGAATTTTGGGTCAACCTGCCAGGGATCTCGTCTGAAGAAGCTGATTGGATGTTATTGCCAGGGGTGGAACGTCCAGAGGTGTCAGCATTCTGCCAGAGAAACAGAATAATTACAAGAAATGAGGTCCAGAAATGTATTAAACTAAATTTATGTGCATGAAATTATATAATTTTTATCAGCTTTTAACTATTTAAAAGTGTGATATACAAAACAGCACTGTTGTCATATTGGCACTTATCCATTAAAGGTGCACAGTCAAACCAGACTGTGAAATTAGTTTTGTTATTTCATCTTTGACATTTCTGTGTTGTATTATACTGCCACCAAGTCCTACCTTGACAGCTCCTACTCATGATTGTAGAGACAATGAATATGATGTGTGCTTAAGTGGTTCTAGCCTGAAGCAAAATGGACATATAGGGAATAATATGTTTTGTATACTTTAGCTTTTTCTGCTTTTTCTTTTTTTCTCAAAGAGATTAAGTTGAATTTGAGTTACTGTAAGAAAATATAGAGCAAAGGATGCACATGTTTTTGACCCAGGTAGGAGGATTGGATGGTATATGCAATGCATTTTTGCACGTGGATGAGAGTAAGACGCTAAAACATCTAACCTGCAGTGCTCATTTGTGGCTGCTAAACTAAAACACACATAATTTAACATTTATCTGTCGATACAGACACAAGTCTCCCACGTGCACTCCTATCTTATATTTTTCTGACATGATTTAGAGACCTGAAGGAAAACCCACAAGTTGTTGGAAAGTATGTGAGAAATAGGTTAACGATCTGAAAAGTACTTTTTGTTATTATGATTGTTAATATGAACAAAAATAACATTGATATACAAAAATCAACAACTTCACACACTCATTGTAATAAAATAATACATAATTCTGTTTGAATATTAACAATTTGTAGACTAGGATCTGTATTAGCCTCCTTCCACTGAGTAGTAAGTATAAAGAGAAAGAGAAGGCATTAATGAGGCACTATGGGCAGGTGATTGTTTCACCACAAGCTCACTGTACTTAAATCACTGCTTGTTTGCATGTTTTATTACAGACTCACGAATCAAACACAGAATAATGTGCCTGTTGCTTCTGCTACACCTTTCTATGCCACTGAGTGACGACTGGCCATGGTGTGTACTACAGTGCAGTGTGTTTGTAGGACTCGTTCTTGTCTGTTGAAGAGTATTTGTGTCTCACCGCTGGCTGGATCTTGTTGCTGTTTCGCCTGCGTGCTGTGGGAGAAGGGGGCGGGCTGCGTGAAGCACAAACCAGATGCAGCATGTGGAATTCATCCTGCTGTAGAGGAAACTGAACACTCAGCATGGTTTTCCGAACATGACCAGAGTTCACAGAGATAACACAGCAGCTAGAGACTTCAAATAAGACATTTAAAGACACGCCTCCTCAGAGGAACTGGGTCTGCACTTTGCTAATGTTAACAGGACTTAAATACTGTCAAAGTTGCGGATCAGAGTTCACAGCCTCAGTCGTTCGCAGAGTTTTTTCTTAAAACTGAACTCAAAATTTTAGAGTTAAATTGTAAAAATATAATGTAATAATTTTGTAATATAAGCCTTAACATAAATTCAGCTTTGTAAAATATAACTATATCTTTTTTAATACTGTTGAGAGAACATAAAGCAGTCGTATACGACAATGCGTCTTGGGATGGTGAAATACCGCTGAACTCAGAAGCTGGAGGTTTGAAAGTAGCCAATCCGAGAGCGCTATTTATTTCTCCTTGCTGTTGATTGGCTGCTGCATTGTGACGCATCTCTGGCAGGTGCAGAGATTTCCTGTGTGGAGCTCCACATTATTTTTAAGGGTCTTGTATTAAGCTGAGTTTAAACCTAAACTAAAGTGCTTTGGGAGCATATTTGGGGTTTACACTATAAAAAATAGGCATTTGGTTTTTTACCACATCCCAAAAATGCGCAGTTTTTCACAATTCATGGGTGCTTTCAGGGGTCTACTGTACTGCTCTTATTACTGCATTGATATCCAGTGCAGGAATGTGTGTTCTTTTTTTGTTCTTTATCATCTGAATTATTAACAGACGCTATTCATAGCTACCTGTCACCATTACTCATTATGATACATTATTATATGGTTAATATATTACGACAGGTTAACAGTTTTAATACCTTTCTGAGCACGTCTCTGAGTTTACAGTGATCCTGTAGGAGCTTTCCGGAATACACCAATCTTTGATCCTTTGAGCGCTGCAACGAAGACCATTAAGAGATTTACAAACACATGTGAACACACAGACACACACGGAAAACAAGCTCTGCCCTTCAAACACTTTACTAAGAACAGTGGGGAAAAAAACATGACAATCTGTAAAATGTCAACAGGCCTACATTTCATTCACATTAGTGGGTGTCCTTGAAGACTGGAACTGTGTCACAGCCTGGTTTACGGACTCCTTGGCACGGATGTTTAACTGAATAGAGAAGGCTTAACCGACATTAGTGTATTACGCAGTCATTCAGGACAAAGATCACAAGTTTCCTACAGAAATAAGCCACTGGGTTCCATTAGAAGTCAGTGTTGTTTAAGTTACTGTATCTTGTAATGACTCTTTCAATGATCAATGATAATACAGAAGCTTTTAGCCTTTTTTTAAAATTATTTTGCCTTTTTTAAATTATTTTTGCCTTATTGTTTATTATTCCTGGAGGACAGCGCTTTTAAATATAATGGCGATTTCTTGATCTATTTAAGAATGAACCTCACTCTGAACAAAAGCCCAAACATCATGACCTCCTTCTCTCTCATGCTCAGGCAGAGGATTTACACCGAAATAGCATTGACCACATGACCCGACCCCAAGCCATGATCCCATTTCTTATTTTCATAACTCTTTCACAACCACGGTGGTAATAGATTTCAGGAGAGCCTGCAGAGTTCCCCACTCAGTCCTGTCTCTCTGTTATCCAGGCTGTCGGTACAAGTGGTTGCTACAGTAACCCGGCTCTTTTCCCTACAGTCAGTCTCTTTCCTCAAGCTTGATCTGTCGCAGCCTACAAACCACAAGGTGGCTTTATTAGAGAAACAGACAAGCCATAGCAGTGTTAAGATTCATTATACATGCTTAAAACACTTACTTGCATGAATATACCTGAATAAACAGGGCAGGGCTTCTGCATTACGCAGTTTTCTGACACTCGTTTGCTCGCAACATACTATCTATATTGCACAATGCACAGATGTCTCGTCACTTTATTCTATTTCAATACCACTTTATCTCCTCGTTTCTCTTTCTATCCCTTAAGAATATTTTTTGTTATTTTTTTTGTTGATGTGTGTTTTGCTTTTATAGGATGTCCTATGGTGCTGTAAAATACAAACTGGAACCCGAATTTCCCGAAGGGAACCTCGCTAAGGGATCAATAGAGTTTCTTTCTATCGATCTATCTATCCCTTCATGGGCAAACAGCAAACCACACTACAGACAAATCTTCTAAATATACTGTAACAATAACGAAAACAGCAAAATCATGTAGTATGAAAGAGTCAATACTTCAGTACACAAAAGTGTGTTTAAACGACCACAAAAATGTCTTCGCCACCAGAGAATTTATATTTAAAAAGCTGCTAAGCTGGGCAATAAATGTCTGCTCTGATTTATAGTTAATATACACTGTTGCTGCTCATTTTTTTTCCATTTTCACTCTTCTGCATCATTTGTAGACAGCAGCTACCCTCTACATTAAAACTTATGGGACGAATTAACCACTAAAATGCTCCAAAATGATCTGGAATAAAAATGCTTTATATCAAATGAAAAGACAAAAAAGGATGTTTTTTGTCTTTCTCCTGTTTTAGCCTTTTCAAATATTTAGAGATACTCTCTATTATTAGTAGTTATCATTCAGGAGAGTTGGGGTAACGCATGATGCCATTACTGTCGATGGCTGAGAGCCCCATCCCAGGGTGAGAGAGAGAGACTCATTCACACTTTTCTTTTTGTTTTGATATGATATTCTATAGCAATGCAACACTTTTCAGAATCTAATCTAACCTCACAGTTCCACAAACATTTTGCCAGAGCCTGGTTTTGTTTTCAAGACACAGTCTTCTTTTTCTACTTTTGTTGTTTAATGGCGGTTGGCAAACAGCTTTTAGGTGATTTCCCACCACCTTCTGGTGGTTAACTGTGTCCCATTTTTTATTTCTTCCCTTATCCCCATCCCTTCCTTATTTCTGTCTTAACTTCTGACTTTCTTTGTCACGTGTTGTTTAGAAATTGTTTGACAGGTGTTGTTTAGGAGCACTGAGCGTTGAGGTGTACCGAGCATGCAGTTGAATAATAGACGATGATTGAGTTTAGCTTACGAGTGTAAGAAACGGATGTAGACTTCTTGAGCACTGATGTACGTCGCTCTGGATAAGAGCGTCAGCTAAATGCCATAAATGTAACTCACCCGGTCCCCCATGTCATCATCTATTGCGATGTTTCATTACAGACATTATCATATGCTAATTCAGTAAACACTTCCAAACACTTCCAAGCACATTTTTTTTTCTAATCAGTGCTTCATTTAGGTTTGATCCTCACATGCCCTCATTTCTTCATCGTCAGGACTGAGTGAAAATTAGATATTTCAGGCTACCTAAACCGGCTTTGAATTTTCCTTATGGCGGATGTGTATGAGAATCAGTTTAACTGTATAATGCAGTCAGTATAATGCAGTCAGTTTAACGCAGTCAGTATAACTGCGAGGTCTATACAAAAAAAGTCTCCTGATTGCAATTACTTAAGCTTGTTAGCGGTCAGAATCATATGTTGAGGTCACAGCAAATATTCATCTGTCAGGTGGAATAAATAAATAAAAATTTAAAAAGCCGGAAGCTACTACATATTAAAAGCTAGGTCGTAAATCAGATATGACATATATCAGATAAGGGATAGATGCATGTAAATATGTAATGCTAATCCTACATTTTCCTAAACCACCTACACATACAGTCAAGGGTACATTCTCATCTTTAACGAAATGACCAGCAGACGTTCACTCACTGGTTTGCTGGGATAAACTTTGGAAAGATGCCTCTTCAGTTTCTCCACCGTCCAGTTCAGGAAACAGTTGATGGTCTGGTCATCGTATTTCTGATCAGGTGCTTTGATGACCAGGATCACAGGGCTGTCCATCACACCTTGCTCCATCTTTCAAAAATCAACATTAACAGCACATATGGAATGAACATAGTTAATACGTGCATTAACAAAGACAATACAACATAAAAATGTGGATAAACACATAAAAATAAAGTATATCAATAATTTCAGTTAGTTAAGCTCAACAGCAGGGCTGCACAATACAAAGCACATTCAAAGAGCTTCTACACGTTTATATTTTCATTGAAAATGGAAAAGGCTGCATCAGCAGTAATTGGGCGTGTCTGAGAGTTTAGCTCTGATTTCCACCTTTCTGGAGCTCAGAGAAGCTTTAAGAGGAAGACGATTTTCTTGTGGTGACGTGAAAGCAGCTTTGGATCAGTGGCTACACGCAATAAAATGGCAATAAAAAGTTGGTACCATGCTGGGGTAACTGCATTGCAAAGGAAGGTAAAGAAAAGTAAACATTAGGTGACAAAAATGATGTAAAAATTATGTAAATTGTTTTTGAAATTCTTAATAAATAAAGTTAAATAAAAAAAGTGCAGAAACCTTTTGAATATCCTTCGTATACTGTCTGTTAATCGCTAGTGCAGTATCGGCCTTTACCATACTGATCTCGCAAAAGGCTGCAATATGCAAATGAGCTTCAAACCAATCACAGTGTTTCTGACAGGGTAACCAATCACAGCTCCTGTGTGTTCTAATGAACCGAGGTCTTCATGTAATCCAATAGAGGTAGAATTACTTAGACAGGTAGATGCCTTTATTGTCACTATACAAGTACAGCAAGATAACGTTTGAAGCAAACCAGCAGACGCACATTGCGTAGGAAAAATAACAACAATATAAACAATACAAAGATATAAAGTCAGCAGTGAGTTAAGGTGCAAGTAAGATGTTGACTGAGGATATCTACACTGTGATAAAAGGAATATATACAGCAGATTAAAGGCTAATCTTGGGCTAATCTTTATCCATTAAAGACACCGATTCGCTAAGGTGTTCTTGAAGAGCCCATATTTTGTACATACCTTCATGTCTGTGTGGGTTTGTGAACCACAAATATAATTCATGTTAATTTTCTGTCTATGTTTATCCCTTAGAATGAATACTTCAAGCTATTTTAGCTGAAAAAAGAAGATATGGGCCCTTTAATATACTGAAAGATAATGCAAACCTATTACAAAATCCAGTCAAAAGTTTTTGTGCACCATAAATTTCCACCACTTATACATTTATTTAATAAACCGCAGATTTTTATTTATGTTAGGGTTAGTGTTAGCATCGGGAAGTTGCTGAGAGAACAGCTATTAATGAAAATTTGTGAAATAAAACCAGTTTCCTTTCTAAGATGAGAGAATCTGTAACTGCAGGTCTGACTCCTATTAACTGGTTGTGTGGTGATGCAGAGTCCAATTCTAGACAGTCCCTTGACTTTAAAAACACTCGTTTACGCCTTTAGCACTTAATAGCTTGTTAAATATCTAGTAATTTGCATTATAATTATAAACCTAAATGTCATTTAGGTGTCTTTTTTGTAGATCAGTGGCTATTAAAAAATGACATTTCCAGGCTTTTAAAGGCACTCAAATGGTAAACACACTGTAAATGTATTTCCTGGAAAAGAATATTGGGTGTATTGAGTGTAATTATTAAGTATCATGTAAATGTAGAAAATCTCACTGTGTAAAAACTTTTGACTGGTAGTGTATGTAGCAGTTTAACCACAATACTCATATCAAAGCTATTAACTAGTTGTGTGGTGAGTCAAATTCTGGACTCACCACACAACTGGACTGGAGAGGAAGGAACTGGAGATCATTAGCAGGTTAGCTAAAAACATTTACTGGTCAACGTTAAACACTTCACTGGTGATTCACATTATAATTTTGTTATGTGGCTTTTTTGTAGATCAGTGGCAATGAATAAAAGAAAATAAAGCTACTAAAATGGTGAACATACTGTCAGTGATCTTGTTTACTATAAATATTGAGTGTATTTTTAGTAAATATTAAGTGAGAAACATTCTAACGAGTCAAATTCTAGACTGCCCTTTAACTTTAATTGCACTCGTTCACTGTTTTAGCAATTAATAGCTCGTTAAATATCTATCACTTGAAACATTTTGACATGTAGTATGTGTCAGAGAATTCTCAAAACGCTCAGATTTCGTGGGTATCGTACAGTCGTACTCAAGTGTTTGCAGAAAAGAAGTTGAACTGGAATCCAATCTAAAGATTACATTTAGTTTCTGACCCAAACCCACATTCAAATGATAAGTTAAAAGTAAATACAGTGCATTTTAAGGAGGAACAACAAAAAACATCGAGTTAAACGTCACCTACACGAAGTGTAGAGTACTGTAATGAGGGTGTGGTTAAGCAATGTTTGTCTTAAATAAATAAAACGCCTATATTTTAACTTTAGGAAGGTCAGACAGGCTGAACGTTGACCAGTAAATGTTTTTAGCTAACCTGCTAATGATCTCCAGTTCCTTACTCTCGATTAAACACGTTAACACGGTACAGAAACACTGACAGTGAAACCTTACCGTCTGTGCAGTGGGATCCCGTTCTTATATTTTCATGTTATATCTCCATTTTTGCTGTTTTTTGTGATTTTCTGAGGAAAAACACCCGGCCAGTCTCTCCGGCTCCAGCTCCAGACAGACTCTGCCTCGGCCCCTGAACACGAGACACCAGAGCACGAGCGCTACGCGTGGACAGGAGAGTTCACAGACACACTAAATGGCCAAAGGTATTGGGACAGGATTTTGGACGAGGCCCCTTTCTTCCAGTGAAGGGCTGAATCTTAATGCTTCAGCATACCAAGACATTTTGGACCATGCCATGCCTCCAACGCTTTGGGGAAGAACCTTTTCTATTCCAGCATGAGTGTGTCCCAGTGCACAAAGCAGCTCCATAAAGACGTGGCTGGAGGAGTTCAGTGTGGAAGAACTTGACTGGTCCACA
>JBBPCY010000130.1:2806352-2824352 GCA_037974405.1 Brachyalestes nurse
GTGTATGTGTGTGTGTGTGTGTGTGTGTGTGTGGGTGGGTGTGTGGGTGGGTGGGTGGGTGTATGGGTGTGTGTGTGTATGTGTGTGTATATGTGTGTGTGTGTATGTGTGTGTGTGTATGTGTGTGTGTGTGTGTGTGTGTGTGTGGGGGTGTGTGGGTTTGGTTGTCTGCAAGATGTTGAATTCGTCCAAAACATATCATGAATTTTTATAATGTAAAGTGGCTTCATGTCTTCTATGAAGCTCCGAGGCCTAAGCTATTTATCTCTGCCAAACAAATGCCGAAGTACCTTCAGAGACACATTAATACAATAAGAATAATATAAAAACAATAAGAATTTGCATTAAATTGGATTATATATGAATTATTTATTTGTTACTTTTTAGACATACAGAGAAACACTGCAGTGTGGCTGTTTTAGCAGAAAACTCTGATATGCTGATTATTATTTTAGAGCACGCCGTTAGAATCTGCCAGTGTTGATGCTGTCCATCACTGTATGATTCAACCAGTGTGTTATCTCCAGAACCACACACTGCCAAACCAGCTCAGAAGTGTTCCTGCCCAAACCCTTTTAGAAACCAGTGAGTTACATCACGTTCCCCACCGCTGACAGAACCGGCCCAGTTTAGCGAGTTTTCCTTTACGTCTTTTGTCTCCAGGGGGTTTGTGCCTGTAGGGGCGTACGTGTTTTTGTGAAACTAAGAAAAAGAGAAACAAAAAGGGGTTTTATTTAGCTCCGTGATGATGCAGATGCTGTAATTATACTAATTAATAACTCAGCCTGGTTTCCCTGAGTCTCACCCACCCGCTTTCTGGGCCTTTTCTCTGCAGAGACAGGTTTTATTAGTGGCAACCCCCGGCCTGCCACCACCGGGCCTGCCCCTGCTGGTCCTGCCCCCAGTGTTACTGCCCCCACTGTTCCTGCCCCAGGACACTGCCCCTGAGGCTCATTACACTGACTAACTCCATCCTTTTAGAACCAGGTGAGGCACTGAGGTCATCACATCGGATCAGATCAGTTAATGTTGCTGTGTGATGCAAGTTGGTGGGCTGTAAACACGCCGTGACATCATTTGTTGTTATTGATGTATCTGTCTGAAGTCTGAGGGAGAGAGTGCGAGAGAGACAGGGAGGGAGGGAGAGAGAGGAAGAGAGAGAGAAAGAGACAGTCAGAGAGCAGATATTATGAATTGAGTCCCTTTGATGCTGAGCTACGCATGAAGCACTGCAGGCATTTGGAGCCTCCCCTCTACACACATCTGTCACTTAATGAATCATATCAGAGAGAGAGAGAGGAAAGGAAGAAAGAAAGCAAGAAAGAAAGAAAGAAAGAAAGAAAGAAAGAAAGAAAGAAAGAAAGAAAGAAAGAAAGAAAGAAGAAATTAAGAAGGAGAAGATGAGAGAAAGAGAAAGAAAGAAAGAAAGAAAGAAAGAAAGAAAGAAAGAAAGAAAGAAAGAAAGAGGGAGAAGGTGAGAGAAAGGGAAAGAAAGAAAGAAAGAAAGAAAGAAAGAAAGAGGGAGAATATGAAAGAAAGAAAGAAAGAAAGAAAGAAAGAAAGAAAGAAAGAAAGAAAGAAAAGGGAGAAGGCAAAAGAAAGGGAAAGAAAGAAAGAAAGAAGATAGAAAGAGAAATAAACAGAGAGAGAGAAACAAATGAACAGAGCAGGTTGGAGTGAGAGATAAGAGAGAGATGAGAGAGAGAGATGAGAGAGAGAGATGAGAGAGAGAGAGAGAGAGAGAGAGAGAGAGGTAGTTCTGTGTGAGTGAATGAGGCTCCACCTGCTCCTCCCTGGTCTCAGTGTTTCCTCTGCTGGTGACTAAGGGATTAATCACTGTGTTCTTTTGAGGAAGTTTTTATCACCTCCATCTGCTGGAGACCCCCTCACTACACCCCCCACCCTCCACACACACACATATACACACACACACTTTCTCTCTCACACACACACACACACACACACTCTCACACATTCCAACCCCCCTCACACCCCCTTTTACTACCCCTAATGACGCGGCAGCGTGTGGCGTTTGTAAACAGAGGGTCTTTATGTAATGTGACTCCAGTCCGGTCAGGATCTCCCATCCGCCCCCTCGCGCCTCCCCCGCACCCCTATCCTCTCCCTCCTCTCCCTCCTCTCCATCCTCTCCCTCCTCTCCATCCTCTCCATCCTCTCCCTCCTCTCCATCCTCTCCCTCCTCTCCCTCCTCTCCATCCTCCATCTTTACCGACGGGGCTCGTGCCTGGGACTCGTGGTCGCACATAAAACTTGACACCCCCCCAAAGCCCACCCTGTCTGGTCTCACACTTCTCATACTTATTTAAATATATAAATATACTGATTTTAATATTTACATGTATTGGTTTGCATGTTTTAATTATCCATGAATTGTTCATTAATTCACTCTCATTCAGTCAGTTTTATTTCTAATGTAAATATTTTAAAAAGTTAACTCCATCACTCTGGGTCCTGGCAGCTGCGCGCGCTCTGTGGACCACGTGACCGCCATCATTCATGTATCTGTACCCTGACACACACCTGTAAGACCCCCAACCCTCATCACCGCACTTTCACGCGCCTGTACGCGAAGACCCCCTGCGTGCAGACGCCCCTCTCAAGTCAAAACATGTTTTTATTACGCAGAGACGCGTCCAGCACGGTGATGTAATTAAACACACACTGACACGGGAACCCACTGAGACACACACGCACACACACACATCTATCTATCTATCTATCTATCTATCTATCTATCTATCTATCTATCTATCTCTTTTCTCTATCTTCTATCTTTCCTTCTTTTCTCTGTCTCTTCTTATTTGTTTCTTCCTTTATTCGTGTATCTCTCTCTCTCTCTCTCGCTCACTCTCTCTCTCTCTGCTGCAGCGCTCCTATGTCCTCTTTCCGGTTCCTGAGCTTTCTGTGCGTAGTACATCGCCACACACACACACACACACACACACACACACACACACACACACACACGAGCGCGCGCGCGTAGACCAGCTCCCCCACGCTCCCTCCTCGCGCTGTCTCATTCACTCTCCACGCAAAGCGCCTCCCCGCCCCTCCCTCACATTTTCACTCTCTCTCTCTTTCTCTCACTCTCTCTCTCTCTCGAGGGGGGGCGGGGTGGGATATAAGAGACCGGCCGGGAGGCCACGAGGCACAGCGAGACTGAAGCAGCCCCGTGTGCAGTGCAGAGACAGGCAGAAGGAGTCCGAAGCCGGGAGTAAAAGTACCAGCTCAGGCAGCAGGAGTCAGCCATCCAGAAGAAGCTTCTCTTTCCACTGCTCCTGCTGCAGCTCCGAGCGGAGAAAGCGCCGCGGCGCGAGGAGTGCGAGCTGGTAGTAAACTCTCTGGAGTTTGATTTCCAAGATCTGCTTGTGGACGCGGACTGCACTGAGACCAGGGATCAGTCCTGAGAACTTTCAGACCTGCTTTACTGGACTCTCGCCCCGAGCCCTCGTCTTCTCACGGGGCTTTCTGATCTCCAGAAGTCCAGGAGAAGTCCAGGAGAAGCCCAGACGCACGGATGGAGAGAGCTCTTGCGGGACGCAGACAGTTTTAGAGGTAAATGTTTCGGTCTTGTGCTGTTTTTTGTCTCTGCCTGTTGAAAACATGTGCTCGGCTGCTGCAGCAGAGCCTTCAGCCTGGAGGGGTCTGGAGAGGAAAAACGCGGAGAGAGGGGAAAAGGCGCGCGTAAAGTTGGCGAGGGGTGCCCACGTGTGTGCGTGGTGCACTGTCCGCGGTGCTGAAACCGAGAGAGAGGCGCGCAAGACTCCTCGGGCAGGGCGCGAAGTCTTAAAGACTCTGATTTTAAAGTGTTTTTGGGTCTTTACTGACAGAACTGGGCGCTCGGGAGGTGTGTGGTCCGCGTCTCGCTCGTGTAAAAGCGCAACGCGCAGCTTGGATCTCGGAAGTGCGTTTGCAAAACGTGTTTTCATGTGTTTGGGGAATTAAGGAGTAGATTGCAAGTGAGATTAAAGTACTGCATGCTGGATATAAGTTACAAAGTACTGCATACTGGGTTTAAGTAACTATTGCACATTTGACTGAAATACAAAAGTATTGCAAACTGAGTTTAAGTTCAAAGTATTGCAACCTGAGTTTGAGCAGTTGCTCAAACCCAGTGATGCACATTGGATCCCCCGTAATGCAAACTGGCTTAAGTAATAAAGTAATGCACATGGGGTATAAGTACAAAAGTATTGCAAACTGGACTGAAGTAATAAAGCAATGCATATTGGTTTTAAGTGATAAAGGATTATACACTGGATGTACATTGGATACAAGCAATAAAGGAATGCACATCAGGTTTAAGATAAAATATGATATATATTGGATTTTAGTGCAAAAATATAACGTATTGCATTTAAGTACAAAGTAATTGCATATTGGATTTAATTACAAAAAGTATTACATATTGGATCTAAGCACATATCGGATATAAGCACAAAAACTACTGCATACTGGATATTAGTTCAAAAGTAAGGCACATTGGGATTTAAGAAATAAAGTGATGCACGTTGGATTGCTGCAGAAAGTATGTTTGCCTCGAATGCAGAAAGCAATGCACATTTTTGCCTGAAATAAAAAGTGACGCACATTTTATTGAAGCTCAAAGTGATGCGCGTTCAGTCCGAGCGACAGTTCAGCTCAGACTGGAGCAAAAAAAAAGGAACTACAAGAAATTCTGACATAATCCAAACAAAACCTGAGAATAAAAGAATAAAACAAATCTCTGTTTTTAATTAAATCAGCCGTTACGAGAGCTTGGAACACGCGTTTTTTAAAGGGGCGGTTAATCACAGTCAGAGCACATCGCTCTGGAAAAGTCTAGCGCGAGTTTGTTTGATCTCTCGATTTCTCTGCGCTCCGCTCGTACAGGAGAGCAGCAGCGTGTCGGGGGTGCAACACTTTTACACACGGGTACTGCTGGATCAGACTGGAGTCAGCCTTCATGCCGAACACTTTATTTGTCTTAGAGTGTCTTTATTTGTTTATTTGTTTACATGCTTCAACAGTTTTACTCATTTTAAAGAGATCTTCTCATTTTTAAAAGAGATCTAATTTTAAAAGAGTTCTTCTCATTTTTTCTGTTTAATGCATCAGTAAGTGACAAAAATTACAATGAATTAAGTTTCTAATTTAGATTCCTTCAAGATCACAGAAACACACATTCACACACACACACCATACACACATGAGACATGAGACCTTTCTGTTTGTAAGTGCATCCTCTTGTAAATTGACAGTGTCCGGAGCTGTGTGTGTGTGTGTGTGTGTCTAACTTAAGAGAATCATCTAAGACTAAGAAATCTTATTGAAGGTTTTCACATGTGGACAAACACTTCACTCCAACAAGCAGAAACTATTACTACCGAGCAACACACACAGTCTCCAAAAAAGTCGGTGTGTGTGTGTGTGTTGCTTGGTAGTAGTTTCTGCTTGTTGGAGTCTTCAGTTGAGTCTTAGATCACTCTTCAGTCAGTGCCCCCCCCACACACACACACACACTCCTAAACAATAATGATGACCCAAGTAGCTTTTATATGTAGAATGGATGACACTGTTGATGTCTTGTAATGTACAGTGTTTGCATGCTTGTTTTTTTTTTTGCATATACACATGTATATGCGTGTGTGTGTGTGCGTGAGTGTGAGCACCTGCTCTCCCACACGTGTGTGTGGGCAGTCACATGGCGCGCTTGTCCAAAGCGTGCTGTTTTTCTAACACCGATGGCGACAAAAAGCTAAAGGAAAGTGTGAGAAACTCCGTCAGCAGAAAGGAGGAAAAAAGATGTCAAAAAAGTGCTGAACCGCAGCGCCGCCGCCGCCTCTGAGGCTCAGCTGAAGTGTCGGATCGGATAGCGTTAACCTTCTGGTTCTGCCTGTCCACACAGACGCTCTGGCCTCGCATCAGTAACGGCTCTCTGACTCACGCCGCTCGAGAGAGAGCTAAAAAGGGCTGGCGTGATTCATTACTGAGCAATGAAGCCGAGCCACAAAGTCATAGCGGCGTGTGAGCTGCTATTCATTATTAATTCCTGAAGCACTTGTTGTAAATGTGCTCCGCCGTGCTTAAACCCGACCATCTGACACCGAAAGTGAGACAGCGGTTGTTGAAATGTAACATGGGGTCTGGCCTCAAGCACGGCGAAGAGTTACACAGTTTCCATGGCAACGTTTAAATCTCTTTCTCTTCTTCACAGCGTGAGTCTGACCAAAAAGGACGGCTTTGCAGGCTCCCACGCCCAGAACAGTGTACAGTCACAAACTTAAACTGGAGCAAAAGCAGCGTGGCTGCTGGTGAAAGACCGGCTTCAGATGTTCAGAGACACGTTCCTTAGATGTTATGAAATTTCAGAGGGACGTTGGGTAGAAGTTGGACAGATGTTCAGACATGGCAAATGTTAGGTTGATGTTCAAACCTGTTAGGGAGATGTGAGGAAGATGTTAAGTAGATGTTTAGACATGTCTGGATATGTTAGATGTTAAATAAATGTTCAGTAGATGTTAAGTTAATGTTAGGAGATGTTTGGTCAGAATGTATGTTTAGCAGAAGTTAAGTGGATGTTCAGGAGAAGTCTGGGAGACATAAGGTAAATGTGAATTAAATGTTATGGAGAGGTTAGGTAGATGTTTAAATATGTTTGGATATGTTAATAGATGTTAAATAGATGTTCAGGAGATGTTAAGTTACTGTTAGGAAATGTTCGGCCGGGAAGAAAAAAAAAAAAGGAAATGTTCGGTTTGTTCAGGTGGATGTTCAGAAGTTAAGTAGATGTTTGAATATGTTGGATAGATGTTCAGGAGATGTTAATGTTAGGACACTCAGTTGGTGTTTGCACATGTTAAGTGTGTGTATGTTCAGGACAGGTTAGGGCGACGTTATGTGAATGTTAATTAGAGGTTATGGAGATGCGGCAGGTTCTTATGGAGTTCAGGTGGAGCTGATAGGGTCCTGACACACCAGAGGTAAATACTCAAACCCAAGCTGCACAAGTGGCACTCGAAAACAGGAGCACATCTGCATAAATTACCTCCCAGCGTCTGCCTTCTCTCTCTCTCTCTCTCTATCTCTCTCTTTCTGTCCGTTCCTCTCCCTCGTACTACTTCTTTCTTTCTCTCTGTATCCACTTCAGCACTCCAAAAGAAAAAAAAATAAATCATCGGCTGTTTCCATAACTACCAATGAAATGTCTAATTTCAGTCTGCCTTTCAGGAGAGGGAGAGACAGAGGAAGACAGAAAGAGAGAGAGAGAGAGAGAGAGAGAGAGAGAGGGAAAGGGACTGAGCGAAGAGTGGAGAGAGAGGAAGTGTGAGGGGAGGGGGACTTTCAGGGCACTCATTTTGCTTTTAATGGTTTCCGGTGTATGAGATTCAATAGAGAGCGAGAGCCGGGGTGGAAGTGTGAGACAAACCCATTAGAAGTGATGGAGCTTTCAGATGACACAGAAAAGAGAAACGAGTCACCTTATAGCTTAAACTGCATAATGCAGCTTCACAGTACACAAAAAAACCTAGATAGGAAAGAAAAAAGTCTCCAAATGTCCTGCAAGTTGGTAAGCGAGAAGATATCGACAATGCTGAGGGCACTCATTGTGTGTTTGTGCACAATCTGTTGCATCATCAGCAATGGAATGATGAAGACAGTGAGGAAGAAGCTAATCTTCTGACCTCTCTATCAAACTAATGCTAATTGAGGGCGCCCAGTGGATCTGAGAAGGCCAATTGCTTTCCTGGACCCAGCGGCTATACGACAGCAAGAAGAAGTGATCACAGCTGCTCTCACATCCCCTCTTTCTCCCCCAGTCCCACATTCATCCCTCCATCCTTCTCCCCTTGCTCAGCTGGGCCTGAATGTGTCCCTTTATCTGCTTCCCAATTTGCATGCCAGCAAGGGAGGGTGTGCGAGAAACCTTCCGGCTACTGAGAGAAGCTCTGTGAACCTCCCCTCCTCTCTCACGCCGCTCTCCTCCACCTCACTTCTGAAAGAGTGGGGAAAGAGGGTGAGAAGACAGCTGACCTTTGCAAGAAATTGTAGGCAACAAGGCTCTCTGCTCGAGTCCCAGTCTCTATGACAACAGCTGTGGCAATGTCCTAAAAACCCATTCTTCTCCAGTCATTATTGTCAAGGCTTATGCTTAAACAGCCACAATTTGCAAGTTTTCTTCTGCATAACACTGTTCATCTCGCCCAGACGAAAGTCGGTTGGTCCTTCTCGGACTCCTATCACCCTCCCGCCCCTGCAACTTATTGCTCTTGCGAACTGCAAGCATGACTTTGTCTCGCTTGTTGTCAACATTTTTTTTCTCTCCAAAGAAAGCGAGAGTTCCCGCTGGGTTTCTCAAACTGCGAGGACCAAAATCGGAGTCTCCAGGCGACACCAGCCTCTCGTGGGCGGTTGTGGAATCTTCACGGACGTCAGTTTGACGCAATCAGCTGGGCCACGTGTTAATGCGTGGGCAGAGGAGCGAGCAAAAACGAAGGAATGGAACGAAGGGAAAGTGCTGCGAAGCACACTGCAATTATAGCTGGAGTGTAATTGCTCTGTGCTTTAGCTCCAGCAACTCAAATATGTACATGCTGATGATGGGTGTATGCACGAACAGACTAATGCTAATCAAGGGCCTGTCAACCCCTCAGCAGGTGATATGATTACTGCAACAGCAGAGGCACTGTGATTGCGACAGCCAGCTACAGGCTCCGTCTGATCTCTGTCGCCGCCGTGCATGCTTTCCCAGTCTCATACAGACCTCCAGTAATGATTCTGATTGTCCTGATTGATGCTAGTAGTTTTGAATGACCGTGCTTGGTTGCGCTAATCTGTATGACTCTCTCTAATGTCACTTCTTGTTGTCTGTCTCTCTGTTGTGTTGTACAGATCTGCTACAGACAGAAATGGCCCAATTATTTTAGTGAAGTCTTCAACCCTCCATCCAAAGCAACTTAGCTCACAAAAACAAACAACCGAACCAAGAAAACCAACAACAGAAACAACTTTAAGCAAGAAAATCTCTCAAACAAGACAAGACAGCAGAAGACATCTAGAACAGCCTGTCCATCCATCTATCCTCCAAAAGTGAGAAGATGGATCGGAGAACACTCTCGTTGGCCGGCCTCTCAGTGGCCTTGTTTGTGTGCATTCTTGACTTGACCCACGCTACACCTTCCGGACCCGCCTCAGCAACATGCGCCACCCTGGAGCAAAGTCGATTCTTCGGATTGTTCTCCTCTAAAACGGCCCTTCCTTCGTCTCCCTGCTCCTGGACCCTTCAGAACCCAGATCCCCGCCGCTACACCGTCTACATGAAGATCACCAAGCCCACTGAGTCATGCACCCCACGCCAGATCAAGACCTTCCAGTTTGACTCCTTCCTGGAGACCTCACGCACCTACCTGGGCATGGAGAGCTTTGACGAGGTGGTGCGGCTGTGTGATGCCTCCTCCTCTGTAGCCTACCTGGAGTCCAGCAAGCAGTTCCTGCAGGTTAGGAAGATCGTCCCCCGCATTGGCACAGAGATTCTGGTGGAAGAGGAAAGTGCAGATGATGAAGGCAGCCAGTTCAATGCCGAGTTCCTGGTTGTTGGCAAGAGGAACCCTAGTGTGCCGGCCTGTGAGATGCTCTGCAAGTGGCTGGAAGACTGCCTGACCACCAGCACCCATGGCAATCCCTGTGGAATCATGGCAACTCCATGCCAGTGCTGGGAGCAACCCAAGAGGAGGCCAGGTGGCTGTTACAGGGGCGGAGTCTACATGGACAAGTGCACACAAACCATCAGAGACAGCAACAGGGATGCAGAGATCATGAGTAAGTTTGTGTGTGGATGGTGGATGTTTTGTGTATACCAGTGGCCAGTGGTCAGCATCTAAACTTTACCCTTCCTGCAAGCTTTAATCCCACCCTGCTTAAATTAATGATCAAATTATCAGTGATTGATAGGTAACTTAGATGTTTTGAATTTTAGGGTTAAAGCTAAACTTTAAAAAGGTTTGGAAACCACAGTTTAAGTCTAACTTATGCATGAGAGTCTGTGGTTTGGTCAATGTGCACTTTGTCAGTTTTCCTCCAAACTAAACACCCAGCCATGTCAGGAGCCAGAGATCTGGGTTGCAGAACGTGCCCCATTGCGCTCCTGAGCCATAAACAAATGATTAAGTTAAAGCCAGTGGAATAAACGCACAGATTCAAACCCTCCCTTCCTCTGTACTGGGCTTCAAAAACATGCCATTGAAGTGGCAGTGAGGGCTGCCGCTCACTTAGCCCAGCCGCCGAGCAGAAGCGAGTGTGTGTTCTCGCCGTGATTTAGACTTTAGCGAAGCGAGGTAGGAGGCAATATTCCACCGCCACAGTCACACAATGCATCCACAGCCGGGGAGAGCAGGCAATCGATGCGTTGCACTTGTGGTTGCCATAGTAACCTGCCCATCTGCACCAAAACCGCACACACACACAGCACTGCGGGTATCAAAACCTCTTTTCAAGATGTTTTTTCGTGCAGCGCACTGGCATTTTGCGTTCAAAGCAGCCTTTCAGTGAAAAACATTTAAGGAACATTTGTTTTTTCTTAAATGTTTTCACACTCCCCTGCTCTATTGACAGTGTTGTGCAGATCTATCGACTCATGAACTGAATTCGTGCCAAGACACCAGTTTGGAAGTCGAATGCAACATAAATTGTTGAAAGACCTGAAGCCCCTGTAGAGCCCACTGTGAAAAACTCAGAGCACTCTGTCTGGGTGCAGTTTACAATGTTTTCCACTAGGTGGTAGTGTTGGTGGCCCATAAAGTGGCTTGCTCAGTGATCCAGTGCATCAACTTTTTTTTTAACTTTAATTTAATCCAAAAGGAAGCTGTTAGTTCTGAATTGAGCAATTCCTCTGTTCACCTGTAGAGGGCTGGTCCGGCTGGGGCCGTTGGTCCGAGTGCAGCAGCGAGTGTGGAGGAGGAATCCAGGTCCGCAGCAGGGCATGTCAACCTGAGGATGGCATCTGTGAGGGCGTGGTCGAGGAAGGACGGGCCTGTAACCCCCAGCCCTGCATTGGTGAGTGCACCTTTCCATCCAATGTATTAATGGGAATCGAGGTGAAAGAGTTATATCTAAAATTTCCTCTGTTTACCTGAGCAGGTAAAGTGCGCCAGCGCAGCCAAGGTCTACGTTCCATCATTGGCCAGAGGAGAGACGGAGAGGAGAGCAGCCTTCTGACGGCTTCAAAACCAGGTTAGACTTACTTACATAGCTAAAAATACACCTAGATTTTCATAGTATCAATTATCATAACTGATAACAAACATGAAACTAAATGATTATGCCTCTCTCTCTGTGTTATAGATGCAAGTCAGGATCAGTGGTCTCAATGGAGTGGCTGTTCTGTAAGCTGTGGTGAGGGCTGGCAAAGTCGGACACGTAACTGCATGACATCTGCTTATAGCACATTGTGTACCGGCCCCTTGAGAGAGAACAGGCCTTGCAACAACTCCGTTGTGTGCCCAGGTATGCTCACAAGCACCTGAACACAAGTACACACACTTATTCACACCTGAACACAGGACTGAGCACTGTGCATTTAGTCAAGACGATTTAAATCTCTCTTTTTGTCTCTGTAGTGAATGGAGCCTGGGATGAATGGGCACCCTGGAGTCTGTGTTCATCTACCTGTGGACGCGGCTACCGTGACCGTGTCCGCGTCTGCAAGCCACCCAATAATGGAGGACAACCCTGCGTAGGCCCTACCAAGCAGACCAAGTACTGCAACATCGCTGTGTGTCCCGGTCAGTATCCCCAGCATTCTAATAAAACACACTCACAGGACTGTATATAGGAGTAGACTTTCAGAATACTGTGTGTAAAAGAATGGCATGTAAATGTGGAAGTATGGAATTATTTTTTAACCTCAGAAATACGCAAGTGAATCACTGGCCTTCTAAATCCTAGTGTCAGATAAAATGTAATATCCAATCTGTCCACCAGATGGCGCCACAGTCCACAGTCTGTTCATGCTTTGTGCAATCATAAACAGCAGAGCATGAGTGGACAACACCTTGAAGACTTTCATATGAATTCTTCTGAGATGCATTAAAATCATTAGTACAACACTGGTTGAGTGCCTCTAGAAGAATGTGGCTCCATAAGTGGTTTTTGGCTCTTCCTTATTTTTCCCACCATGAAAAACAAACCCAAAAGCGTCCTTTAGACTGGAGTGTTAAACTCCACTGTGTCCCAAATAGCAGTATTTTGCAGTGGGAAAATAAAAGTCTGCCTTTTCAGTGAGGAGTGCCTCCAATGAGATGGTGCTCTGGGAGCAATTTATGTCCTTCCGTGCCTCCTAATTAACCCTGTGTGTATGTCCATTAGTCAGTCTATTGGGTCATAACACACACACACACACACACACAAACACACAGACACTTTCACATCTGAGAGACGTCATTAGTATAAACCCTGCTTTCCCCCCCCCTTTGAGATTTACATCGTTAAGAGTGAAACACAGCATCTCTTCAGACTTGGAGGAATGCTTCTCACAGACGCATCACCCACAAAACCAACTGTAGGGATGTTTCATTTTGATCAGTCCTGCCTTTTGCTCTGCAGCCATTAGTGAAAACAGGCTGCATGACATTGTGTAGCTGATGGTCTTTATCCTCACTCCACAGTCGATGGCTCCTGGAACGAATGGTCTGCTTGGAGTGCCTGCTCTGCCTCTTGCTCCAACGGGACGAAACAGCGCACACGGGAGTGTAACGGCCCTTCTTATGGAGGTTCAGAGTGCAGGGGAGACTGGCGCGAGATTAACAACTGCTTCCTTAGAGACTGCCCAGGTATGCCCATGCCTAACTATTCAACACTGTTGAACAAAAATGTTTAAACATGGAACAGTTTAGAAGATTTGAGATATAGACTAATCCACACAGCCATACAGGTTGATCAGCACTACAGAGCTGTTCTGACGTATTTATCATTGCCCTCTAGTGGACGGGAGATGGAGCGCCTGGAGCTCTTGGGGCAGCTGCACTAAGACCTGCGGAGGAGGAAGCCAGCAGAGGCAAAGAGTGTGTGAAGGGCCATTCTTTGGCGGTGAACCTTGTATTGGAGACAAGGCTGAAAATAGACGCTGCAATGAGAAGAGATGCCCTGGTAAGAAGAAACAATCAACAAACCTATGTTTTATATCACTGTAGCAAATTACCCAGGTTGTGTTGAATATAACATCCTGCACAAAACTAAAGTGGGCCAAATACTGTACCTTGCAGAACCCCACGAGATCTGTGCTGAGGAAAGCTATGGCAGTGTGGTGTGGAAGAGAACTCCCGCTGGTGACACTGCAGCCATTCCCTGCCCGTCCGATGCCTCAGGTACAGAACAGACAAAGACTTTGAAAAATTTAGTTCATAATCAAGGCAGTGCATGTGAGGTAAAATCTTCCTGCAGCCACTAGTGTGGGTTTTGTTTGTGGGTCAGTCCAAAATAAGGGATAGCCTGATTTTAGAGGAACTTGCAAACTTTCCCACTGGCCTACATTATCCTTCCTGTTGTCCCACTGGAATATGCAAAACCTCTGATTTGCTCTTCCACAGGCATGGTCATTCGCCGTTGCACCCTGGATGCTGTGGGTCTGGCCTTCTGGGAGAACCCCACCTACATCAAATGCATCTCTAAGGAGTACCAGGACATCCAGGCACTGGTATGATTTGTTTGCAAGCACAATCATATATTAATGGAGTTTGTGTAGCGTCAAGTTAGGTTTATTTATATAGCACATTATCATACACCTGCATACACATTCAGTGTGTTTTACAGGAATAGAATAAAACTATGAAGCATGATGAAGTAAAGTAACAAAATGTAAAGAATTTGGAGGAGAATAGTGCAGTTTTTAGAAGCGTTTTTTATAGCTACAGTGGAGATCTAATAAGTATGGGCAGTTGGTTGGGCAGCATGGATAAACACCATTTCACCAGGTTTAGTTTCACCACTAGCTGGCCTGCAAATGAAGGCCAAGATTATATTCTCAGCTCCAAAACTGAAAGACTATGTTGTTTCTTATCTTCTGCCCTCAGGCTCGTGAACACTTCTCCAAGTCACAGAAAGGCCTGATGCTTGATGGCATGTCTGAGATGCTGTCCAGACTGAGGGTGACCTCTGACGATGGGACAAAATACAGTGGTGACCTACTGGCAGTCATGGAAGTGCTGAGAAACACTACGGAAATGTTCAGAGGATCTGGTCACAGCCTCAGTAACGCTGATGTAGAGGTAAGCACCACTTTCAACAACTGAATAGATTACAATAGTAATGGTTTATGTGACATATATACCCACAAAACAGTATAGCAAAGACGTAGCTGTTTTACTTTTTCTAGTATTGCACCAACCGTGTGCATTCTATTAGTGCTATTATGTTCCTTCACTTTACAATTGAGAATTGCTGTTTCCCTTTCCAATTAGAACTATGCTCAGACAATCAGCAATTTACTGAAGGAAGAACACCATGGCAAATGGGAAGAGGCACAGCTGGTGAGTGTGTGTGTCTCCCTTAACACTTTCGACATTCTCATTATGGCCCAGAGCCCGTTTCCCCCCGGGATGCATGGCTATTGAATATAGAAACTGACTCATTAGAGTGGAAGGCAGAGGAGCCCTGTAATGTTGGCCAGGAAAGGTGCAGTGCATGAGATCACAGCTATTCCACTCTGGCACGGAGCACCATTAGTCAACATTAAGATGCCGTTCTGGATGAGTTATACCTAAGAAAACAGAATGATTCACTATCCACCCATACGGGTCTCCCATACGAAGCTGATTCACAGAGCCCACTCAGAATATGCCTGTCCTAAAATAAAAAATATATCCATACTCCTACTTAGATGAGGTCTCTCACACAGAATGGGCTGGAGGACTCTCCGGAAATAGGGGCTGTGTCCCGATTCATAACTGATTGGTTTCTATTAGCAACAAAGTCATCGGTAACTATATCTCATCGTGTAGGAACAGAAGAGTTTTCATATATTTCCCAAAACAAAACCAAACTGAAGAAATAATCACACATCTCAAAAGGCCTTCACGAGCTCGGACCCCATGACCCGTTTTTGCAAGAGTCCAGTGTCCCCAAGTTAATGCAGTAAACGGTGAAGCCGTTCAAGAGAAGAAAATAAATAAATATAAAAGAAAGTGATAGTCACTCCACCTACACAGCAATCTGTGTGTTGTCATGGCAGCCTGTGAGGGAACAGGAGTTGTATAGGCAGAGAAAAGCGAAGGGCACAGACGCTCCCACACACACATGCAGGTCTGCGTCAGAGAGACGTACAAATTCCCTCACACTAGCGCTCCACACGTACGAGTGAATCAGCCGCTGCACCATTTATGGAACCAAGGAAGTGCTTGTGTGTTGGACTGTGGAGTTGCTTTGAGTGTGTATGTCTTTACATTAATCATCTCTCTCTCTCTCTCTTTGTCTCTCTCTCAGATGGGAGGAAGCATCAAAGAATTCTTCAGTCTGGTTGAAGACTTCATTGACATGATTGGAAAGCAGATGAGAGATTTCCAGGACATTTATGAAGTGACGGAGAACCTTGGTGAGGCTGCGGGTTCCGAGAAACCTGAGGTGCTTTTCTTCGTTGGTTCTGTTCACTTCTTTGCCTGACGGTTGCTTTCTTCTTGTCCCATCAGAGCTGAGCATCCAGAAGCGCCCCAAAACCATGAGCTCCGACGTCACCTTCCCAATGAAGGGGTGGAGAGGAATGATGGAATGGGTGCGCAATTCTGAAGAGAAAATCGTAGTGTCCCGTAACGCCCTGAGTTTGGATGTTCCAGGTACTTACACAGACACCTAGAACCACACACACACACTCACCAGAAACACACAACCAAACACCAGAAACAGAGAGATATCAGAATCAGAATCTCTCTTTTAAAAGGCCAGTATGATGCCAAAAAGAAAAACTTTTGTCTATACAGGCTGCGAAAAGAGCAACTTATTGCTTTTACATGCTCAGTACTGTGCAAAAGTCTTGACACCCCTCATCACTCTTATTTAACCTTGTAATTACATTACATTCTTTCATTAAATGAAAGAAACAGGAACAAATGTTTTACTGCAACAGTCTGCAAAGTGCCTAAAGATACAATGTACTTATATACAGCATCTTTCGATACTTCCCACTTATGAATTCTCTGTTTCCAGGCGCTGAAGACAGCACAGGCTTTGTGACTGGAATTGTCCTGTACAGAAACCTGGGCCCTATCCTGTCCCTACAGAGGTATATATGCACATGCACATATATAAATAGTGTCCTTGCACAGTCTACCACACTGTCTAGGTTTTGTCCTCTACATTACCTTGGACAGAGGCTAGACTCTGTGTCCTCTGCACAGATACATATCTCAGTCTTTAAAATTTGACAAAAAGTGTTATGATGCCATTGAGAAACAACTTTTGAATCAGAACCAGAATCAGAACATATAAAGTCTAAATAAAACCAGTAAATACCTTGTAGAAAATACTCTATATGAAATACGCTATGCTATATACACAAATGCTGGGAAATAAATACTATAGATATGTAACTTACACTTAAATAAATTACTAATAGCACAAACAGTGATTAGGAGTCGGTTATTGCTGTAATAGAGATCAGTAGTAGCTCAGGAATATTGACATAAGTAGTGATATTTTACATGGTAAGACTCTTGCACATGATAATGAAATAATGCACATAATGAAAGGATTTGCCCAAAGAACCTGTGGATGGTTCTTTAGAGGGATGCCCAGATGGTCCAAATTATTTTTGTAAATGGTTACTGCACACTAAATGATTCTTTTAATTGGTAAATAACCTTCGCATTAAGGAAATCTATAAAAGGCTCTTCATAATCACAAATTTCCTTTTCAAACCTGGTTCTTTATGGACCTTTATGTTTCTTCTGAGTCACTGACCTTGCACTGAAGCATTACTTAGAATTACATTCACACATACCTCCCTCCCATTCTCAGTTATGCTAATGGTGTGAATCTTCTTCCCCCTAGCAACAGCACCTTGCTGAACTCGAAGATTGTCACTGTAACTGTGAAGCCCAACCCTGGTTTCCTGTCAGCACCCGTGGAGATCGAGTTCCCTCACCTGCACAATGTGAGTGAACCAGTAGAACCTGTAACCACTCACTGTATGTTCTAAAATATGACAAATGTACCAGAATGATTATATGGTGTTATAATAAGTGTTTAAAAATGATCACACTGGACATTGGTCATACTGTCATGACACTCACACTCAACTTTCTCTCTGCAGGGCACCATCAATGAGACATGCATTGCTTGGGATGAGAGTGAAACGTAAGTGTTAATTGTGATTTTTGTACATGTGTGTGTGTTGGTGGCTGAGTGAGAGTGTGTGTATGGGTGACTGTGTGTCTGTTCCAAAGTTAGCAGGCCAGTTGGCCCCGAGGCTTTCACAGCAGAAAAGGCCACTCACACCCTGCTGCCCCCGGTGCCATGTGTCACCATGGCAATGTCCAAGTCACCCTCACACACCTTTTCTATCATTCGTTTGAATCCTATGCAACCTCCTCAGGAGAGTGTCTAGATATACACACAGATAGGCACCTGGGACATTTGCATTTAGATAGATTTACGCACTTGAACTATATATAAACGCTGGAATGCTTTCATCCTCCATACACTGACAGAAAACACACACACAAACACACACAGTTACAGTGAGGCTGGGTGAAGGAGAGCTAGAGACGGTCAGTTTTTTTCAGAGCCGGAAGAAAGGGCAGGGCCGAATGTCATTAGGGCAGTTTAGTGACCGCTACAGCCACTCATCTTCCACCAGCACAGTTCTTCCTTTCCTCCGCCTCCTCCAGCTGTTTGACCCTTGCAGGGGTCTTTTTCTAGTTGAGGTCATGTGACTTGACATCTACCATGCCCCCCCCACCACAACCACAAACTGTCTCCACTGACATCAGTGCTCTAGCAACCCAAATGTGTCTT
>JBBPCY010000130.1:2830191-2837875 GCA_037974405.1 Brachyalestes nurse
GGCAGAAATCTCGTTATGCTGAGCTAGACTTTGAGGTAATTATGTTTTCATCTCTCACCTACACAGCAGCAACGTTTAGAGATGCATTAGAGATGCATTAGCGCATAATTAGTCCATTACTTTCCTTTTGAGAAGTTCCCATCAGTCACATTATTAACCTGAGTTTAAAGTGTATGCCTCAGTAGGACAAAAAGTTGAATGAAATTTCAGCCTTTTTTGTCTGTGTTAATTAGAATGAAACATCAAATTGCTTTATTAAGTCACAGCATTAATTCAGAGTTGAAAAGCAAATTGGACCAAATGGATTAGACAGTAATCCATGCTATCTGAGTGAGCGATGTGATGAATGTTAAGATGCTTTTTGGGTGGGTTTCTAATAGAATCGAACATTTTCTGTTCTCTGTCCTGTGCAGAAGATCATGCACACAAGGAAGCGCCATCAGAACATGTTCCAAGACCTCAACAGAAAATTACATCATGCTGAGAAGGACCGAGAGTCGCCTGCCTCCGACAGCAAGGTGAGACACAAATAACCAGACGAACGGAGACGGCGTCCAATTAAAAGCACTTAGAATAGTAACGGATGCCGGTAGATGACAGAATGTTGACAGAGTGCGGTTCTTAGGATCGGGCTGCATCAGAAACTATGTTTATCATGAAGACCCAATTCTGTCACGCCAGAGCCAGACCAGACTTTTAGCTCAGCCATCCAGCATTTCACTCTGACATCTTTATTTCTATCTTCATTCCCTTTCATCTTAAATTGCTCCTGCAGAGAGAGAGAGGACAATAGAGAGGGGAAAAAATAGAAGGGTTAAAAGAAGAAGCAGAAAATAGCAATTCAGAGAAAAAAAACCTTAGCTCACCTTCTACCTTTTCTTCTCCTGAATATTGAGTGCTTGATATGCATCACGTTTTTTATTTTCAAAGATAGCTTGGAATAATTTTCCATCCTTTGTTTCCTCTCCGCAGTCTGTGAGGTGGAGCGTGTCTTCTGCAGGAAGCGACAAAACCAGCCACAGCGTAAGTTTCTGTCAAGCCTTGTTTCTTTAATCCACAATCCACATTATATACAAACCGATGAGGCCACAGTCATTTAGGGTTAATTGTATGAATTGCCCTTGAGATCGGTGTCCAACCCTTTCTCCATCTCTCTTTTTAACCTTCAGGACAAGCAGCAGGCTCCAGGAGAGAGATCGTGGGAAAGCATGCCACGGTCGCAGACGTCTCCACCTGCATGGGTGCGGAAAGACCTTGAGCCCCTGCAGGCGTCTCCCCTGGAGCTGCCCACGGTGGAATGGGAGAAGGCCAGCACCACCATCCCTCTGGTGGGCCAGGACATCATTGACCTGCAGACGGAGGTGTGAAGGCCCCTGTACACCCCTGGATCCTTTTGGTTTAGGAAAGATGGTGGAATCTATAGGAAAGCTGAGGAAGATGGATAGAGTTTGAAGGAAAGAGAGAGATGAGAACCAAAATCTCCAGACATCCAAAGAGTTAAGAAGGGAAAAGTGAGAGAAAGAGGGGGATAGAAAGAGTGTGAGAAAGAAAATAAGGAGGATGTAAGCATGTAGTGTGGATCTATGTATCCTCAAGCTTGACCGGTAGTTCTCAGGCAGTAACGTTGATGTTAATGCTAGAGGAGGAGTGAGATTGGATTAATTGGGTTTGGTTCTCCTCTGGGCACAAGAGGTTCTCGCTGTTCCGCCGAGACCTTCTCCCATTACTCTTCCGTCTGGTCCAGGAGAGGTGTGGTCTTCGTGCCTGTGCCTTTTCAGTTTTTCCTTCAACTTCAGCGTGGAAAGGGATGGAGCCTCCAGCCGGAGGTCCGTCCAATCACTCGGCCGCTTGGGCTCGGCCTGTCTGGGCCTCTTCCAGCACCTCTTCGCTCTCCAGGAGATAGAAAGACAAGGGCCGAGTGACCTCCCAGCAACCTCTGGGGTATTTTTCACCCTGCGGTGGATGGACGCATGTTGCGGAATGTTTGCGCTGTGGTTGCCGTTTTTTTATCGCTTTGTGTAGAGCTGCTTCTACAGAGCTTATTATAGACTCTTCCACTGAACTCTGTTCAGAGTCTCTCAGCATAGCTTTCCTGGGCTCAGCAAGGCTCAACTAGGACTATAAGAGCTGAACATTATCTTTATTGTTACAGTTATCATTGATACCATGCGTTCTTGTTATCAATATGAGTATTGTTACAAATATGTTGTCATAATATGATTTGAATTTTTGGCATTAAGAACTTTTTTTTTTATGTCTCTCATTGATTTTTGTCTCTGTTGTTATGACCTGGGGAGTTTGATTTTTACGTCTTAAGCGTTTAAGTATTAACCATCTCACCAAGTTCCAAAAACAACATCAAAAACATAATGAAAGAGTGCAGAGGAGAGGGAGTGGAGGTGTGGTTTCACAGAGACATTTGAACACCCAACATCCCCCACTTGCATGACACCACAGCCGCGTCTGGAGCAACCCTAGTGCGTTCTAGGTACCAAAGGCTGGACGCCAGTGACTGTGTTGCAGTGGACACGTTGAGGATGAAACACTATATGTCCTCTGCTGAAGGCCCCATTGGATTATATCACTTTTTGTGTTGCCTCACCATTTCTGCTGCTCTTTCTACTGCCTTGCGAACTAGAAAAAAAGAGAAAAAACTAAAACCCACAAAGGCCCTAGCAGTGGGCCTTGAGGCACCTCGGCACATTAACTGCAGCTGTTCTTGCCCTCCCCTGAACTTCATCAGAACTTCCACAGTGCCAGCTTGTAGAGACTGCAAGCAGACTCTCATGTTGTGCAGACAGAGCGAAAGATAACTGTGCAATATGACGATGGACGCTTGATGCTCAAGCAAGACTGATGTCAGACCCTTGGCAGAATTTTGTTATTTTCAAAGATTTTATACCATGTTTATATAGCATATAGACACATTTATGAGGTATGAGGACTCTGTTAGCAAATATCAAAGACTCTTTCACCATGATGTGATGGATGAAAGCACATGACTTTGAGTCATGTGAACAAAAATAAATCTGAGAGATACAAATAGATATATTATATATGAAGAATAATAGATTATAGTGTTTCAGGTTTTCTACTTGATGCCCCACTGACTGTCGAAAAACTGAACTGCAAGTCCTCTGTATTGTCCCGTGTTTTGGAACTCTGTCTGTCACCCTATGTGCCAATAACCTTCCTCTCGTTTCAGTCTTACATGGTACAGGTGATCAAGTTCCTACCTGATTGTTTTCTTCCCTTTTACATTTTTATGTCCTTTTATTTTTTTCAATGTGTACAGTTTTCAGAGCACAAAATGAATATGTGTTATTTCTAATAAAAAAAAAATCAATATTATACCATGTATTTGTTCTTCATTGCCAGATGTATCAGCCAGTTTTGATGTTTCCATGTACAGGCTTATATCAGGTTTAATGTTTGCATCGTTTTCATACATTTAAAACACATTTTAATCTACATTAATTATACGCTTTTGCATTTGATTCACCATCCAAACCTTAACATTTCAAACATACAACTTCTTTGACTATTCACAATATTGCATAACCACACCATCAGCTAATACAAACACCATAAGAGGAAATTCTTGCTTTATTTGTTGCTCTTAGCAATTTCCAGAAACAAATTACAGTGAGTTCTATTTTCTCTGCCGACTTTTATGTCTCTTTCGGGAAACACACACAACATAAAAAGCCATGTTTGTCAGAATAAAACAGGAAGCAATCACTCAATGCTCAGCTTGGTAATGCTCCTGTTTTCACACAAACAGGCCATCGACAGAAATAAGAATAGAATAAATCTCAAAAGCCCAGGATGCAATCTAGGTGCCGTAAACTCCGAGAGGCAAAAAACAAACACATTATCTCCGGGCCGGCCATTTTAAAACGTTATTTTTGACGAGCGCTGACCTATTTCCAACCTAACCCATTTTAAAAGAGCTGGGCGTCGATCGTGCACTGTTCGGAAGGCTTCTACCAGCCTGCTGCTGTTTCTTTACTGGTGCTTTACTCTGCCCTGCAGATTCCTCTTTCACATAATGCAATCACTGAGGTTTGATAAGCTGGTTGTTGTGGAAGGATGTTGGGGAGGTAATATCAAGAAAGTCGAGCTGAAGATAAAAGAAGCTGAAGTTGGCATAGTGGAGGAAACGTTACAGCAGTGGCGGTGTTCACGAATGAGACTGCAGATGCCTTGCTTTACCTCATTTTTCCATGAAAAATGAAGCTCTTTATTTTCCTAGACGATCGAGCTTGACAAGGACTATTTCAAAAGTAGGCTACAGCTGACTGCTGCTTGGATGGGTTTGAAAAGTGTAGAAAGCTGGCTGTAGAATACAGCTGCAACTGACAGTGAAAACTGTTCTACCAAAAGAAGAATATATTTGGTGGAAAAGTGCAGTTAAAACATTAAATAAGGATATAACATGTCTGAACGCTCTACATTCTCACTGGTAAATATACTTTTCATATACTGTTCTACCTCTATTACAGCCATCCTTATTCTTAACCAGGGTCACAGGGGGTGCTTGAGTCAGCTGGTGGCCTAGTGGTTAGGGTGTTGCCCCTACAATCAGAAGGTTATGAGTTTGAATCCCAACTGCTCGTGTCATCACTTAGGTACCCTTGAGTAAGGTACCGTCCCCACACTCTGCTCCCCAGCGCCCTTTTGTACAAAACTGTCATTTGCATTTGAATTGTCTTTATACAAACAATACAGACAGAAAATAGCATAAAATGGTTGAGCTCTGTCGTAATATTTTAAAATGCTGCTCAGAGCCAGTTACAGGACTTTCTAACATTGACTTGTGTACATCTATGTGAATGAGCACAAACAGCCAATGAGCTGCTCAGCTGACCAACCAACAGCACTCAGCAGCCAGAATTCCAACCAGTCACAAAAACAGAAATAGGTGTAAGGTATAAGTTCTTAGACCTCTTTAAGAAGCGGGACAGTAATGAAGTGGTACCATGATGATGATTTTCAATGGGAGTGGGCAGCTTACCAGCATATTCGCATGTTTCAACAGTAAACAGATTTTGGGCAGTAGGATGCTAGCATTCTACAGTGCACACGGAAAGTTCTCAGATTTCTTCAAGTTGTCCTCATTTTGTAATGTCTAAAGATTCATCCTAAAAAGGGATTAAATTCATAGTTTGTACACACAATACAGCTGCCAAAGGCGCTGTAACCAAGAACTAAGTGAACGGTCTGAATACTTATGTAAAGGGGATATTTCAGTTTGTTATTTTAATCAACAAAACACTGAAAAAAACCATATTTGCTTTGTCACTGTAGAGTATTGTGTGTAGACTGATTATAGAATTTAATCAATTTTAGGATCAGTAAACAAAATGAGGACCACTTGAAGAGGTCTGAGAACTTTCCGTGTGCACCGTAGAACACTTGCATCCTACTGCCCAAAATCTGTTTACTGTTGAAACATGCAAATATGCTGGAACGGTTTTTTAATGTTATATGTTGTACAAGTCTGCATGAGAGTATTTCTTTAGTACCACTACTGCAACATTACAGCCTGCTCCTGCCTGCTCCCACTCCCATTGAAAATCACCATCATTATCTCACATCCATCAACAAATGAAAGTGTTGCATTCCCTTCCTGCCTGTACACCCACAAAGTGTAATTCACATCAAATATTTGACCTATTATATTAACAAATAAATGATTTTCAAATGAAATGTCATTATTGTTTTATTAAAGTAATTTAGCCATGAGCTTATTATAACTAATCAACACTAAGCGACAAATTAATCTGAACATTTATTTTGGTAGGCTACACAGTGGGTCTGCATTCGTTTGGCTAATTGCTAAATATACTACATTTGTATTTATAATTGGTCATCAGATATACACAAGTCCTGTGGGAATGCAGGCCTCTACATCAGAGCACTTTCCACAACTGTGGCCTCTGATTATTAAAAGTCTCTGCATTCCCTCCAGTTTCCATGTTGTTCATGTGATTGTTTGCTATAACTATTTAGACTTTATTTAGAGTTTACTGCTTTTCATTACTTGTCATTGTTTTTATTACATGTATATGCTAATAATTAAGTGATTTTTTCTAGTTTTACAGAGGCTGTTCATGCAGGATTTTACTATATTTGTGTTGTCCCACTCCCAGATACTCTGGACTGGGTCTCAGTTACTGATAGCCCCAGGGGGTCCTGAAGGAATGTAGGTCTCTATTATCTAATATTTTCTTGCACTTTTCCAAATGAAAGAAATGAAATGCATGAAAGACATACAAAATATTGTATTAACAGTTTAAGCCCTTTAGCCCCATTATCACTTTTCAATAAGGCCTCATTCATGTCTGCCGTATATAATTTTTTCAGTTATTTTTTTGATATAATGGAAAGAGAAGTAAGCAGGACAGTCTCCTCATAAACTGGCTTTGGTTCAGTGTCTACAATGACCTTAGTACATCATGCGTGCCAGTGGGTCCCTTACAAACAGGGGCACAATAACAATAAAACACCATTAGCCTCGCTGGATCATATCATGTGGTCCCTCTGGGTCCAATCACTTCTAAGCAAAAGACTGGGCACTGTGGTCAAATAACCTTTTGATTATTTTCCAAGCTAAATGTAACATATTACAACATATTACAAGTAATAAACATGTTTTTGCACTTTAAGTTAGTTAAAAAAATTTTAAAAAAGTTGTTTTATATTAGTTAATGATAGATTAATCATATTTTTGTACTTTTGTAGAGTTGGGATCAGGGACAAGTCCAGAACTCAGTAAGAAACAGTAAGTATATTTACCTATACACCAATAGACCATTATTAGTCCAACCAAGACTGCTATTCTGACTGTGTTATGATCATGTAAATAGTTGGACTAAGTCTGACTGAAACAGATTTTTAACTGGATTTCATTTTATATAAGTCAGCCAGAAACTGTGAATAAATTGACTAGCCCTTTATATTTATAGTTCATGTCTTGGTTCAGTTCATTTTCTTAGACCAAGCAAGAATTTGGATTCATGCATGTTAATGTATTCTCATAAGTCAGCAGAAAGCAACTAAACAACCTCACTGACCCTAGCAGTGGCCCCTGAGGCACCTCGGCACATTTTCTGAGATGTGCCAAGGCTGCTCAAGGCTGAACGTCATAAAACCTTCCTCAGTGCCAGCTAGTAAAGAGTGCAAACAGACTCTCATGCTGTGTAGACAAAATGAAAGACACAGGGAGACATCATGATCTAGCATTCTCTCAGAGCATGTATCCACATTTACACACAATGTCTTTTGACATTACGGTTGTAAATATCTGCACATTTAGACAAACATGAGTTCTTTTATATCAATGCAGTCTGGTCATATGAAACAGAAATACATCTCTTGGTCAGTAACTCAGCTTATCATGTTTGGAGTAAGATGGGATGTGGATATGGTCTCAGAATGCTGGAACACGCTAATTACCTCTTACTGTAGACACCCCAAAGCTGTAATGCCCGAAACTGTATCAAGGTGTCTGAATACTTCTTCTCTGTCACATTTGTCTGTGACTCCCACTTAATCGCGCACGAGGCCCGGACGTCACAGTCAGTTGTACTCAGAGACGGGAATTTGAAAGTAGCCAATCCGAGAATGTTATTTATTTCTCCTTGCTGCTGATTGGCTGCTGCCCTGTGACACTGCAGTC
>JBBPCY010000130.1:2856906-2869906 GCA_037974405.1 Brachyalestes nurse
AAAAACAAAGCCAAACTTTTAGCACAGCACCCGCTTAACATGCCTAATTCTCCCCCAATATGTTACATTCAGTAAAAAAAAAAAAAAATATATATATATACATATTCTTCTGACACCCCCCCACTCCCCTATTATTATTACTCTCTGACGTTCTCTGTGACGCAACCCGATTCGCCGGCGCGCGAGGAAGTGGCGTCGCTCGAGCGCCTCGTACTGTGTGTGTTAGTGTTTGACTGGGTGTGTATGTGAGCCAGAGTGTGTGTGTCTAGACTGAGTGTGTATGTGAGTCTGGGAGAGAGCACGCGCGTGCGTCTCGTGCACAGAATCCTCCGCCGCGCTCCGGTTCCATTCTGGTCTCCCGGAGAGACGGGTCTCCACTCCAGCAGGACACGGTACACCAGGAGCGGGAAAACACACCCCCACGGCTCGGTGAGGGTTTCGTGCGGTCCCGTTCTCCTGTTTTCCTTTTTTGGCGGGCGTTCCGGGCTCCGCAGGCCTCGGCTAAAGCTAACCGCCGCTTTTAATAGCTTAGCTTAGCATAGTCTAGCCTAGCCTAGCCTAAAAAATAAAAACAAAAACAGACGGAGCGCCTCTCCTTTATCCCGAGTGGAGGTTTGTTTAAGTGCACAGAGGCCCAGAGAATGTTCAGGGTTCAGCAGAGCAGGGCTAAGTGCTTTGTTTTGGTTCTTTTGAGTAGGTTTTTGCCGGTTCTGCTTTAACCTCAACACGCGAGGGGGGCGGAACACTGTTGTGTTTGGCTAGCTAGGCTATCTCTCTCTCTCTCTCTCTCTCTCTCTCTCTGTATGTCTTTCTCACACCCATAGTCATTCAGGCTCTGGACTTAGACATAGCTGTTCAGATCCAACCTTAGCAACGTTCCTTTTGAGTTTGGACACTTTCTGGAAGGTATTGAGAACCAACTGGTTTGATATTCCTCCCTTTTTATGGAGGGCTACAACAATGAACAAAAGCAGGTCATAACTTGGAATGGATGCAGAGCCAGTCGAGGTTGTTTCTATTCTAACTGAGTAACCATACGCATAATTTGGGTTATTCATTTTGTTAGAAAGCCAGAAGCTTTCCTTAACCAGCTTAACTAGTTTTGTGTCTTCTTGGTCTGACTGGGATTAATGAATGCTGTGGTGTATGCACTCATTTTCGTTTTGAACAAAAGCAGATCACCGTTTGTGATGAATGCACAGCCAGTTGAATTATTTCTGTCTAAACTGACTATCCATACGTTTAATTTGTGCAAAACAGTTACTGTTATTGCTATTCTTATCCCATGTGCAGGTTAGTCCTTCAGTAATCTGAGGCTATTGAATAAACTGCTTCAGTAGCAAACACTCTTTTGTTTGGATGTTTCTTTCATGTTTGATTAAACATTGTTTTCCTAGACCAGCTTAACTAGTTTTCTTGGTCTGACTAGGAATGAGGAATGCTGTGATTTGTGCTTTTTTTTCTCTACTTTTTTTTATAGCTGAGATGTGACTTTTGAAGCTCATGTTGTCTTATTTCATTCTCAGAAGAATGGCTGCTGAGGTGAATGGCAGCTCTGCTCCAGCGAAGGAGGAAGAAGAACCCATGGATGTCTCCACCACACACTCGGAGAACTACCAGACGCTCATCGATGCTGGGCTGCCCCAGAAAGTAGCAGAGAGTTTGGACAACATCTTTCAGACTGGTGAGTGCTTTTGATAGTTCTCAGTTGTAAACAAGTTGAGTGTTAACTGAAAAAATAGTATCTTATTGTGTCTGGGTGTGAAAGAAGACTCTTGGTCTCCTAACAAGGTTTCCAAATTATAGAATTAATCTTTTTGGTTCTCCAAACTGCCCAAACATGCATCTTCTGTTATCTAAAGTTTTTATCTCTTGATATTTTCCCTGTGAAATTTAGTCTTAAGTTTGTGTCTTTCTGCCACAGGATTGGTGGCTTATGCTGACCTAGACGAGAGGGCAATCGATGCTCTGCGGGAATTTAATGAAGAAGGAGCGCTGTCTGTGCTGCAGCAGTTTAAAGAGAGCGACTTATCCCATGTACAAGTGAGTCCTTCAGCAGTCTGTGCCTCTTATCTAGGATCTAGAAAACAATCTTTAGTTTCAATCCAAAGTAGATGTTTGTTAAACTGTTGTTTCACTATCCTGAGAAAGGCTGTTGAATGTTTGGTGGTTGTTTTGCAGAATAAGAGTGCATTCCTGTGTGGTGTCATGAAGACGTACAGACAGAGAGAAAAGCAAGGCAGCAAAATACAGGAATCAACAAAAGGGCCAGACGAGTCAAAGATAAAGGTGAAACAAGGAAAATGTTCATCATTTGTTTTGAGTGGGCACAGTTTGGAACTGAATGTAGGTCAGAGTGTCCATGGGCTGCCTTGTCTCTTGCTGATCACATGATCTTCGTGCTCCCCCCAGGCGCTGCTGGAGAGGACGGGCTATACCCTGGATGTCACCACAGGTCAGAGGAAATATGGTGGCCCACCCCCAGAGGAGGTGTTCTCTGGCACACAGCCTGGCATCGGCACAGAGGTAACCTATTCTCATTTTCTGATTCAAGAAAACATTGCTTTTACAGGAAAAATGAAAACATGTCTGTTAGAAACCCCCGTCTTTACATGTTTAATTTACATGTGTGTGAATTATCGTATACCTTTTGATAAACAACTGCTATTCACATTGTTGATGGAGAATAGATGTATTTTCATTGCATCTTTTTGTGCTCTCCAACCAACATTACCAACAAAGACACTTGTAGATTCAGAATCATTTCATTTCTGGTTGCTTGAGGTCAGTCAAGGCAGTCATTACTAAATGTTGCTTTTGTTCCCTCTAAATGTGCTGTGTGTAGGTATTTGTTGGTAAGATTCCTCGGGACTTGTATGAAGACGAGCTGGTTCCGCTCTTTGAAAAGGCTGGGCCAATTTGGGACCTGAGGTTAATGATGGACCCACTGTCTGGACAAAACCGTGGATATGCGTTCATCACCTTCTGCGGCAAAGAAGCTGCACAGGAAGCAGTTAAGCTGGTGAGTTTTACCAAGTACATTAATGAAGTCCTGTGCTTGCCGGGTGGACAGAATAGAATATTTCCCAATACTTTAAAATAAAGACACAGATTTCTAAGTGTTTCTAAGTTTTCTGTATTTGTTATTTTTAGTGTGATAATTATGAGATCCGGCCAGGGAAGTATTTGGGTGTCTGCATCTCTGTGGCCAACAACCGCCTGTTTGTTGGCTCAATTCCAAAGAACAAAACCAGAGAGAGCATCCTGGAAGACTTTGGCAAAGTCACAGGTCAGAACCCAAGCATCAAACACCATATCCACCTTTAAGCTGTATTTGGTGCTTAGGCACAAGTTTGGTTTAACAGTTTAATTGCCTTTGAAATTCTATGCCAGCCTTACATACAGCATTATATCAATTTCCATGTTTTGGTTTGAATTTTAGTCTGTGTGTTGGTTCTTATACGTTTGTGTGCGCTTCTCCAGAGGGTCTGCAGGAAGTGATTCTGTACACGCAGGCAGACGATAAGAAGAAGAACCGGGGTTTCTGCTTCCTGGAATACGAGGACCATAAGTCAGCGGCTCAGGCACGTCGACGGCTCATGAGCGGCAAAGTGAAGGTTTGGGGGAACCCTGTTACTGTGGAATGGGCCGACCCAGTCGCTGAGCCTGATCCTGAGGTCATGGCCAAGGTAAGATGTTTTTGTTGGAAAGATTTTTAAATAAATTAACATTCCTATTATCTCCCCATTTCATTTAATCAATTTGGGATCTGAAATGTTCAGAAACCCAAAAATCGAAATGGATAAATAACCCTTCGGACTGTTGGAATAATTCGCTGTTTTCTTTAAAGTAATTCAGGAAAACTCAGGACTGACAGGGAAGAAAAGTAAATGAATAAGTATTTATTAACAAAAAAATCTTTGTCTCTAACAGGTGAAGGTGTTATTTGTCCGTAAACTAGCTACTCCTGTCACAGAGGAGTTGTTGGAGAAGACCTTCTCCCAGTTTGGGAAACTGGAGCGTGTTAAGAAGCTGAAAGACTATGCCTTTGTGCACTTTGAGGAGAGAGATGCTGCTGTTAAGGTATAAAAAAACATGCTAATGGACAATGTACTGCCTATGTTTTGCTTATTTGTACCCGTCATGTATTTAAAGATTCCCTTTATTATATGACCATTGATGTAAAGTACTAGCATCTTAATTTAAAGTTTAGTGATCTTGATTAAGCTATGATTTAGCTGTTGGATACAGTAAATGTGACTTTATTGATCTTTATGTGTGCCTTTGTGTTAGGCTATGGAGGAGATGAATGGGAAGGAGTTGGGAGGAGAGGAGATTGAGATCGTTCTGGCTAAGCCCCCAGACAAGAAGAGGAAAGAGCGTCAGGCTGCCAGACAGACCAACAGAAATGCAGGGTGAGACTTGCATGCACGAATTATGACTGATAGCCAGTAGCAACACAGTCAGACTTCATACACACACTCAGTGGTTGTAGGGAAAACCAGCAGAACAAAAAAATCCTTGTGTGGCTAAATCCAAATCTTCATATGTTAATTTCAGTCTCTCTGTTCCCTTGTCTTTGTCTTTTAATCGCAGGTATGATGACTATTACTACTACCCTCCTCCCCGCATGCCGCCCCCAGGGCGTGGCCGGGGCAGAGGCGGCAGGGGCGGCTATGCTTACCCTCCTGACTATTATGGTTATGAAGAATACTATGATGATTACTACGGCTATGATTATCATGACTACCGCGGCGGCTATGATGACCCTTACTATGGCTATGATGACATGTATTCCATGAGGGGGCGTGGCGCTCGCGGTAGCCGGGGTGCTCCACCCCCTCCTAGAGCACGCGGCGTTCCTCCGGCTCGCGGAAGGGGTGGCTATGCACCAAGGGGAGGAGCTCCGATGGGTGCCGGGCGAGGTGGCCGTGGTGGGGGGCGTGGCGGACCCTTCCAGCCTCCGAGGGGGCGTGGCACTAGGGGAGCCCGTGGAAATCGTGGCGGAAACGTTGGTGGGAAGAGGAAGGCAGACGTGTTCAACCAGCCGGATTCGAAACGGCGCCAGACGACCAACCAGCAGCAGAACTGGGGGTCACAGCCCATCGCCCAGCAGCCGCTACAGCAGGGTGGCGAATACTCTGGTAACTACGGTTACAGCAACGACACTCTGGAGTTCTCCCAAGATTCCTATGGCCAGCAGTGGAAGTAGACGACACAAACAACACAAAAAGGTATTTGGCAACAATGAGAAAATGACAAAAAAAACCCCAGCAAATCACAACAGAACACCCACCCTCCCCCTTCCTGTGAAAAAAAGACATTGATTGGCCAGCAGTGTTTTATTGACTTCTATTCTCCATCTCCCTCTGTAGAATATGTCAGTGACACAAAACGGACACGCCCCAGAATTGGCATCACAAATCCTGATTGGCTGAAAGTACGTTTTGGCTGAAGACAAGAATGTATCCGATCCTCCTCCTGCCCCTGATTGGTTTGCTTACACACATGCCTGACCGGGACATTTTGTCTTAAATCATACTCCACTTTTATCCCTTCCATTTGTTCTTTGTTTTAAAGCCAGCAATGAACATTTTAAAGAAACAAGGACTTTTTGACTTCTAAAAAAAAAAGTAGTGAAAAAAAAACTAGCAAAAAAAAAAATCTGAGAGAACATTAAAATCATGAAATGGTTTTGCAGAAAGCTCATGTCCAAACATTCAACTCACCCACCCGTACTTGGACACCTTCCTATTTTCTCTACCCCACCCCACCCCCTCCCACTCCTTGCTTGCTCTGTCTTTCTCTTTCTCTATTTCTCTCTGTGATTTCTGCTAGTGGCATAGGGACTTGCTTGTAAATAATGGCTGTCAGCTTTAGCTTTCTTTTTCTTTTTCTTTTTTTTTTCAGAAGTGGAGAAAAGAATCCACTGGAAGGAAAAAAAAGTTTTGTAGCTGGAAGTACCATTTAAAAGTGTATGTTTAGCATTTCTAGAAGTAGTTCCATTGTGTTTTTTAAAAACTGATATAACATCTTCAAACGTTTTTTTTTTCTTTTTTGAAATTTGCTCGTTAGGACTTGGTTTGGCTCACCTTAAGAGCCATGACAGTTTGTTCTCTGATGTTTGTATTTATAACTTTTATTTTTTGTTTGTTCCGTTTCAATAAAAACTCATCCGAGCAACATCAATTGGTCAAGTAACTTGAAATTAAGTGTTTGTGATCAAAAGTCTTGTTGTGTCATATCGGACTGTTTCAGCTAAATTGAACTGAAGACACGAGACAAAGATGGTTTACAGTAAAATGACTTGCACATAGTAAAACAAACCAGGAGAAACATCTTTCTCTCTGCATTCATATGCAGTAAGATAATAATGTTGGAGCATTACACATCTAGAAATGAAAAGTGGTTTTACTGATCAAACCAAATGTATTAAATAAACGATATGGCCAAAAGTATGTGGACACCTGACCATTACACCTAGATAAGCTTACATGACATCCCATTTCAAAACCATGAGCATTAATATAAAGTTTCCCAGTTTGCAACCTTAACAGTGTCTGCTCTTCTGGGAATGCTTTCCAATAGGTTTTGGAGTTTGTGTGAGAATTTGTGCTCATTCAGATAAAAGAGCTTTTATGAGGTCAGGCACTGATGTTGGACAAGACCTGGTTTATAATCCATGTTCTGGTTTACTCTAAAGGCGTTCAGTCACTGGAGTTTCTCCATGCCAAACCATGTTTTTATATACCTAGCTTTGTGATTTAGATTATCTCTCCTCCATCAAATTTAACTGTTTGAAGTGTGCATTCTTGAAAACAGGGTTCTCCTAGCATCTGATAAACCCAGACCAGATCCATCAGACTGCAAAGTACATGTTTCCACGGTTCTAGAGTCCCATGGTGGTGTTAATTTTTCGACTCCAGCCAACAATTGGCATTGTACATAGTCATTTTAGGTTTCTACACAGTTACTCTACAATAGAAACCCATTTTGTGAAGCTGCTGAAGCTGATTATTGCTTCCAGAGGCAGTATGGAACTCCATAGTGAGGGATGCACCAGAGGAAAGGTGATCTCTCTCTACTTCAGCTCTTGGTAGCTCTGCTGCCTGAGTTTGTAACTGAGCTGTTTTTTCTGCACTACATGCTTCCATTTCACGCAGATCTAGTAGGAAAGGAATTTTACAAACTGACTTGTGGCATCCTATGATGGTGTCATGTTTAAAGTCAATGAGCTATTCGGTATGACCCATTCTTCTGCTGCAGAGTCTGGTCAGGAGAGTCATCCACATACTTTTGGCCATGTAGTGTTTATCATGCTGTTAACACTATATCTAGACATTACTGTTATTTCTTCCTTTTCACTTCAGCAGAGCATTTGCGTGTATCAAATGCAAGAACTGGAAATAATAAGCTGCAGATTGATTTAATAAAGTTCAAGTAACGGTCATTTCTTTTGGATCCAACTCCAAACCGGCTACTGTTATGATCTAATATCTGGGAACCATGAATAATTTCACCAGACTGAAATGCCAATGGTTTGTTTGGACTACCATACGTATCTTGGTTTTTAGCTTTTGAAAACGGGTTTATTTTTTCTAATTTGAGCTGCAAAGTTTAGTTTTTTTGTGGTTTATTGCTAGAAAGCCAGAATGTTTTAACATTTTGAGTCTCGGGGTTGTTTTCTGCCCTCTGCGAATTGTTCTCTGTGGATCTCTTGAGCACATTCTGTCTTATTGATCAGATCTCTCCCTCTGCGGTATGTGGTAAGTGAATTGTGTTGCTTCTGCTGTCATTTCTAGAGTGTGTGTTCGTATGATTGGTAAGTGTTTGTCCCTTTGTATCTGACTTACCCAGGTATCGGAGCGAGAGAGAGAGAGAGACGTTGCTAGCTTGAGGAACACACCAGAACTGTGTTCTTCTCCAGGGGGTGAGCTGGTCTTTCACACTCTCCTCTCACTCTCTCTTCTCTCCTCTTTCCTGTCCTTTACTGTGGTATTTGCAGTCATAACCCGAGCTAAAGCGATGAAAAGAGGAAAAGGCTTGGCCCTGCTGAGAGCTGCTGACCTACTGTTGAGATGTTTGTTTACGCTTTTGTAAGTCTCAAAAAAAATCTGCTCTTTCAAGTCATCTATAAAGGTTAAGGCAGCAAATATTGGACCTGTCAAGTAAGTTATATTTTTCGGCGCAGTGGTTTCTGTTACTTTGGTCAGTGAGCCAAATGAAACCTAATCAGGGGCACACAATGGTCCCACTTCAATTAAAATCTGAATTTCAACTCAATTTCCTTCTTGTAAACATGCAACCTCCCCAAACAACATACAACTGTACCTGATTTTACACAAAGACAGTTTCGCTCTGCACTGTGCTGGCAGTTTATTAAGCCTATCATATTTTCCTTGGCCATTTTTTCTTTAATCAGAAACACGTGCTCTGGTTAGGTTAACACCTCACAGCAAGAAGATTCTGGGTTCGATTTCTAGCCGGGACGATCACGGTGAAAGTGAAGCCAGGAATGCACTGCCTGGGGAGCAGTGTGTGGAAACGGTACCTTGCTCAAAGGTAGCTAAATGGTGCCACTGGCAATTCTGGGATTTTAACCCACAACCTTCCGATCACAGGGGGATCTCCCTAACCACCAGCTGCCCCAATCTGCCCAATGAGATTTGAACCCACTGACTCTCAGCGCGGCGTGTTTTCCAGTAGACCACGTCTCGCAGTGGCACGTCCCACTGTGGTACCCATGCCGGTATGGGTTTCCTCCAGGGGTTTTGGTTACTCCCACAGTTCAAAAACGTGCATCAGGTGAATTTGAGATCCTTTGATGGACTGGCAGCCTGTCCAGAGTGTTTTTCTGCCTTTCATTCCATGGGCTGCAGCACTCTGCATAGGATAAATGGCTTAAAAAATAAATGAACGTGCCATATGGACTTCATGGGTATACAGTTACTAACTGTAGCCCATCTGTTGCCACACAGTTTCAGCCCCCCACTACCTCCTCAGAAGACCACCACAGGGCTCTCACCAACTACATATTGTTTGAGTAAAGGGCCGTTCTAAGGGCATTCTTAAACACAGATGGCAGTGTTTATAGGAGTGTGTGAGGCACAGAGGTGTGAATGGGGTTTTAAACAGTGTACACTTACTGGCCACTTTAGTAGAAACCCCTCCCTTGGAGTGCCAGTATGCACACGGTTGCAGCACTACACTGATACACTGGTACTAGTTCCACACACTGTGGAGTGGTCCACCATCCAAATATCATCTGGTCAGCTTTTCCTCCATAAGGACGGGGAAGGGGTGATAAATTGTGCACCTATGTGGTGTGTGTTTCTGATAAAATAATCAGTGTATTTAATAAACTAGCAGCACAGAATACACTTGCACCTAATTCTGCATGCAGAGCTGGTTTTGACATCCCATAATACATAAAAAACTGACTGTGACCTACTGGGTGACGAACAAAAACAAAGCACAGATTTCTTACTACATTGTTTTTGAGAACTCGTACTAACTCGGTTTAGATTAAGTTAGGGCTGTGAATTAGGATAAAATCCAGCTTTAACGTCTTTAGTAATGATGGAAATCAGGAGAACAGCTTGTGGATGTTGTTAAGATGCTGCTGCACACATGAATAGGTGTCCGGCTTTTGTTATGCTTCTTTTGCCTCCAGAGGGCAGCAGGCAGACCCTAAACGTGGATACTCTGTACCCCCCTCGTGTTAAAGGAGCGGTCAGGGAGTATGGATACAGGTAATAATGATAAATATTCCGTTTAATTGAGGTTGATCTGTTTTCTTGTCATAAACTGATACTCACAGCAAAAAGCAACATACACAGTTTGCATACACCGATTTGCCCCCTAAAAAAGAACTTCAGTTTGTGTTGATATTTTTTACCTTGCATTTCACATTTAGACTTCAAGTTTAGATTTTTAACTACATCATGGCATATCAAGCATCATGAACCCCCTTCCCTGCTGGATTTATGTGAAGCATAGAATTTCCAGAATTCCTGATGACAACTCTTTTCTATTTAATCTAGATCTGAATTGGATGGTTTTTGAAATCAGATCATTATTATAATTTACAATAAATTTGTGCCTATTTTTCTTTGTGGTCATTAGGTTTACCTACTTATTGTGCAGTGCAATCATATTAACCCACTGATGTTTGATAGTTACTATTTGTGTGTGATAGCATGAATGTGAGGAGCCCGTGGGTTCTGCACGTAAGGTATACGTAAAGAGTGCACATGTGTAAGAATGCCTTTGTAAGTCTGTTTTCCATTAAAGCCTACAAGTATCAGGCAATTGCAAATAGTCAATATTTAGAATATTATATTTTATTGTCAGAATACTGTCGTAATACTGTTGCTATATAGAATTTGAAGAGCCCATATCTGTAAAAATATTTTTTCCTTGCTTCTGTGGTATGATTGTAATGTAGTGTATAAACACTGTTATCTTCAGAATGTACCAATTATGCCCTGATCTGAACGGTTGATTATAAACAAATTAAGCTGCAAAAACAGGCCATTCTCTATTCACTTTTTCCTGATGTCACACATTAATATTAACATACACAGATGAGCCTCTTCAATAGGTACACCTGCCTTGTATCTATTATCAATGTTATCAGATCCACTGACCGTACCAGTGAACTTTGTAGTGATTACAGACTGTATTACTTTTATTTTTTTCTGGAATCAAAGAGGCTTGAAGTCTGTAAATGTTGTTTTAAAATTACATTAATTCCCCATTCGTACCCGAACCAGAAACTAAGCTGCAAAACAGCCATTTTCAAATCATAGTTTTTGTGATGTCACACATTTACATAAATCATATTCAGTCTATAGCAGTTTAGCCCCAACCATTCACAGTGAAGTTCTGAGGAGTGTTTCAGCCCTGTGTTGGCTTTTAAAGGAGTTACAATACAGGAGAGCCAATCAGAAAGAGATTATTTACATGTGTCAGTCTTAAAGGTACAGTATCAAAACCAGCAGTTTGGAAAATAGTCATCTGAGAATGAAATCTGAATTATGGAATAACATTTTTAGTGTAGTGTAGTTAAAGACTGGCCAAAATGATTGTACTTTTGTTGGATTTCATCAGTACCTTGATTCTTAAACACCCAGTAGCACTCACCTGGAGCCGTGATTGGACAGCAGTAGACATTGCGTTGGGTTAGAGGCTCATTTGCATATTGCAGCCTTCTGCCGCAGCAGTATTCTAAAGACTAATATCACAGGAACAGTTAATAGACGGTATATTGTGCAGTCCTCGTCAGGACCACCGGTGGTGGATCATTCTGTCATGCCAGCAAAACTGCTGTGTGTTGCAAGGATAAACTTGCACAGAATTTTTAAACACTGTCTCCACTTTTGGTCTACCTTGTAGATGTGAATTTCATCTGATGCTGCAGTTTGTGTTTGTCGTCCTCTTGACTATTGATAAACAGACTAAAGTGGAATAACAATTGATGCAGAGAAACAGATGGACTGCAGAATGTAATTATAAATTAATAAACTAATAAAATTCACCAGTGTGGTCAGTGGTGCTAATAAAATGGACGGTGGGTGTGGATACAAGGTAGGTGGGCCTAATGAAATGGCACAATAAAGGATGCAAAAAGGACAAAGGTTACTTACATATAGCGACAAAAAACAGCCTGTTTAAATCTGAGGCGTACAGAGAGCTTGGAAATGGTCATGTTAAATTGAGGATAAACCAGCACTGACATCATACGTGGAGCTCTGGAGAAAAATAAGACATGAAAAAATGTGGGATATGGGCCCTTGAAAGATTAACGATTCCATTTGGTCCAAACATTCCACATGAAATCAAGGGCAGCTGAAATGTTTTCATAAATGTGATCTTTTCCCAGCTCCAGGAGAAGCAGCTCTTACTGCAGTAGCTTCCAGACTGGGCCGCCTGTGAGCTCCTCAGTTTTCAGCAGTGGTGAAAGTGAGGGGAGCTGCTGGGCCGTATTCTGTGTGTCTGCCTGCAGCAGGTACAGCAAATCTCAGCAAGTAGGTGTGCATCATCAACCCTGAACTTCAGAGTTTGTGTTTAACTTACTTTTCACAGAACCTAAACTTGCTTTCATGTTGGTTCTTATGGGGACACAATATGCATCTACCAAGCAGGGCCTGTAGTGCACTTAAAGGAGACATATTATGCAAAACTAACTTCTTTGCATCCTTTTGTATTTCCATTTGGGTCTCTACTGCTCCTATTAGTGTTGCGCGGGTCGGATTTTTTTAAACACTTGCCCCAACCCGACCTGTCAGGAGATCCAAACTGCCCCGCCCAACCCGCAAAAAAACACGTGGATAATGACCCGAAACCCAACCCGACCCGAGGAAAAAACTAAAATCCCGAACTCCGTTTACAATCAATAATAAAATGTGTTTTGTAACTTTTTGGCCTGCCCGCCCCCACGATACTTAAAAAATATCTGCCCTAAAACCGTCCCGCACCCGCGGGTCACGGGTCGACCTGCGCATCACTAGCTCCTATCATTAACACCACAAGCGCGAAATAAAACATCCATCTGTTTTCTGTGTGTCAATTGAAAGATTTTGGTGTCAGGAATCATATGCTTCTGTGAGATGTTTGGACTCCTCCCTTATCCTGACATCAGGAGGAAATTAGCATAGAACCGCCCCTCAGCTGTCGAGGCCCCACTCACTAGATTAGTAGAAGATCCTCCATTTTAGTCTGCTGGTTTTACGAGCACACAAGACATTGAGTGCTGCGGCTAAAGGCAAAGGCGAGTCACATGACGTGTGGGTTCTCACTCTGGGTCTGACTCGGGGTCCAACATATAGGGGTGGATAGCGCCTGTTTTCTGAAATTTTCGTGTGTGGTAAACGCAAAGTAAGCATGGGATGGGTGGGAACGCAGAGTAAGCATGGGATGGTTGGGGCGTGGCCAGCAACAGCTTATTTGCATAAAAGTGACAGAGCCCTTAAACGGCTCATTTTGAAAGGGACTGAAA
>JBBPCY010000130.1:2870006-2913881 GCA_037974405.1 Brachyalestes nurse
CACCACCAGTATACTGATCACCACCTGATCATCTGGAATCATCTGCTCCTGTTTCTTCACTGGTTCAGGCCTTAAGTCAGATGTGCTCTGTTCTGCTTGAATGATTAATTTGTAGGTCACTGTGTGTCTTAACCAACAAAAACACTCCTCTAAAACTGGTCAGGTTCAGGGACTGGACTGAAAACGAGTCTTTGCAAGTCCTTCAGGAAGCCTGGTGAACTGCATTAAAAATGCAAGAACTCTTAGAAGCAAAGTATGAGGAAATGAGGGGTGGCTCAACACGTTTGCTCACTGTAAATCAAACGTAGATGTGTGATTAAAAAGCAGTATTTTGGTTTAACACTTGGGTGTTTGTTCTGAATGGAAAGCATGAGTTTATGCCCTGCTCTTCTTCCGCAGTGCCGAAGGATGGCCTGAAGAGCCAGGCTGTGTTCGATGAGATCAGGATGTCCTATATTAAAGAACTGGGAAAAGCCATTGTTAGGAGAGAGGAGAACTCCAGCCAGAACTGGCAACGATTCTACCAGCTCACTAAGCTACTGGACTCCATGCATGACGTAAGAATCCAAGGTTTCTTAGTACATGAGAACAAGGACTAGAATTTACAAAGCATCCACTTATCAATGTAGGATTGAATTCTTGAGATGGTTATAGTCACAAAACCTGACTCACTGTAAATACCGTTCGGCATGATCAAAATGTTTTGCAGAAGTTAAAATGAAAAACAAGTTTCCGAAGTGCTGCTGTAGAAGATCCACATTTATTTCCCTAAAGAACTGTTCAATGGATAGTTCTTTTAAAGAACTATTTTCATAAATGTGAAGAACCTTTTGAAAGCTTCAACCTCTGCATAATGTAAAGGCTCTCAACCAATTCAAAAAATCTCATATATCCTTTATAATTAATTATGCATCGGTCATGAATTCATGAATTTTTATGGAGGGTCCTGATTCTGTTTTATTTACAGCCAAACTGACCAATGCCTGATTTTTATTGGGTTTTTGTTTGTTTTTTATCCCAAAGTTCACATTGTGTAGGCTGAATAAACACATGAAACACACACTGGCACATTTCCAGCACTTTCTGTTGGCCAAAGATGCAACATTATTTATTCTTAAATGGGCCATGCTGGAATTATAAATTGTTTAATGTGGGGGAAAAAAAAAACTTATTTAAATAACATAAATCAAGTAAAGGGCTAAATCACAACTTACAGGCAACTGCTTGTTTAACCCACAGCAGTAGATTTCAAATACAGCACAAGTGAACTGACCTGTCTCGTGTCAGTTCACTACTTAAAACACAAAACAGATTGTGCCAGAAATGAAAACCGTGAATTGGCCACTTGTTTTTTGAGCAAATATTTCAGTCATGCATCCCTGTTTTTAATAATTCAGAGGTAACTGGCTAGTGTTTGTTCTCATTTAGTGTCTCGGGGGCACATTATATCATAGCACTGCACAATATTAATTTACTGTGGTCAAACATGCAGTGTTCTTACACATGTGTGATTTTCCTTTCTCCTTGTGAGCACCCTGGTTTGTTACTATAGCACTGACCACAACAGTGAAATTCGTTTCCATAGATCACTCCTCATGCTGGTGAAGTCAGTCTCTCAGCATAGAGCTCTCCTTGTTTGAGTTCGTCGTCCAAGGTGGTGAGAACCCCAAGCGTCATGACTGATGACCAGCTGTCCTTCTCTGACCACATCGCATCTGTCTCTCGGCCATGTTGCTTTGCCTTACACAACATCAGGAAAATCAGGCCATGGAGACTCCTCTATATAGAGAGTAGCTCCTTTCCTGATGACCTTAAATCTATCTTAAATCACACTTGCTCTTCTGATTAAGTGTACATCTTCTTGCACTACTCCCTACTTACACATCTAGCCCTCAGAACTCTTCTCTGGTTCTCACACTGTCCTGAAGCTCGAGGGTTTCTTCAAATTGGTTAGACATTTTGGATAAAAGCACTTGCAAATTGAATGTAACCAGGGGTGCTAGATCATGATAAGTACTAAATGATAAGGTAAAGTGGCCCCTTATAGTCACGCGTGAATACATTACAGTACGCAGTGAGATATTCTTTGTCTGTATTTAACCCATTCACCAAGTGAAGCGGTGCCTGAGGAGCAGTGTGTGGGGACGGTATTTTGCTCAAGGTTACCTAAGTGGTGCCACTAGCAGTCCTGGGATTCAAACTTACAACATTCTGATTGCAGGGGCAGCTCCCTAACCACTAGACCACCAGCTGCCCCAGGAAACACTCCTCTCTTGGATTGAACCAGATAGTGTCCAGTGCTTAACGGCACCCTTCGCTTTTTGCGTTGCCCTTTCAGGACTGGCTCTGCTGCAGTGACACGTGTGTGACGTGCTTTAACATGAGCATGTGCTGAATTTCTCTCTCCCTCTCGATTCTCTGCAGATGGTGGGTGGACTGATGAACTTCTGCTTCTACACATTTGTGAACAAGTCGCTGAGTGTGGAGTTTCCTGAGATGCTCGCTGAAATCATCAGCAACCAGTTACCAAAAATCAAAGCCGGGAGTGTCAAATCGCTGCTTTTTCATCAGAAATGAAAAAAAAAAACAAAACCCTCCGCAGGCAGCGGGACACGATGCCTTAAAACTATACCGCATCACCAAGCGTTTCTCACTGAACTTGCAGGGGGTCAGTGAAACACAGTGAGAACGAGACAGACATGATTTTATTATTGTGGTGCAGAACAGTATGCAACCAACCCAGCACAGAACCGCGGTGGGCGAGTGTTGAGTTTATAGACGGGTAAAGAACGCAAAAAGAGAGCTCAGTTGGAAAGATATAACTATGATGTTCTATGGTGGTTAAAAAAAAAAAGAAAAAGATTATACCATAAATGTCGTCTCAGGTGTTTAATTTTCAACATTACAATAAGTAGTAAAAAAATAAAGCTATTTCTCTGAGATTGTTGTTTGTATAGGGTCCTCACCTTTTTTTTTTTTTTTTGTCTTTTTTGAGCAAAGGCATCCCCCAATAGCACTTACTCTTACTGTGTATATATATATATATATATAGTACGTTTTAGATTTTCAGAACTTTTAATTTTTACGTCAGTCAGAAAATACAAAGAGTTTTATTACTTCATCTGATAGTCTGATACACATCTCATCTAAAATAATCATTTCAATAATATGTACAGTCATATGGCTTTGGCATTGTTGGAAGTCAGCTGGAGAAAAAATTTAATACTTACACACAGCATATCTTTACTATTTTGAAGCTCACGTTTTTGCTAACTGCTAACAGAGTTACACAATTATAGCAAAAGGGAAAATATGTGCCTTTTTTAGCTCGTCCCATTTTAGCCATTCTCTGTACCTGCATACTGAGCGTTTTTTGCATCCATCATGTTAGATATTGTATTTGATTGTATTTTTATACCCACTTGGACTGGCGATTTTTCCTTTTTAACATGGCTGTGTATTTTGTTCCTGGCAGCTCCATGATTACGTCATGTGAACTAAAGTGGTCCTTATTGCTATGGTATTGAACTTAGGAGTGTCACCTGTAATCCGCATCCTTTCCCGTCTTGACTAAAATGCAGTCTAAGCACTTTTCACTCCAGCACAAGCCGAACTTGTGTTAAGTATTGTCTGAGAGAACCTCTTTTTAATCGTTAGTCATTTCTTCAGATGGTATAGGAATGGATTACGCAATGTGAATCATGGTTCTCATCTGAACACAATTTGGTCTTTTTGGGTTGTTTTTGATTTGTTTTTGTTAGTTTTTTTTTTCTGTGTGTGTCCTTGCTCACCGTGGCTTAAGAAGCCGCTCATCAAAAACAGCCATAACATTTGGTGCAGAGTTCAGCACTGTTACCAGACTAGTTTGCGGAAATAAATACCAGTGGCCAAGGTTCCCTCAAAGCATACAGAACCCATCAACAGACAGGAACACAGTACAAGCGTAAATACACATTTAGTCTAATAGAAATACAAACAAACTCTGCCACCGCTGCTCAGGCCCACGACCTGTACGTTTGCAGTCTTGGCTCTTTAAATGGTAGCGCGCCCGCGTGTCTGTGTACACCTGCCGATTTTAACCGACGCTTCTCTTTTAAATCAGTGCAGCCTAGAACCCTCTTAGCTTTCCTCTGTCCATTTTCTCAGATAATCCACAGCAGAAAGAAGCAACATGCTAGCCTCACTATTCACTTCTCGGGGAATTTCTACAAGCCTGTATTGTTGTAATCTGTTCTTTCAGTGCCAAATGTGTATTCGTTTCTGATTTTTAGAATCTCTAAAACTGTGCTTGTCTTATCAGTTGTCAGAAAAGTTCAATTTGAATGGGAAATGGAGAAAGAAATGGAATATTTTCATTTTCCTCTGTTAAAGCTTAATACATGTTTAATACATGAATAAAAAGACCAGATTATATCTAGCCTCCATCTCCGTCCGTTGACTAACTAACGACACTCACACTAATACTGTTGATAATGTCCGTGTTCACCAGTGTATTCCATGCTCATGTGCACCACTCCAATAAGAGACAGTATAATCGACGTTAAATGTTCATTTTGCAGCATTGTGATCAAATCCATACAGTACAAAGTGCAGGCAATTTCTGGACATTGATGGCAGTCAGTCATCTACAGACATTACTTCTGGACTTTGGGCTTCATATTACATTCAATTAACCGCTGATTGACTGTTAGGTCATCCAACTACATTAGTGTTTTAAATTATAGGCTAAATTCCTCAAGCAATGACATAAATCAGGAATTAAATTTTTTTTTATGCCAACCTGATAAAACTTAATTTGCTCATTAAGCCAGTATTTGGCAATTACTCATTATTACTATATTAAGCAGTAACTGGAACAAATTAAGCATTTTTGCAGCACTAATATTTTACATATTTAGTAATTGTAAAATAACTACGCCTTTGGTTGAGATAATCTGATGAAGTGCAATCTAAACAGTTTAGGTAGGTGAAGAGCCATTGATAAATGCATTTACAAATTTGCAATTAAAAGTAGCAGACGTTAGATTGAATATTTGTAAGTTGTAAATGCAGTTAAAGGTAGAAGATGTGTCCTTTGCATTAATATGAATAAAATCTGCCTACAACGCATAGAAAACTTTTTTTTGTCTGTCCCAGTCTAGGACAAATATAATAATTAGGACAGTTTTTAAAAAGCGAGCATTGCTGTTCTAATCTTTTAAGCACATCATGGTTAAAGTATGAGTTATAAATTATTAAGAAAATCCACTGCACTCAAAAACGTCATCCCACTCCACATGCACTCAACCCAGATACCTGAACACACACACCCACAAATCACACCTTCAAAAGGAATTTGCATTATTTAAACTATCTGAGATCAGAGATAAGGTCAAAAGTTTAAAAATGTGAAATACTTACATGTAACTGACGGGTTTTCAATATTTTAGTCTGTAGTAACACATTATTTAGCCACTTTGGCACAAACTGTTGGTTTTCAAGAGACACTTCGGGTCCGTCTTTAGTGCACTGACATTCATTCTGGTTTACCTGTGTTTGGACAAAAGTTCATGCTTCAACAGGAAAATGAGTCCAAGTGTTCTTTAAATTGTGCCAAAACTATATCCAGTCCAAAGAAAAGCCACATGTATTGATAAAGGCAAGGGGTGGTTATTTTGATGATAAAGGGGGCATCTGGCAGACGCCCTTATCCAGAGTGATTTAAGATCATTATTTACAGGGACGGTTCCCCTGGAGACTCAGAGGGTTAATGTTGAAGGACAGAATGGTTGAAAGTGGGGGTTGGGGGAGAACCTGTTACTTTGTGGTCATCGGGTTCACAGGCAAGTGTTTTACCCACTAGGCTACTAAACCTCCATACTCGCACATAAGCTTTCACATTTATTAAAGTACACCTCGGTATCAGTCAGTTACATTGGTTTTAAGTATTTCCAATGTTTTCTTGTAACAACATTTTAAAAGCAGCCCACACTTGTGGCCTGTAGTGTGTGTATGTATATATGTGTGTGTCAGTATACACATACACATACTACATAGATCGTCTATTCTAACAGGAGCGCTGAGATACACATGCAATAACTTCCCTGGTCTATAACATTACTGTAACACAGGGCTGGACTGGGACAAAAAATCTTACCGGGCATTTTGAGATCGGCCCACCCGGGGGGGCGGTGCTGACGGGATTCCGCGCCGGCCCAAATTTACCATTGGCCCACCGGGCAAATGCCTGGTATGCCCGATGGCCCGTCCAGCACTGCTGTAACACACTACAGCATAACTGCAGTTCATGTCATAAAAACTGCAGGTGGCGTTTTAGAAGGCAGACGTAAATGTACTCAAAACGTTAAACTCAAACTGCTCTGAAGATCAAAGACCAAAGTGCAAAACCCAGAGACTGCTATCAGAACAGTGATCAGCCCCACACACACACACACACCTCGTTTCCTGCTCCCCTGTCTGTGTGTGTGTGTTGCTGAGAGGATGGAGGAGGTCCAGCCATGCCCGGACCACAGCAGACTGACCCGCCTGTACTGCCTGAACGGAGGACTCCACCTCCTCCTCCTCCCGGACGGAGCCGTGGGGGGAACCAGAAATGAAGACTCCTGGAGTGAGACCACCCCTCTCACCTGTATCTCTGTGCTAAACGGTGCTGTGGGTGATGTTAGCTGTTAGCTGCTCTGACAGGGAGGGGTACCAGCGTTTACTGGCTGAGGGACAATTATTTTGATTATACATAAAATAGATAAACAGATATATTACCCTTGTCAATATCTAGGCTACATATAAATTACTGGAATATGTCTCTTTTTCTATATTTTAAGTGTATGTTTTAAGTGTTTTTAAACGTAATGTGTTTTTCTCATTATGTGATTGTTTTAAAAACATCACAGGAAGACTCGCCTATATATACATACTATATAAATGAGTGGAACATGTATATTATTTATGTGTAAGGCAATACGTATCTTTATAAAATGTATTTTTTTACGCGATTATTATAATAACATCCTAAGATGGTTTCGTCTGCCAGTACACATTACTGCATTTAAAATACTGCGAAACCGTTACATCGCTTTATATTTTACACAGGATTTATTTTGGAACTGAAAAAATCTATATATTACGCATACACAAACAGATTTGCTGCTAAGGCATCTTTTTACCACAAGGCATTATTGCTGGAGGCGTGCGAGTTTGTGAGACTTCTGTTTTGTTTTGGGGATTTTTAAAGGTGAACTGCGGATAAAAGCCGTCAGTCCCGGAGTGGTGGTCATTGAGGGAGTGGAGGCCGGACGGTTCCTCTCCATGAGTGAGGACGGGACCCTGTACGGCTCGGTGAGTGTCTGATCTACACAGTAACCTCACCGCCACGACCATGACCATGGTAACTTAACACTCTGTAACGGATGTCTGGTGTGTTTACCTCTGCAGTTATTAGTGAGTGATGAAAGTTACTTCTTGGAGAAGATAGAGGAGAACCACTACAACACATACCGGTCCCAGAAGAACGGCCCCGACTGGTACATCGGAATCAAAAAGAATGGGAAACCAAAAAAAGGCTCGAGGACCCACATCGGACAGAAAGCAATTTTCTTCCTCCCTCGACAGCTGGACAAAGCAAAAGACTGAGAGCCACGTTAGTTAGGCGATGAGTAGCTGTGCATTCTGAAAGAGTGTTTACTGTAAAACCAAGAAAAGATCACTAACTTCAGACGCGACAAACTAAGGCAAGACGCTTCACGTACTAAACATGAACACGCTGGTCGAGGCTTTTCATTATTTATGCCAACGCCGTCTATGAAGCATAACTTTAATATGAAACCTCAGACTGAAATATGAAGTGCTGCTTAAAACACACTGAACATACACCAACCTGAGCCCACCCAAGATTGTTTACTATTTGTCGTAACAAATGACGTCATTTCCTCTGTTTTCAGTCTTGGTCTTGAAATCTGCACAGCCTGGAACAGACTGATAGGTTTACCATTATTTTTCAGTCATCTAGGATAAAGAAAAGTGCAGAGAAGCCGTACTTAAGTCAAAAGTAAATGAATGTAAAGATAATCAAGTATGTGAAAGTAATGTGGAAACGTTTTCCTTTTGGTACGACGGATGAGTAGTACACGTCCTTACAGAAAGAGTTGCTATTTAAAATATTTGATCATATTCTTATCAATCAAAACATGCAGTTTTATTGAATAGAGAAACAACTGAAAAGTAAAGAAACAAAAGTATCCCACTTCTATACTGTGCAAGTCTTTTAAGAATAACACCAAGTAGTAATGCAGCACAATTACTCCAGTTAATAAGAGGTAATTACCTTAATATTTGCATTCTTGTGAATTGCTGATGTAATTACATATGCAATTAGAGAATGAGTAGACGGAGAGGCAAAAAAAACAGAAACAACTTGAATTTTTATGGTCAATATTGTAACAACATATAAACCGTAGTGTTATAGCCAATATTGTAGCTTAACGTATAAACCTACTCATCAGAAAGGCAGAACTAATCAGAATCATGCCCAGACCAGTTTGCTTACATTTTTAAGGCGGTTTAAGAGAGAGAGAACTGCGTGCATCAATTAATTGCTTGAACTTGGATTAATGCCTGGACTTCTTTCCAAAAATAAAATTCAAAAGGCCTGTACAATATCCAGGAACACCAAAAACACAAAGATGAAACACAAACCAGTTATCTCACTATAGAAGCCATCTTTATTAAAAGTTACTTTGCACAATTGTAAACATACAAATCACAATGTCTCACATTGTGCAGAACTATTTCATTGACATGCCTTTCACTAAGATCCTTAAGAAAAATCAACAAGTCAGTGGTTTAAACTACAACTACTTTGGCATCATAAATTACTGTTCAACACAGATCACTGAAGAAATAAACTCAACATATCCTGGTGTTTCACTGCATGTTAAACCAGACTGCATTACACTGAAATGCTTTGCATCTTCTCTTATTTTTGGTCCTAATAATCATCATCATCATAATCATAATATTAATAGCAAAAATCTTTTTATATAATCATAGCCATTAGAGAAAAACTAATCCTTCACATTTTTGCATAAGGCCTAATATTTCCCTGACTTTAAAATTGGCTGTTGCTCTAACTTCAATGCATCATCAAAAGTGCAAGTTTAAGTAACAACTGATATTACACTGTTTCTACTCTACTCTTTGCATTTCATCAAAAAAAAAAAAGGAAAAAGATTTGGTTACAATACTTACTCACAAAGTAAAACTAAAACTTCCCCAGCACTATTTATGAGAAAACTAGGAGGCCCATTACATCATCCGAGATATAAGCCGGGTTAGACTGAATTTAGCAAGGAATCGGGTGTCTAAATTCATGGCTGATCATTACATCCTTACTTGTGTGCTACTCAAGAAATATTAGCAAAAAGACAAATGCATTAATGTAGCCGTGGTAGGCTGCACTTGATATTAGTTGCTGATAAATACATGATTGAAGGACTATCAACATCCTTGGTAAATGTACATAAATGCACCTAAACGTTAAATAGCAGTATGCAGATAACAAAAGCAGCCATATTCTTCTTCGCTTGCGTTCTAAGACCTGAAGATTTGAAGTTCCAAGTTTTGCCGTTTTGTTGATGTCGCAATAGTCCTGAGGAGCAAAATCTACACACAAAAACAGAATCAGTTTAAGGGAGCAAGAAGGAGATAATGAAACATATTGTGAGTGTTTATCACTCTTAAATAGGGAAAGACTGAACAGCATCTTGTAGGCATTTCCAATAAGAACCCAAATATTCAAATATGTTTTTAACACCATATATTAACTATACAATGGAGGTTAATCTTGAATCACACATTCCTGCATACACAGGGCACTACTTAAGCACTATTTAATTCACGTACTGGCTCCTGTATCCAAATATGGGTAAAAAGCCATTTGGGATTCACATTTGTGGGCACAACTGAAGAGCAAATTTTCACTCAGTCCAAAAGCATTTTTTTCCCCTGAAAATTGTGTTTTACTTGTTTTACCTATTGGAAAGCAATTATCAGAGGAAATATTTTTTTGTAACTGAAATTTTACAGTTACTTGTCATTTTTCAATGTCTGTTTCTAAAGTGCATTTTAGTTTGGGCAAATTTGTTTCAAAAATATAATGAAAACAATTTTTAAGGAAATCGATATTAAAGGTCACAAAATTATGTACAAAATCTTGTACTGTGTATTATGCAAGGACTGAGTGAGTTTTGGTCGCTTATACTATTGCACATAAAGAGGTAATGTAAAAATATGCCAATAGCAGGGTTACCTAAAAAAATAAAATAAAAAAAAATAAGTTTTGGAAATTTGCTCTTCAATTCCATACTCAACAAATACTGTGATATAGTGAATGTGTGAAGTCAGCCTGGCTTCAATGCTACCAATAAGTCGGATCCAACTAAAACAGACTAGGCTTAATCCCCGTCCGGGAAACTGACCCTTGAAGTGCAAGACATTCTTTACTTTTGTCAATCATATATTATTACACACACTCTGACATTAATGGAAGATCAGATAAGCTTGTTAAGTTGATGGGTCAAAGCAGGTAACTCTTCAGCCACTCATTTAAAACGGAATCGAGTTCTTACTCAAGTTGTGTGGTTTTGGGTTCACTCTAGAGCTAAATGGTAATCAGGCAATGCTGCAAATATATATTTATGATTTATGTATTTTGTCTCCATTGTATTTAAGTACAATTTAGCCAATTCTGCACAAACATGATTTTGTCATCAAGTTCATTAGCAAATGCCTTGATTATACACCGATCAGTCGTAAATATTGTGTCAGTACCCTTTGCGCTCTTGAAACAGCTCCGACCTGTCAAGGCTTGAACTTCACAAGACCTCTGAAGCAGTGGTGCGATATCTGGTCCCAGCACGTTAGCAGTGGATTTGTTAAATAAATTACGAGGTGGGACCTCCACAGGTTCAGACGAGTTAGTTAAGCACATCCCACTGAGACCTGGAGAGGTCACTGCAATCATGGAATGCTGCTGCCAAGAAGAGGTGTACTTGGTCTGCTTTAGGCTGTTTAGGAGTCAATGTAACCTCCATGTGAATGCCAGGACCAAAGGTTTCCCAGGAGAACACTGTCCAGAACATTACACTGTCGTCAAATTGTCTTCTTCCCATTTTTTCTAGAGCACGCTGGTTCCATCTCTTCCCGAGGTAAGCAATACACATGCCTTGTGGGTTTTGACAACTATCATAGCCAGCATTCATTTTTTCAGCAATGTGTGGTACAGTTTACCCTCCTCACATACATCAGTAAACCTTGAACACACAAACCTGTCGCTGGTGCACCGGTTGCCCTTCTCTGGATCGTTTTTGGTAGGTACTTTGGTAGCCACTACACACCAGAACAGCTTGTAAGACTTGTAGTTTTGGAGATGCTCTGACCCAGAAGTCTTTGTCAGAGTAGCTAATATCCTTAAAAGCCCATCAACTTCCAGAACTGATTGCTCACTTGCTTCATAATATATCCAACCACTTGACAGGTAACATTGTAGAAAATCAATGAGAAAATCAAATGTTTTTTTGTAATGTAGCAGCTGATCGGTATATAAGTCTAAGATAAGAAACGTAATGTCTTCATAAATTTACCTTTAGTAGATAAAGAGCACTCTGGTCCGAGGAAGAGTGGAGAAGGAATGATCAGCCATGTTGCGCACTCTAGAGTAATTAACAAATCCTCTGAAGAACAGCAGGAACCCTGTTAAAAAAATACATTAATAAAAATGCTTAGTATTACATACTCAGACAAATGCCCCTTTTACATGCAACTAAGTCTGATATGGACAAAAAACTGGGACATGTTCTCTGTATATTTAGAAACATATGCTTACCTACGACAAGGAAAACCCACCACAGCCAGTACTGTCCATCAAAATATCCAGGGAAATATGTGGAAAACTGTTTTAGAAAATACGAGCAAAAACAGTTAACACTGATAAAAAAACCCCCTTTCAATACAATGAGACTATCAATCATCTCTAATTACACGACAAAAACATTTAGAAGGGTTGCCCAAAAGAGAAAGAGAAATGCATTTGTGGCTAGAGCAATGATTAGTTTAAATGCATTTTGCCATAAACCACCACTATTTTAGACAGCTTTCCAGCATTGCTTTGGACCAGTTACTGTTATTAAGTAGACGCAGTCCTCTAACTGATACTCACTTTTGGAACTGTCATCATTAAAGTGCAAGGTATTTCTGAAAATGCCCATAAATTGTCCCATAAATTGACAGGATTTCTTACGTATTAAAAAAGACAAAAGTCATCCTTGAATAATCTATTCAAATATACAAATCACTAAAGGGTCTTACCCTAACAATCAGGACCCACTTAACCAGGGAGAGCCCAAACCCAGAGACAGCTCCATAGCGCCCGGCAGCTGAAGTGGTGAGGCAGAAGGACAAGAAGAAGCCGATCCAGTTGAAAAGGAAAGCCACTGAAAAGAAAGAACCACAATCATCAATTTGCTCTTTTAAATATCAAATATCTTTCAAACCACACTGCGGTAGTTAAGTCTTGATTACTACTGGGCTGCCACAATTACGAAGCTGTTCTGCTTTCCTGATTAACTGCCAGAGTAATCTGTGGGTTTATTAATTATAATAGATCATGACAGACTACTTGTTTTAGTTGATGTGTCAGGGATAAATACACTTCCTCTCTTACTGAAAAAGGTCAGCATGAATATGCCATCGTTCCCAACTCGCAGTTGGTCAACATCATCAAAGTCATCTCTGGATACAAAATCCTCGTCCTGTAATGGAGCAGGATTTCACAGGATTATATGAGAGTATGAAAACGTCTCTGGCACTAAAGCAATTGCATAAAAACGAAGGCCACCCTCACCCTTGCTGCCACAAGTGGAACTGAGGACTCTGCTTTGGTTCGTTCTGCTTCGTCATATGATGGCAAAGATGTGGCAACGTTGTATGAAGGAGGTTTGGGGTAATTCCCATCTTCTTTGTAATCAAAGAAAGCTGTAACAGTTAAGATAACACCAGTTGATCAGTAAATGCCTAGTGGATGAAGGTCAAAGCTGAGTGTACAATGCCCTTATTTATCAAGGCTTAAGGTTAATTTACTGTCATCAGCAGCTGTGAACACGTATATACGACTAGACATTTCTCCAGGGGTCACAGTGCAACATATAGCAACAGACTGCAAGTTACAATAGAAAGCACACAAACAATACAATAAACAGACCCCACAACAATGTAACTAACAGTATAGTGCGAACAGGATGTAAACCTTCCACAATGTTTAATTAGATTTTTGCACTACCATTAATAACAATACAATAAATAGACAGTACAAGTGTAACAGTATAGTATGAATGCGATGTGAATCTGAAACATACACAATACAAAACTGATATATTCATGAAACCTTCCAGACTGACTAGTATTGCACGTTAAGTGTGATTATCACACAAGAGGCAGTTAGCAACATTAAACAAAGTGCAAATAATGACAGAAACAATCAGACAATACAGCAATGTAGAACACTAGTGTGTATGGGATGTAAATCTAAACCATATACAATAAACACTTTATATATTTATGAATCGATTATGTAAAAGAACTCATCATTGACTAAATTAAGCCTTTCCCAATTCAGTGAATACAACAGGTAGCCCTTAGTTATGAAGTTTGAAATCTCCATAGAGTCAGTAATATAAGACAATCTGGTGTTGCCTATAGAGGTTAAGCCCATCAATGCTGGGCTCTTGAGCAGTAGAACTACACTCTCTGCAGCACTGAATAGTTTTGGGATTAGTTGGAATGGCGTTCGTGATCCAGAACTAAATCATCCAATATCAGTAATTGACCTCACTAATGCGGTCATGGCTGAATGCAACAAATCCTAGTCCAAAGCCTTCCCAGAATAGTTGAGGCTGGTAGTGAAGTAAAAAGGGAGACCCCTGCACAATACACTTCATATTAAGAAAAATGCTGGGAGAGAGCAGGCATCAATAAAATAAAATATATTATATGTAGAAAGATGGCACTAAATCTTGTGAATCTGATGTGTAGAGCTGAATGTCTGGCTTTACCTGCATCTGCAGAAATGCTGTTGTAGGGTGGAGGAGCATCATTTGCCTCCCGGGGCACCTCAGGTGTCTCCTCCTCATTGTTTAACTGCAAATGAAACAACAATATTATGTGGGTATGCACCTTTCATTATGCTTGAAAAGGTGGCAAAACTAGATTTCAAACATTGTTTGGGGTAGTTAAACTGCACAAAGTTCATACATTAGCCTATAAAGACAAAAGTATTGGGACCATTACACCAACAGGTACTTTAATGACAATGCAGTCAAATGCATAGACTTTAATATGAAGTCTGTCCCTCACTTGCAGCTATAACAGATTCCACTCTTTTCTGAAGGGTTTCCACAAGATTTTGGAGTTTGAGCATTTATGAGGTCAGACACTGATGTTGGACGAGAAGGTCTGGCTCACGATCTCCGTTCCAGTTCATCCCAAAGGTGTTGGATGGGGTTGAGGTCAGGACTCTGTGTGGACCAGTCAAGTTCTTTCACACTGAACTCCTCCAGCCATGTCTTTATGGAGTTGCTTTGTGCACTGAGACACAGTCATGCTGGAATAGAAATCGTTCTTCCCCAAACTATGTCAATGACAGAAGCATGGCGTTGTCTTGGTCTGCTGAAGGGGTCCAGTCCAAACCCTGAAAAACAAGTTATACAGTTATATATAATTATTTACGTACAGTTCTACACAATGTAGATTTGTATACAGTGTAGAACCACACAAAGTAAAACTATATACAGTGTCGAACTATACAATGTAGAATGCAGGTACAGACAAACTCTTACTGGGTTGGTTTGGAAGACAGTTGTCAAACAATTGATGTACTCATATTAAAGTTTCAATGAGATACAGAACACTAACAGTCAAATTGTTCTTCGTTAAAATGCAATAGCAAGTGGACTTACAACTTATTTAAAACCCAACATCTGACAGAACAAACAATCTCCAAAATCTGTTTGATTTGGCCCTCCTAAGGAAAGAGTGCCTCCTCCCTAATGGCAAGAGACAAAACTGCATGAAATGGGTGTTGAGTGTTTGCCAGAATGGCCTTGCCCTTAGCATGGCTCCAGCTTAATAAATGGCGCCAAGATTATTATGTTTAGTGCCAATGGTCTTTTGGCAAAGTTTAACAATCTTCCCCAGCCTATTTTTGTTAACTAAGCTGGGCTTGGGCAACATTTAAGACGTATGTCAGGAGGGCAAAGTCATTTCAGCCAACAATATATTTGAGTCTACAACAGTAAAATATGATTACCTATTTATAAAGTATCTGGCATAAAAACATCTGAAGTATTAAATATCTGAAGTAAAACATATATTCACCAAATAACCGCTAGTTATCAAATAACTTGTATTCATCAAAGCACAAACGATGCCCTAAATGAATGAAGTGCAAGACTATGGCATCAAATGCACCACCTGGTTTTCCAAGTCCATTTGAATGGCCTGTTCATGATTCAGAACTGCAATGTCTGTCTTTCCTGACTTATAGTCCTCTCACATGATGCACTACTGATTGACATGGTAAGGAAGAACTTGAAGAGGTTACTGACAGTTACAAGGTAATCACCGAGATCACCGAGATCCTTTAAAAAAGTGCTAATGGTTGATTGAGGCTGATTCCTACTGAGCGCTAAAGAGGGATAGCTGCACACTCGTCTCCTCTTTGGGAAATCCATGAAAAGATGCCAGGTCTGCTTCAGTGCATGGTCTAGAACTGAATGTGTTGTTCAGTGCAATTAGGCTTTCGTGTCATTTTCCTGAATGAGAGCTCGTCGGATCAGAACACAGGGATACAAAAACTAAAAGTCAGTTACTTGCTTTTCACTTGGCCATCTCCTTGGTTAAGATCTTTGTCAATATATTTTAACATTACTGCAACCTGCTCATGTCTGCTAATGTCTTGTGTTTCATCTGCCAGCAATGACAGCAGAAATGTCTACTTCATACACCTGCTGGGTAATGTGGTTTATCTTTATAGGGTCATTTTTGTAGGCTGGCCACTTCTGGGAAAATTCACTAATGTTGTTTTGGCTCTCACTGTGATTCAGTAGGCCTGGCAGTAAGCAAGCCTGGGCATGTCTAGTCTAATAGATCCCAGTTATCAAATAAATTTGATCAGCTGGTCGATGGAGAAAGTGAAAGGGCTTTTTCCACAGAGAACCAGTTTTCTTACAGTAAATTTGAAGATTTAGAAAAATATGCAAAAACAGAAGGGAGACATTCGGGATCAAAAGAGCGAGCTAATGAACTCGTGCTTTCCAAACAGGTCTTGCATCACTCAGGCAAGTGTGTAAGCCTAGGAGGAGGTAAAATGCCTGCAAGGACAATAATGTCAAGTCAAAGTCTGGAGGCGGCGAGGTTTATTCTATAATAACTGTAATATCTGCTCTTTGGCTCAGTAAAGAGCTGTAGAAAATGGAGGTTAGCCCACTGTTGAGGAGACTGTCATTAAAGCTGTGTTTATTCGGCGTCCTTGCACGGCCACTGATGGTGTCTCCATCTGACTGATGGAGAAACATTAGATCCGCAATGAGCCTCATTAGGCTTATAGCGCATAGCTGGCCTTTTTCAGTCGTCTCCACTGCCAGATACAAACAGAGGGCACTGAAGCAATGCGCTCTTTCTTTCTCTCTTTCTTTCTCTCTCTCACACACACACACACATATACACATGCACACAGTCGCTCATTTTCCAGAGTCTCATTTTCATGACAAAAGATTGCACTTGACTGTAAGAGGGGGAAATGGAAATGATGTCTACGGAGATGTATTTTTGCTGTCTCCCGCCCCAGACTGTGTGTGAGTGTGTGTGTGTGTGTGTGTGTTATATAAGGTCCTGTGAGGCGACACAGAGCGGCAGCCAGGGGCCTTTAGGCAAGGTCACCAATGCCAGCTGCCTGACACAACTTCAGACTCCAGTGGCATTCTCGCCTCAAGACGGTGTCGGGATATTTTAGGGTCACCCCTTCTCCTTATGCCACTCATCAAAAAAAGCTGTGTTCCAGGAGTGAGTCATGAACAGTGAACACTTCTCATTTCCCAAGTGGAGTTAAACATCTCGAACAGACTTGCTTATGTGGTTCCTGACACTGTATGAATTCATTCACACTGTACAAAAACACAGTTTTTTTGTTTCTTAAATCAGATTTTTGTTCATATTTCAAGTGGTGAGATTGCTCGCATCTCCAAATTGGTTGCCATAGTAACAACGCACACATAAGTAAGCATGCAAGGGCAAAAATGTATACTGTTCCGTAACAGCTATATGTAGTTGATCAATTGTCCTTTATTTCTACAGTGTTGCACTTCTTAGCAGCTAGAACGTGAACAAAACATGAGACAGACGTAGCAGATAACATCAGGCTAATAGGTCTACTTGTTAATATTCAGAGAACAAAATTATGTTTACATTTTTCCTGAACATCACTGTAAAACTACAGCACACAGTACAATGTTGCCTGTCTGTTAAAGCTCCCACTGCTTGTTGAGCTGTAATGTGTGATGCATTGACATTCTTGTCTCACCTTCTAGCATCTCAATATCTGATCTGACTGATCAAACTGTGAGTCATGTCCAGAGATTTTAAAACACCTACATTGTGGCTTTCTGTGCTATAAAAGTTCCTTTTTAATTTCTTATAATAATACTGAGTTGTGTATGTTTCACAGAATACACCCTTAAATTATTTTAATTTCTTTTCAATCTTTGCATTGCTTGTGATGTCTCACAATGTAAACACAGCTGGAAACACCATGACCTTCTCATATCTAAAATATCTATCTTTTTATTTCCATTAAAAACGTACTATAGATGCATAGGCATCATATACACTGGAATACTCGGGACATGTTGTCACCACTTTTGTTGTTGCCCTTTCGTCCACACCACCTTCCACTCAAATTCTTTCAGTAACCCACCCTATCCCCCCTTTTTTCACTTTTAAGGTTGGAAGGCTTGTCTGGTTTGAACAGCAAATTTGTGTTGAATTAACTGTGGTCTGTTTTTCAGACTCTTACTTCTAAAAGTCTGATACAATTCTGCTCTGGCTAAATAGTTCTCTAATGGCGAGTTATATGTGAGGGCTGTAGACCCCTTGTATAAAGCAATTATCAATATTTCTTGTGCTTCCCTGCATTCCATTTTTAAACAATTCTTTTAAAGAGACATTTTAAATGCCCACATTAAAAAAAGCCCATTCAGTGAAATTTGTCTTACTCGTTCCTTTTTGGCCCATAAAGCAGAATTGTTGCTAAGTAATTACGTGCTATGACATAAAAATGGTGTGTATGTGCGGAGCTCCAGCAGTATTAGAGGCTGATGAATGTCATAAAGAAGGAAAATGTCACACTGTTTAATTGCTGTGGCAGTAGTAGAGCATTTTGTTGTCTCACCCTGCGTGTGTTAGGAAGACCAGTGATTAAGAACTAATTGCACTCATGCATCTTAGAAATGCGTCTGCTTTGATTGTAATTGCTTGCTTATTTCCTCTTAGACGTGTTATTATCTCATTAAACGGAGCTTGTTGCACCTATACATGCCTTCTAGTAATCAGTGCTGGCATGAACATCCATCCAATGTGCCACCTACCGTGAACGGCTCGCAGTCGAGTTTCAGTGTCGTTTGTCTTTCTTGTGAAGAGCGCAGAGTGATGCGCAGCGGGAGGAACGCCGTTTACATCAGAGCTCTTCCAGCGCAGGTAAAACCAGGCTGTGTAATAAAAACTGTAGAATGAGCTGTCATCTAGCCTTACACATTTCAAACAAGAGTGCAGCGACAAGTGGGTCCCCCCTAGATCTCACTCTTCCTGTATTCAGTGATTGTCTACTGTGTTAAGGGCAACTAAAAGTTTAAACATCAGTCTTACAAGACTTCTACACCTAGTGCTAAAGAAGGAATCATCAATGCTGCATTTGTGTGTAAGTGTCAATATATATCTAGGTACTTTTATACACCTGTATATGTGTGTGTGTGTGTATATATATATATATACCATTGGTGCGAGTGGAATCCAAACACAAGACGAGAAACAGGGCAGCAGAGGAGACAGACACACATCACATGTGTGGAGATACTTCACTCTAGATACACAAACAGCACGGAGACCTGCACAATCTGCAAGTCGGTGTTAAAGTACAGTGACAGTACCGGCGTTCTGCAAGGCCATCTGACACGGGACCGCTAGCTAGCATGATAACGCTAGCTAACACGGCTAACGCTAACACTGCAGGGAGTCGTCCTGCCGCGGCTTAAACTGACAATTAAACAAACCTCTCAGACGGACAATTAAATTTACCAGAAAATTCAAGATATCAGCCTTTGTTTTGTTTTGTTTCTTTGTGGTGTAGACTGTTAATGTTATAGTGAACTTTTGATAAAAGTTGCTCAGTGTTGCACACCCCTGTTCCTCTGCTTTGTGTGATGACGTCATCAAACGACTAGTCAACGTGACTTCGACTATTCTGATCGACTAGTCGACTTGAAAGAATCTGGAGTCGTTTATGCCCTACTTTGCACTATTCTACTGTTCTGTTTCTTATTCAACTCTTATTGTATATCTTAATTTCCTCTTGTTCCTCTTGCTGCATTGAGCATGCTTACGACAAAAGAATTTCCATCAAGATAAATAAAGTTCTTTCTTATCTTATCTTATCTTATCTTATCTTAGGATTGACTATCCAGGTCTATGCTAGTGAAAGCTTTGATTCATACTTGGTTTCACTTTAGTTAGTGTAGACAGGCTGAAAGATTTTTAATTCTTAAGGCAACAAAGACAGAGATTGAGAACTTAAGAAATAATGAACAGCCAAAATAATGAAATGCCTTGTTTCTGAATTGGAGCCGGACTGCTAAGAACTGCAACACTGCTGAGTTTTTCAAGCTTAGCGATGAAATTTGATAGAAGACCCATAACTATCCTCACCACTGCAATTTATTTTTAAATCGGCTTCTCTATGAGTATGACTGTGCCAGTGTCTGTTAAATTCCTACACAAATCACCTGAATCACATCTTATTTAATGAGGAAAAGTATAAAAACATTGTTGTAATCAACACTCTCCTCTCGCAATGAGACCAGTTGGATGGTAAAACACTATTAGAAGTACATCAAAGGCAATCATTGCCATTTTGTTTAAGAGCGAACAAGGGATTTGTTTTCTTTGAATTATTCAAGTTCTGTAAAAGCTGCATAGTTCTCTTATTTTGATGTTTTGTCATTTCCTTTAAAATGATGCCTTAAAAAACAATATTGTTATTTGGAAACTAGAAGAAATATTGTCAGCAGTTCTTAAAAACTAAGTTCTAGTTGTTCAGTTCAATACTTGCATCTATAGAAGAGAAGACCTGAGAAACTAAACATTTTTCCAGGGGTTTCTTTTTTTTTGTATGTATGTAGGCATCAAGGAACACTAACTCACACTCTTAAAAAGAAAAGAAAAGGTAGCCTCTGAGGCAATGCTATAGAACAGCAACTATGTTACACTGACAAACTTTAAATTAATCACTCTTTTAAAATGAATTGTACATGAATTGCCAGAGTGTGAAGACCTCTTTTTAAAGTTCAAAGAACCTCCACATCATGTAAAGGCCCTATGTTTTTTTTAAGAAACTATTTTTAAGAACATAACCTGGTGCTCCAAGGTCAGTCTTCAATTACAAGCCAACTGTTCTCAAACTCAGCGAAAGCAGCTGATAAGCTTCAGTTCATAAGGGTGATTCTTCTTAAGGACGGCTAATTTCAGGTAACAAAGAAACTGATAAACATCAAGGTCACTTACTGACATCCATTGAGACCAACTGATTGAAACAGCACATGAGCACCTAGCCAGTGCCTCCACATATGTGAGTATTACTTACTTTTAAGGTTAATGAAATAACCTTTGCTTATGTAAGGTTATTTGGATCAGAATATCCCAAAGACTGGAAAGGGCAGGGCAGACGTATTCGAAACACAAAAAACTGAGTATCTGTATTCAGTCCATGTTGCATTTTGAAGACACATTAAAGTTCCTTTTTACTTTATTTAAGTGAATACCTTTAGAATACCATATTAAACTCATGCTCAGGGGATTGAGGAATCAGAGATGAACAACAACAGGTGACACGAGGAAGAAGAAATGTTGTATTGGCAAATGCAAAAAAGTGAATACTGTATTTCATAAAGCATATTAACAGAGGAATGATATGAAGATAATTGTAACAGCTTGTGCACCTCATCAAGATGGCAAAATGTATTTTAAGCTCTATCTGAACATGCTAGTTTTATGTATATTATCAGGATACGTAACTTTACAAAAGTGATGTAGTATTCAACCTTCACTGCTTCTTCAAAGTATCCTGCTCAATCAAATCAGAACCCAGGTGTTCGGTTCTCCCTGGACATTATCAAGGTTAATCTGTCCTAAACAGGGTGTGGAGCGGTTTGGCCGTGTTCACACTAGCTGTAAGGGCTGTCTGGAGCAAACAGCACAACTTGTACACTGTATTCAGAAGAATGCTGGTCATTCCGGAAACCAGTAAGATTGTTCAGAACATTTTGATTCATTGTGAACTCTTTGATTCATTGTGTTCGAGGCAGAGGCTTCTAAACTGTTTAAAGCCCACATTGATAACATTTAAAAACCAACTTTGTATGCCAACCAGTTTCTGTGCAGGCCTAGCAATTAAACTGGGCATACATGGCCCCTTGAGGCCCACAGTGACGGGCCTATGTTCCAGTTCTCTCAGAAAACAACAGACTGCAGTGTAGTAGGCTTCAAAAACACATAATAATAAAGGACTGAAAAAAACAGTGCAACAGTATGGAGGAGAAACCATGAGCCTGCAGCCTGAACCCGCAACCTGCACCTGATGGTGATCTGGTGGACGCTGATGCTCACTGTTTTCATGGTTCATATTAAGCTCTTTGATAAAAGCCGAGGGACGCTGTATCCATGTGTTAATGAATTCTGCCAGCAGGTTATTAGAATATACCAGAACCAGTCCCACACATCAGGCTGGACTTTGGAAAGTTAAAACAAGAGTATAACTGTTAATGCATTCCTAATTGAGTTCAACTAAACAAAAATGGAAAAACACAACAAAAAATGAAATATGATGACTATTAACATAAATAAAGCAATTATAATAACCCCAGACCCAAGCATGAAACTGAGTTTATTGTCCATACTGTTCATACTGGTTGCACAATTCTTAGAATGCACAAAAGAATCCGTACTTAGGCTGATATTTATACTTGGTTATACTGTTATACTGTGTATATACTTGTTATGCTGTCTGTTCTGTCATACTGTTTGCACAATTCTTTAAGAACGCACACATCTTTAAGATTGTATACTCAAGCTATTAATTTCACTTGTTTCATACTGTTTTACACTGTTATACTGTTTATACTGGCTATACTGGTAATAAATTTGTAAAAAATGTAAACATTTTCATCGCAATTAATCGCATGATTTTCTGCGATTAATCGCATTGTTATATGCAAAATTCATTAATGAATTAAAAAATAGTGTATTGTGAGCAAAAGTGCAATAACATTTGCTTTGCAAACGCTTTAAACAAATAAGGAGCTTTTTAACAACAGTGTTCCCTTTAACACAGTCACACAGGTGCAGTTTCTGTAAATCTCAACTTAAACATTATAATAAACTGAATAAGCTTAAAGGCAGCATGAATCAATAAACTGCTTATAAGCAAATATTTTTAATAAAATATTTTTTCCTCTGGTTATGCATATTATTTGTCTATTTCTCATCATTCTCACTGTTATAAACTGTGTACAAACTGTATAAACTTTAAGGGGGCATTTTTCAACAGCATAAATCATCAGAACACTGGCGCCCAGGTACAGAGCCACAATCAGAACAGAATATCAGGCACCTTCCGAGCAACAGCAAGTTAACATTTATAAATTGTCACGTCTCCCCCTTACACCTGTAGAAGGGCTGGCTTCCATGTTCTTTCTTGTCTTTTATTTCAAAAACTCAAACATAAATGGCATGAGGGCCAGATTCCAAACAAACATAGAAACTGAGATCTTCTCTAAACAAAACCTAAGGTGATGGTTGACCGATGACTCAGGTGGGTCACAAACCCAACTAAATACACACTCACCCAACCCAACACCCAATAAACAAGCACAAACACTCAACTAAAACACAAAACAGCTGAAACTAATAACACAACCAAAACACCCCATCATAATAAAAGTTCCCCAAAACAAACCCCAAACAAGACTAACCGAAAAGGAGGCTGCCAACCATCATAGCCTCCAGCCCTTTCTTTTTTTTCTGAACAGGTACCAGTAGAAACATTTTCTTTTATCAGGGAGCAGCAGAAGCAGTCAGTATGTTCAGTATCGAGTGTCCCTGTTAGCCATTGAGCACAGAAAAATGAACTTTCAAAATAAGAGTCACACACGCTATAAAATAATTGTTGCCGTTAATTAAATACTGAGTTAACGCATTAACATGCCCAGCACTAATTTATATACAATTCACAGTGAGCTGTGCACACAACCAGGATAGGTTAAATCTCACTCTTACTTTATTTTTTACTTCTTATTTGGAGCATTTTGTTTGTTTCACAGTGTCTTATGTCTGTTGCACTATTTGTACACTGCGGAACCAGAGCTTCACCATTTTGTCTCTCTGTATACGGTATATGGTTGAGATGACAATAATGTTGACTTTGACTTTGACTTTGACTTGAGGTTAACAGTGGATTACCAAATGACCAGATCTAAGTTCACTGTTTTGGTCCACCATCAGCAAATGCATTAAACCTACAGGAAACACTAGAAGAGCAGCCCATAGAAAGTTTTTTTACATGTTGATTAATGCAGTTGATAGATTAAGGGTGTAATTAGGACATTAGAACACATGATATTGAGAGAGCACTCATAATGTTTTGTAATGAATTGTAATCCATTAAATGCGCTGTGTGTATATATATCATGCGGTTTTCTCCGTCAAGCATCATAAACCTTTACTATCAAATTTGGCCGCAGCATTTCATCTATAGCTGCCGGGTACTATGGAGTCACAGCAGCATAAATGTCATGTCCTTGAAAACAGGAAACATTTTACCATTGACTCTTCTGCTGCTGTGCTGTCGGTTAATAAGAGCATAGGAAGCAGTAGTGTATTTTGCATTATTACTCATAGTTTTGTTTCAACCAAATTAAAAATATGTAATTTTTTTTACTTTAAAGTCCAAAACGGAATGCAACATTTACCATTTATACAGCGTTTTCATTTTGGATTCAACTAGACAGTTGAAAAGAATCAATATCCTGTGCCCACGGCCCATGCATGCCCAAGAGTCTGACTGAGATTAATTTTGCAGGATTTTAGTCATCTCACGTCATGCTTTAATGATGGAGTGAGCGCAGTCGTTCATTAGAGGAAAGTTTCTCGTAAATCTTGACATACATCAGGATTTCTGACGGTTTCAGGTTCTGACTCCTTTACCAGACTGGGGAATTTTTGCGTCTCTGAGGGTTGTGCATATAAAAAATATGTTAATTACATGCCAGTTTCGCTTCAACCAATGGAAACACATTGAAAGTAAGTGCAAGTGATCATTCTGTCATACGTGAACACACCACAGCACACAGTGTGAACAGCACGAAATTCTTCCTCTGCACTTAAACCCATTCACCAAGTGAAGCAGTGGGCAGCAGGAACACAGCAACCGGAGAGCAGTGTGGGGACAGTACCTTGCTCAGGGTACCTCAGAGGTGCTTAGCGGTCTTAGGAATCGAACCCACAACCTCCTAATCGCTCGGCTACCAGCTGCCCAGCTGATGGTTGCATTCAGTAGATTAGGTGTTCCCAACTTGAAGGGAATGTAGGTAAAATTCATACACCACCACAGAGAGTCTGTCATACCAAACAGCAATTATCTCCACCTGAGGTGAGTTTCAGCTGAGGCAGAACCAAAACAGTTACTGCTGTAGATGGGATGCTGCTTCTGTCCTTATAGGACCCCACGTTACGCAAGGTACTGATAGGGGTTTGAGACATCTCCCCTGACTGGCTGACGTGAGTATTTGTCAGCCAGTGGTCTGTTAAAAGCCCACTCGTTGTGACAGATTGCTGTCTACATGTGGCTCGCTAGGCCTCGGCGAAAGTGCTTTGTGCCTGTGTGTGCAATTGTTTGAGAGTGAAATCGCACAGAAAACTCAGCCGTTCTGGTAGAAAACCTTTGTGTTCCCAAGAGAATTTCTATTTGTGTCATGAGAGACAGCCAAGGTCAGCTTTCTTATAATTACGTCTCATCACAAACATATGTAGAGGAAGGAACTAAATGTTCCTCTAAGAAACGGTGTTTCACAGGATGAAGCAATAAATCTAATAAAATACAATAAATAATAAATCATGCTTATGCTGGCACCCAGGTAGCAAACAGCGAAACAATAATATTGAGCAGAAGCACTGAATCATCCCAGTCCTGAGGCTGGATTTTCATGTAGAACATTGATCCAACCGGATTCAACAGCGATGGCTTATAATCTTGATCTCTAACATGACTTTAGGAACTGTGTTGATTAAAGTTGGTGGCGTTTGTGTCTGACAACGCAAGGTGCTCCCACCCTTATCTTATTACACAGGTCAACAAAAAAATGTTTTTGTAACCATCAGAAACCACAACACACTTTTCTAAACCAGGTTTTCATGCTGATTTCAGATCTGCTTTCATTTTTTCAGTCCCATCAACTTTTTGAATTATGAATAATATTAGATTTGAAATAGAGTTGCATGCGGTTTTTATTAAACAAGCACCAATCAAGTAACTGTTTCAATATTTTCAGTGTGAAGTCAGATAGGCGTGGCATAGATATAATGATCAGTGTCAGTCAGCTACCACTGTTTCTTCAAAAACACTTGGCATATGATTATTATATGTTAATTATACCAACTGTCATGCAATATATAGCTAGCTTCATCACAAAAACTGTACGTGCAGGAAAAACTAAACACAGATTTGAAATCAGCATGAAAAACACAACAAAACCCACATAAACGTATCTCTGATGATTTTGACCTGTTGACCTGTGTTAGTATTTGCCTTTTTGGTATCTTTTTTTTTTATTGGTATAATACTCAATTATTGATACAATCATAAGTCATAGTCCTAATGATCAAATTCAATGCTTTCAACAACAATGAATTAAAAACAAGAAATTTCATTTTTTTCAAACCAAGATTTGGTTTATTTAAGGCATTGATCTGAGGCCTTTCAAAATAGACAGTGAGTGACCTAAATATCTAAAAAAAAGAGGTTTATTCCAACAAAGTTTACTTACTATCTTCCATTTAACATGTTATTGTGTTGCCAGAGGACCTGGGGCCTCATGTATAATGCCGCGCATAAAATTCACACTTAAACATAGTGTACGGGCAAAACTAGATATGTGCGTACGCCACAAAAAATCCAGATGCATAAAACTGCGCGTAAGCAAAGTTCTACGCACTTTCTCTTTATAAATCCCAATCAACGTGAAATTCTATGCACGTGGCCCAACCCACAGTCACGCAGCAACTCCACCCATAATTATACATATTTGAATATGCAAATCAATTTAAATACCCGCTTTGTTCAGGGCTATCTTAACCCTCCTATTGTGTTCATTTAGGCTTAACACTCTTGGTGTTCCCAGTCACTTTTGACCGGGAACATGTTAGTTGATTATAAATCCATGATAATATATATATTACTACCTAATGTTGTGTTTAAACTTTCTACTAACTCAAATGTATGTAAACATTACAGGCTTTGAACTTCCATTTGCTATTATTTCTTGTAGGCCTCATTCACATAAGGTCTTACTGTCACGACTGGCTCCCAGAATTCCGTGCACGTAACACACAGACAGGTTTCCATTCTTGCTTTCAAGGTTTATTCCAAACTAAACAAAACATAAACCAGGCTCGAGGGCCGATTAAGTTTCCTAAAGCAGCAGTCAGCAAAACCACCAGTGTAAGGTGAGGGAGAACTCACAAGAAACAAAAGTAGCATCAGCCTCTTTAAACAGAAACACAAAACCCAACCACCAATGAACAAGCCCCAACACTAAACAGAAAACTCAAAACACCTGAACCTAAACCCATTAGCCCAAAAATAATACATCTGTGATCAAACCAACAAAAACCTTTCAAAATAAGAGTCCAAACCCCAATACATTAATAACATAACTTAAGGGTGACCTCTAGCGTAGGGCTGGGCGATTAATCGAAAAGTAATTGAAATCGACATTCAGAACCTATAATTGATCACATTTTTCCAGGTGAATTATTACAATTACTTTCCCTTTAAAAACACTACCGCGTGTGGAGTCACGTAACCCCGCTCCGTTACGTTACGTTTTTCCGCTGACATGTTGAGCATGGAGAGCCTAAACACTGAGACAACTGAGCAACAAGAGCAGCTTGTACCAAAGAAAAATGCAGTCTCCGTCACTTGGACACATTTTGGTTTCAGTAAGGATGACATCAAACAAAATGAAGTCAGATGTAGACACTAGAAAAACAGCTGTGACACCCAAAGGTAACACCACCAATTTGTTTGGAGCACAATCACGTTACTGAACGTTACTGAGTGCATGGCTCAAAAAAAACAAAAAGAGACTGACAAGTGAGCATATTTACTGTACTAAACTTGTCAATGAACTATTAATTAACTATTAAAATTAATTAAATAATCATTCATTAATCGTAATCAAGTTAAAATGTCCAATTAATCGAGATTCTGATTTTAAACCAAATCACCCAGCCCTACTCTAGCGGTCACCCACTGTCAGACCCCAAACAAGGGCTCAAAAAGGGCTCCACTCGAAGGCCCTTACTAACTACTGTCCAGGGCCCGTCCCCTGCCGTCAACCCCGAGTGGAAGCCCATCTACAGCCCCCCCCCAAAAAAACAAGCATAAGCCACCGTCCTTGAAGCCCCCCGAAAGGCACCCCGCAGGTGCATGTAACTTTGTATATGACATAATAGAACCTTTTGCTGAGTCTTAATATTAACAAAATCAATATTTACAAAAACATACCCATCTGAAGATTTCACACTGAAGGGGTTTCACACTGAGGATAGGCTGGGGATAGGCTCCAACACTACTATTTCTGAGAATAAACAAATCATGGGTTGAGCCAAGCCACATTAATTGAATGAAAATGTTATATTAACATAAGCAAATTCCTTCCCTTAAGGTGCCTTTATTGCAGTGTGCTTGCAGTCGATCGCTACGATCTTTGCACTTTGATGTTTACCTGTCCAACCACAGTGTAAAGAAACTGTACATGTCTGGATGACCATCCCATACAGTGGGCATGGCTTGACTCAGTGATGACTGAGAAATACTCGATCGGTCCGCGGGTTCACGCCGAAAAGCTCCTCTGGCTAAAAACCCGAGGGTGGATAAAATTTGTATTGGAACAGTTTTGGCACCGTTCACTACAGTCTGCCTTTATAAAGCTGCCCCAGTTCAGCACACAGCTCCAAGAAGATAGTTATTGGGAATCTAAATCGACTTAGACGCCAGTCATCATCATGAGCCAGGAAATCAGTATGATCCATGAATACGAGCTTTCTTCTAATTCTTCCATTTGCAATATCTAGCAATAACGCAAGAGCATTCATGGTAGTTGCAGTAGTTTGGCCATTTTCTCCACCGTTTTATTGTCACAATTAACTGCAGTGTCTTTGATAAAGACCGCGTCATTAATGCGAGTATACAAAAGGGAAGCCATAGTATCACTGATTTGCCACAAGGTGCCACCCGTTTACAAAAACGAGCAGAAACGTGCGTACGCACTGGTTAGGGCTCCCGTGAGAATGTGCGTAACGGTACGCCAACTTTAGTGTTTATACATCTCGACGTGGAAATGGGCGTACGCAGCAATTTTTTGTGCTTACACACCGTTTATACATGAGGCGCCTGGTGTCTTTATCTGGAGTCTTTTCATGACCCATCTTAGAAAAGGACCTTTCTGCCATAAATATGGGTGAGAGGCACACTTACCCCCACTAACTCATTTACTGCATGTGTCTGCACGTGACAGTTCAGATGTTCAGTGTCACATTATATACACAGCCAATTTGTTAAATTGTCTGAGGGTGTCTGAGAGCACAGATCTTCTCTTTATACACAAAACAGCTGGATTAGAAAAAAGATCATTATGAAGTCTCCGGAAGGCAATTACTTACACTCCTGGATTGTATTGAAAGCAAAAAATTTAATTCTAATGTATCTATGACATTTCACTATTATAAATGGTTAGGGGAAAAGACAATTGTGTTGTTGTGACATTGCTATTTGCCTAGGAGCACAGAGTGATGATGGAGCTATAATTAGCTTCATGCTAATTTTAAAAGAAATTACAACAAAAAAATTGAAGCAATTTTGCATCTGCTATCAAACTGTAGCACCGTGACTTCAAGCTACCTTCAAAAGGCAAATCAATCAAAACTACAACATCCATTGTAACTAAAATAATTATAAAATTTTTGCCTTTTTAGTGCATGAAGGATCATTTAGGAGTGGACCGGGAAAGCTTGTAGCCTAGATGAATACATTTGCACTCATTTAACATTTCTAGAACAGCAAACTAAAAAATCACAGTCCAGTTTGGTGTGTGAGCAAGATTCAGACAACAGAAGGTTTCTGACTGCAGTAGAAAGAAAGCAGAAATTACAAATATTGAACTGTTTAATATACACTTATCAACTACCTACAGATTTCATCATATTGCTATAATTAAAAACGGAAACCAAATAAAATCAATACAACTACTGTACCCGTAAAATTCAAAAACCAATATATTAAAAAAATATTTCAATAACCCTAAGTGGGGCCAGAATTGAGTCATTCTAAAATCCATTTCTCTCGGCACCATCCTATTTAGCTGTATTATCTTCATAATGCTACATTTTTCATTATTTCATACAGCATGGACTTCAAACTTGTTTAAGAAGCATCCTTATACCCTTGCAATCTGCTTTCTGAATTGGAGTAATTTGATGAAGCTTTTAATTTCCTTTTTATTCATAGACAAAAAGAGTAAAGAAAAGCTCAATTGCTTTGCATCAGAGCAGCACAGAAAATCAAACAGCTTAGATATTATAACACTAGCCTTGAAAAATAAAACAAATATATATATATATATGCATAAAACAAACAAGCATGAACACACATTTATAGAAATACACGTATTTATAGTTAAAGGTAATATATCATGAATAGTCATTAGTTGTCATGGAGAAGAATATTTTTTATACAACATATCCACTCCGAGGTCTCCATGCAGATCAACATCTCCTTCAGATATTTTTATGGAGCTAGCAGCACATTCAATTAGAGTCTGTGCACGAGCCAAGTTAAAAAATGAAACTTATGGAGATCCATGAACAATAAAGCCTTTGAATAGATGATCATCTCAGTGCTGCATCAGGTGAGTTTTTATGTGCAGCTACATCAATACTACCTCAATCAGCGGTAACATTCAAAGCACCTGCCTAATTTACATTTTCTTTGTATTTGTATTTTCTCATTTATAAAGTACTTTGTATGACTGCAGTGTATGAAAAAGTGCTATATAAAAAATCTTGCCCAGCCTAATACTATGTAGGTTCCAAATCAGCTTTAACTCGTCGATGCATGTCTCACTGTCTCTGCTGGCTTTCCCTCTTTCCACAGTGCATCCAAGTGCAATCTCCTAAGTGTAAAATTACCATTTTGTCATAAGTGAACAGACCACAGCACACAGTGTTAGGGTTAGGGTTAGGGTTAGCATGAAATTCTTATCCGCTTTTAACCCATTTACCCAAGTGAAGCAGCGGGCAGCCAGGGACACCAGGGACACCGACGTAGCAGTGTGTAAGGACAGTACCCAACTCAAGGGTACCTCAGTGGTGTAAAAGAAAACATGTGTCACACGCACCAGCCATTTGAGGTCAATATAATGGCTCACATCTCTGGGTATATAAACAGGAAGTTGGTAGGTATCTGTCATGTGGGTCCTATGCTGGGTTATCCAAAGCCCTTACCTCAACTCTTCGTGAGTACCTCGGTTCTCCGGAACCCATTATATACCTTACTGTGCGTGTGAGAACGTGGGTTCCTGGTGGGAATCTTATCTCCTTAACGTTCTCAGAGCAAAACGCGTGGTCTACCGGCTCTTTCGTTTGTACCCGCGACTGGGCTCTTCCACCATGCACCACTGGGCGAACTCTCAGTTCATTTCTGCTCTTAGCCAGTGACAACCAGACTAGAATACATCATTTCTTTGCTCTAATGGTTGGTCCAGTACTAATACTCGTGCCCGCTGTAGGCAGTTGACAGGGGTCAGCATGTGTCCTCTTACCAACATGGGGCTATGCAGCCCATAAACACTGAGCTGTGATGCGCTGCATTCGGACACCTTTCAACTATATTCCATATAAACTTTTTGCCAGTTTGTGCTACAGTAGCTGTTCTGTGGGATCAGACTAGACAGGCTAGCCTTTGTTCCCCACATGCATCAGTGAGCCTTGGGCGCCCACGACCCTGATGCTGGTTCACCAGTCCTTCTGTGGGCCATTTTCTTTAGGCTTAAACCACTGCATACACGGAACACCCAAAAAAGACCTGTTTTGGACATATTCTGACCCAGTCTTCTAGCCATCACAATTTGGTCTCTGTCAAAGTCATTCAGATCCTTATGTTCTCACATTTTTCTGCTTCCAAGACTTTAACTTGAAGACTTTAACTGACTGTTCACTCACAGCTTAATGACTGATTGAGTGACTGATGAAGGCTAAAGAGTGGGGAATCTTGGGGTTGACTGCTAAGGGAATGGGTTACTGAACAAGTTTTTATCATTCTTTCTCTGGTTCCTGGCTTTCTTGCTTGTTGAATACAGAGTAAAATCAAAACTTTCCCATTTCTCACAGATTTACAATGTACTGTAGGGTTTTATTTTGGATTCCTTGGTAAAGGACCGTGGGTCGGAGACCTTTTGTGTGCTTGCATGCATCAGTATGTACACTAAGCTCCTATTTTGGCTATCAGTCCAAATTGCTCCATTGTACAGCACTCACCGCAAACTCATCAGGGATAGAAAATGTGCCAAAGAAGCCAAATCTGTAGTGAGGTTCAGAGGCATGCTCCTTGGGAAAAAAAAATTCAATATCAGCATTAAATTGCAAAATTACAAGCAATTTTAGCATGAGGATACAGGGAACCTAACCCTAACTAATGTAATCTGTCACAAAAGTAACATAAGGGGCACATCAGTTCGAGGGATTAAATAAAAGTCAGGTTTAAAACTGTATTAAAGTGCATTCACAGTACAACAAAGTTAATTTAAAAAACAATAACACAAACTGAACAACAAGTGACAAATCAAATAGGAAATTTATCCAATATTTTAGTATAACAAAGAGAGTTTTGACTGCCTGCCAGTCTTAGGGTATGAGTCTCTTACAGTAGAGTTATGATGACCTTAATTAGCTTATATGATGATATGTCCAGCCGAGAACTGCTAATTTGTTAGACAAGGCTGAGTTTTTTTGATTTAGCAATTCCAGAAGGGATGTGGCGTTAATTCCAGAAGGGATGTTGCTATGAAGTCTAACAGGTAGCATGCTTGTAAATCTAACTCCTCATATATAACAGTACTGACGCTTGGTCTCTGGGACGACTCGTTTAACATTACTGACGTTACATGAGATCTTCCTCAGCCAAAGTGCCAATCTGACAATAACCAAAAGCCCCTGATGGTTTTCTTTATGCCAAGAAAATATTAGCAAGGCTTTTGGATTTGTTCTGTAATATGACATTCATAAGACTACCATGCTGACATTCAGCTAAAATGGAATTTTGGAATGGCCTCCCAGAAATGGTCCTCTTCAGTCTTTTTAGATACACTGCACTACCAAGCACAGAGAAACCAGGACCTTTTCTTTTCTGACACTTCAGAAAGCTTGGTTCTCATTTAATTTCCTGTCTCTGTCTTTGCAGACCCACAACCCCCCAAACACCTCCCCTGACTCGAAAAAACTCGAAAGGTGACAAGTTCTAATCACTGAAGTGTGCACTTCAGGGCTGTTATAATGGAAAGCAACGAGAGAAGGAAAGTCAGAGGAATAAGAATTTCATAAGCATTATCCTCACATCTCTGTGGAAAGTTGCCACCTTCATCCTACCCATAGTAAAACTCACATGATATTCAATTAGCTCGCTGCATCAGGAGTGAGTATTCAGTGAGTACTCCATATTAGGAGTAATGGGAGATTTTTCATTGTACCATAAGTTAACCCAGACGGTCAGATTAAATGCAAAGATGTGACCCCTGCCTCATATCTGTCTTTAATCATGTAAAAGCCTTTAGTTTTCACTCAGTTTTATGTAACATTACTTACAAATTACAGTTTTTCTTAGTTGCTTACACACAAATACTTGTACTTAGAACACAATGACTACAACATGTAACTGATGCACCAGCCCCTGAACCAATTCTGCTAAACTATAAGTTTACCAAGTGAAGCAGTGGGCTGCCACCAGTGAGGCACCCAGGGAGCAGTGTGGGGATGGTACCTTGCTCAAGGGTACCTCAGTGGTGACACCATCAGTTGGGATTCAAACCCCAACCATCTGATTGCAGGGCCAACGCCCTAACCACTAGGCCATCCTACTGCCAGCCAGCTTGATCTCTGATGGGATCAAAGCCACTTTGGTTGACAATGTGGTCAATGAGGGAGGCTGGGCAAAGAATACAGCCAAATTTGAGCAGGTACACTGTAGCATCAATCATCCATCATCGTCTCTCACTGACGAGAGACGAGTGGTCCGATAAACAGTAAGTTTCAGTATGCAGTCTGGCGAGCCCTTTCCCTGCACGGAGTGCGGCATCTCACTCCGTCACTAGCTCTAGCACTAGCGTAAAGTTTACTTGTGTGAAGTGTACGTTAGTTACGTATCTGACGGAGAAGGTTTCAGAGTTAGAGGAGCGCATCCAGATTTTAACTAGGGATAGGAGACAAGAGTCAGGTGTGTTGCTAGCCAGTTTGGGTGCCTTAGGGGAAGATATCTCGCCCCCGACTCTGGCTGTAGAGCCCCCGCAGCAGGACAATTGGGTGACGATTCGGCAGTATAGTCGTAAAGCTATCCCTCACGGGAGAGCTTCCCCAAGCAAGCACCACTCTCCTCCTCCCGTTCACGTGTCAAACAGATTTGCCCTCCTCAGTGAAGCGCCAGCTGAGAAGCCTGTTCGAAATGCTCTGGTTATAGGTGATTCAGTTCTTTGGCACATGAAATTAGCTAATCCTTTAGGGACTCCAGCAAAAGCTACTGTTAGGTGTATACCGGGTGCTAGAGCACCGGACATTGCAGGGAATCTGAAGCTGCTAGCTAGCCATAGGTATGAGAGGATAGTGTTTCATTTAAGGGTTAATGATATTCGTCTGCGGCAGTCAGAGGTCACTAAGGCAAGTGTTAAAGGGGTGTGCAAATTAGCCCAGATTATGTCCGACGCAGTAGTATGCTCTGGCCCCATCCCAATACGGCGTCGCCCGAGGCTTGCAACTATGTAGGATTTATTGACAATTGGTCCACATTCGAGGGCAAGCCTGATCTCTTAGCCCGGGACGGTATCCACCCCTCATGGGAGTGTGCTGCTCTCATCTCCTGCAGCATAGCCCATAGTCTGTTAGCTAGCCGGAAGTGCAGCTCAGGTAGTCGCTGCTGACAAACCAGTGCCGGGGTCAAGCCGACCATCTGTGAGCTGCCTTGAGTCGTCTCCTGGGTTTCATCCTAAGTTTTATAATATCAAGACTGTGTCTATCCTCCAAACTAAACAGAAAAGTAGGAAATACCAAAATCTTTCTAGTGGTGTTTTCATTGACTTTTTCAATTATAAAGTAAAAATAATTAGACAAGAAATTTAATCTAGAAATTTGACTCAAGCACATTTGCCACCTGATTCAGCAGACACAGATACTGTTCAAATCTCAGCTGTAGCCAAGAAATAGTCATCTTTTAATCTGACAAAGAGAACTTTCTGCAATTTTTCTCTCTTCAAAATCCTCTACCTGTTCGCTCGACTCTATTCCCACAAGCTTGCTTAATGAGGTCCTACCAGTAATCACTGGGCCTCTCCTATCAGTATTAAACGCTTCACTTAGTATTGGTTATCTACCGAAATCCTTTAAATTAGCAGTTATTAAACCGCTGTTAAAAAAACTGCACCTTGATCCATGTGAGCTGTCTAACTATTGACAATCTCTAATCGTCCATTTGTATCTAAGATCTTAAAGAAAGTTGTGGCCCAACAGTTATGTTCATTACTAAATAAAAACTGTATATATGAAAAGTTTCAGTCTGTCTTCTGGCCCCATCATAGCACAGAAACAGCCTTAGTAAAGATAGTAAATGATCTTTTAATGTCCGCTAACAAAGGATTTGTCTCTCTGCTCGTTCTGCTTGACCTTAGTGTGGCATTTGACACGATTGACCATGCTCTTTTACTGGACAGACTAGAAAACCTTGTCAGAATCACTGGAACCGCCTTATCCTGGTTTAGATTATACATGACCGACCGTTATCAGTTTGTAAGAGTTAATGGGGATTCCTCATTACCCACCAAAGTAAGGATCTGTTTTAGGACCTCTTTTATTTACTTTGTACATGCTGCCCCTAGGGATGATTATTCGGAAACATGGGATTAGCTTCCACTGTTATGCAGATGATACACAGCTTTATATCTGCAAATCCCGATGATAAACCTAGATTAAATAAGATATGCATTAAAGATATAAAAGACTGGATGTCACATAACTTCCTCTTACTCAATGCAGATAAAACTGAAGTCCTTCTTATACGTCCGAAAGCTGCTAGAAACAAACTGTCAGGTCTAATGCTTGATCTTGCTGGTTCCTCAGCCTCTCCAACATTAACGTAAAGAACCTCTGTGTCATTATGGATCGCAATCTTTCATTCAACACTCATATAAGTACCATTACTAAATTAGCTTTCCTTTACCTATGAAACAGGTAAGTTAAGAAGTGCATTGTGTCTCCATGATGCAAAAAAACTAGTCCACGCCTTTATTACCACCAGAGTCAATTATTGTAACAGCCTCTTGTCAGGCTGCTCCAACAAAAACCTAAACAAGCTTCAACTAGTCCAGAATGCGGCAGCTAGCGTACTTACTAGAACCAGGAAATTTGACCACATTAGCCCAATATTATGCAGACTACTTTGGCTTCCGAACAAATTTCATATTGACTACAAAATTCTATTAATGACATATAAAGCCTTAAATGGCCTCGCACCCGATTACCTGAGTGAACTTATCTTTTACTATGAACCTCCGCGGTCACTCAGATCTCAAAGTGCTGACTACGTACTTGTTCCCAGAATTATGAAAGCTTCATCAGGGGGCGCATTCTCATATATAGCCCCCAAGCTCTGGAATGCGATGCCAAACAACATTCGGGACTCAGACAGTCTCAGTTTTTAAGTCCAGGCTGAAAACATACTTGTTTAGTCAGGCTTTTTGTATTTAATGTAATTTTACTTGTTAGATGGAAGGTGTAGAGCTGGGAGGTGGTGGGTACAGAGAATTCAAGTAAACTGGGACACTGGTGTTGTTGCCCCACCACTCCTCACGTTCACTCAGGTTCGTGACGGTGGAGTGGAGGTGCCAACTCTGTTAGCCATAGAGGGCCTATCTGTCTATAATCTTGTTCATTAAGGCCCTCTGGTTATTTAACACCATAAAGATTGTCGTTCCTTTCTCTCTGGGTCGACCTGAGGAGGATGAGTTCCCCTTTTGAGTCTTGGTTCCTCCCGAGGTTTCTTCCTCCACCTGCCAGCATTTTCATTAGATGATCAGAGGGCTGCAAATTAGAAATCTTCCCCATGTTGAATTTGCTAATTATGCTGAATTTGCTAATTATCTTTAGCATAAGCATAAAATGTGACTTATTGTGAACAGTAGGAGAGAGAGCGAGAGATGGAGACTCTCAAAATCAATTAGGAGACACAGAACCCTGTTGAATACTGGGAGGTGGTGTAGAGTCCTGGGGCAGATCAGGAGATACATGCCCTCTGGGACAGTGAAACTGATTAATAAAAGACTCTCTGGGCAAGGGATGCACGGAATGGAATGTGCTAGAACACATTGAGCTGCTAAAGCTCCTCATGACAGAAAGAGAGAGAGAGGGAGAACGAGAGCGAGCTGATAGAGTTGATTATTCATCTCTGCTGCGGTGCTACAAATTGCCTTCAGGCAACCTTAATGGATGCCAAATAACTGAAAATGTTCTGCAAAGATCTAGCAAGCAGATGCGATCACATGGGCTTTAGGAAGAGTCTTCTGAGCAAAGCCTTTGTCCTCTTTTACAAAAGTGGATAGTAGTCTTCAAGGGAGTCTCTTATGGCTACCATGTATAATTCAACACAACAATGCTTTAAACACAGAACAGTTAGACCAAGTCCACGCCTTTATTCATGCTGTAACCCATTCGTCACATTTTATCTCCTCACTTTCCAAGTGGATAGCACTGAAAGTCATTAGTGCAGGCTCTTCACCTCCATAGCCCATTGTATCATTCAGCTGCTCTCTTGCAGGAAGGACAAGAGTATCTCCACTGAGCAAGACAGAAACTGCAGTATTACTGATGCGTCATACTAGCCTCTATATACTGCTGAGTGTATCCCACAGGAAAAAGGAGCTCAAATGGAAAGAAAAAGACAGAAATGCCAGCAATAGAATCAAAGTGAATCAAGGAAGTATTCCAAAGGGGTGTGGTTTGTGTATAGAGATTACAGCCCACTGAGTGCTTCTTCCCCCACTGCAAGCAATTCTCACACTCTTCTCCAACACTGGGTAGAGGAGAGAAGGGGAGGGTAGAGCATCTTAAATCAGAGATAACGTTGTTTCCCACGTACCATTACGCAGTAGAGAAAACCCCATGAAGCAAGGGGAGTTTACAACCCTCTCTTTCCTGCCTCCGTTTCCTGAAAGAATGGGGCAAAAAAACAAACAAAAGGAAAACAAAGGGGAGGCTCAGTGTCCTTTGGCAATTGCTGTTTAAACTTGTTTCACTGTATCAGAGGATGCCAACTATAGATCAGAGCAAGTCCCATCAGAGGCAGCTAAATGGCAGAGGATTTTTTATTTCTACAAACAACGATGTTTGTATTCCCACTTCTGCTGTGACTGGGAAGGCTGCCTGGTGTTTGTTTTCTTTGAATCCATTAAACTTGACTGTTTAAATTTATTATACCACAAGTGTCAAACACTTGGCTCATGATCTCTGGAATTTACACTTCTTTTTAACACAGCCAAATGTGGTAAAATATCCAGTAAGTTCAGGAGCAACAGAGCTCTTAAGCAAATTGTTCTGCAGAGACTTGGTCAGCCTTCTCCTTGTGCTTTGTACCAGGGCAGGGTCCGTATGCTAACAAGCCTGTTGCGTAGTTTAGCGAAGTAATGAGACTTCTGAGATTATAATGGGATGATAATACCATTTCTAAAGCTGTTACATTCAATTCATGTAAAAGGCCTTTTGGTCAATTAATTTAATAATTATTACCCGGTCTCATTATTTCTCAGCCTGTGCACTGCCATAGATACTCTAAAGACCACGCAGTTTCTGACTCAAATGAAGGCATTTTACAGATATTCATTAGGACAAACGTGTTGTTCTTTGAACATCGAAAAAGAGTATGATTAAACATACAAGTCCAAATTCAATTAGGTCCTGTTATTTGTCACTCTGTAAGGCCTCTGGCCAAATCAGGGTAGAGCAGGGTTGAAAGAGCACCTTTCATAGTCTCATAGTCTCTGCTCTACACATCCATCTTGTTGAATCAGACACAAACTGAGGTGATGAGGTAAAAAACTGCATTGGAAAGGCTTTGCACACTGATGAATGAACTCTTGCAGTAGACACATAAATTAAACATGTTTATTCTTCATAGGTGATGTTATTGATACACCAATACCTGCAGATTTTCTCATTTGTCCAATTGCACAAGCCTAGAAGGTGTGTCAAAGCATCCTTTCTAGAAGCCAATGGTGTTTTTTCTTGTCCTCCTGAGAAATACTACAATACCAGCCAGCTCAGCAAGTTTCAAGACAAATCTGCTGTTCTATTCAACACATTTACATACAGCATAGTTGCCAGGTAGCAACCCATCCTAAGATTTATTAGGAAAGAAAAATTAGTTAATTAGCCAACTGGGGTAAGCCATAGGGCACTTGATCTGGTGAAAACACAATCTAATTAGTTATTCAGCAAGTTAAAACCAAACCCAGGATTTAGATGGGGAAAATTTTGCAAATAGGTTTGTAGCCGTACTGTAGCTCTCCTCTCTCTATTCTTTATCTCACTCTCATTAGCCTATTCTTCCACAGGCAAGTCAGTAAGATGAGAGCAATGAAAGCACAAGGCAGTTATACTATCAGGTAGTCAAGACATGACCAGGCTTGAGTATGGGTTATTGGATTTTAATGATCTCAACTGGCTCTAAACGTTTTCCAGCTCTGTTTGCCTCCTCTTAACCGAATGTCAAGTTACTCTTGTCATTTGCAGAAAGATAAACTAATATCTGGCATGTATATATGCAGTTCTCCCTGTTGGCTCTTGAGAGCCATTGAAGACATTCTGCTAATTTAAATCATACGAGATAAGATAAGACAAGATAAACCTTTAATAGTCCAACAAGTGGGAAATTTGTTTTGCTATGGCAGAAAGTGGACAGTGCAAAAAATTAGGAAACAACAGGATAAATATAATAAAATGAATAAAAAATAAAATACTATACTAAGAGTGCAATATAAAATGTACACTATACAATCCTGGGATAGAGAATATGGACATCTGTGTTATAAAAATGTACATAAATATATTTGTTGACTATATGTAAACAAAGTGGACTGCACCCAAGAAAAGAAACTGCACATGTCCCATCAGAAAAACTGCACTCAAAATATTGCACATAACTACCGTGGTGTAATGGATGTGTGTTTGTTTGTTTGTGGTCTGCAAGGTCTTTGTTGTGGAGTCTGACAGCAGTTGGAAAGAAAGACCTGTGGAATCTCTCCTTCCCACATTGTGGGTGCCGCCAGCCTGCCACTGAAGGAGCTGCTCAGTGCTGTCAGTGTCTCCTGCATGGGATGGGAGATGTTGTCCGACAGGGATGACAGCTTAACCACCATTCTCCTGTCACTCACCGCCTCCACTGGGTCCAGAGGACATCCTAGAACAGAGCTGGCCCTCCTGATCAGCCTGTTCAGCATAGAGCTGGTTTAAAGGCTTGTTTGGCATGATGCAACAAAGGTCAGTATTAAAACAGTACTGAATCTTTTTTGTCATCTCTTGTTCGCCACAGCTGCTCTTCACTCTAACCTGTGATCCGTGAGTGGCAGGAGCTGAGAGCGAACATGACCTCTCACTGACTCCTGTCAGCAAAATGGATGTCTTTGTAAATGGTGGTCAAAAAAGACAAATCAACATTAATTTCCTGCTAAATTAGCCATCTGAATAATGCATGAGAGCACATGATATGTAGATTCTGGACCTTCAGCCTTTATCAGCCTAATTGCTGTCACTCAAGCAGGTCCAGAGCCTTTTGCTGCCAGCCACCAACATGCTTTCTCTCTGTCACTAATGTTACCGAGGCTGGTACCAAAGCTTGATCAACACAGTATCAAAGCCAGAACAACAGCTCCTGCTACATTAATGGAGGAACATCAAAGCACAGGGCCAAAGTGCGATTCAGCCTGCACACATCTGAGGCCTGATCTACCTTCAGTATAATAGATTGGTAATAGGCTGTGCTCAGGCTGGAATGCTTCTATTTCTCTCTTTTACACATGCACACTCTCTTACCTTGATCCGGTAGCTGGCAGCTGTTTGGAGGCAGAGTCATATTGAGCACATCATTGACAGCCGTGTCAGCATAGTGGCCCCTCTGCACATCATGTTCACTGTCTGTCTGGTCACTCTCCTCGTGCCCGCTGTCTTTCAGGCTGTTCCCCTCCATGTCCTTAAATGTTGACGTGCTATAAGTGAAAAAGATGATGTCTATTTACCATCTTATCCCAACTGATCTCTCTTGTACTACTTTTATGTCTTGTTTCACTTCTGTGTTTAACCCTCTTGGGTCTAAGCACATTATTTATTACATTCAGGTGCTGTCTTAACATTATAGATCTACAGACAGGTGAATGGGGTCAAACTCATGATATTGCATTATACAATGCGATTGAAAACATATATTCGGACTGTTTGTTGGACTTAACCAAGGGCATCATGAGATTGCCAGTGGATGTTTCCAACCATGCTAACAACAATTAGTGTTAACAACAGGACAAAATCACACCGGAACCCTCATTAGAACTGCATAACACTACTTTTCTGGGCAAAAACAAAAGAGTAAGTCTGTTGTATGTAGTATCCAGTCTGTTGTATACAACATCGTCCACCTGGGAAGGATCAGAGGCAGCTAAAGCTTTCACTGCTGATGACTGCTCTTCTCCATCTCCACTTCAGCTTTAGGGTGGTCTGAGGCCATGGTCCTGCTATAAGCAGACTGGCTGCTTAAAGTATTGAGGGTTATTAGAATGATTGGCCTGTTCCAGACAGAGCTTTTGAGGCATCTATCAAAACCAGAAAAGGTATCAACGGTGGGCTGGGGTTTTTAACCTGCATTTTTGGGAACCCAAAATATCCTAGAAAGCTTGGAAGCTGTGGGTGAATGCTGCAAATGTCTAGTACACCGACAACATGGAGGAGAAAAAATGTTGGACAGCTGTAGTGCGCAAGCCTTAATATAAAGGCCAACCCAGTGGAACATATTCTGATTCAGAAGCAACACAGATGAATGGAAATAAATGTCCACAAACATGCACACAGACAGCATTTCTGACACATGGACACCCAAAACACCCACCCAAGCACCCACCCACACCCACCAACACCCAAAACCCACCCAAACCCACCCACTCACCGTGGTATAGTCACAGTGGTATGCCACTGGAGGAGATGGAGGAGAACAGAGAAAGGAGGGAGGCAGGCTGTTCCTTTCCCAGCCTGCCAATGAAGTCACTGCAGTGGCACTACTGCAGACTCTGATTTTATCAGTCTAACTGCACCTGTCAAAGGGGATTTTTCTTTGTAGCGTGCACTTAAATTGTCCTTATTTATCTAAACATTAGTGGGGTTTTATGAAAAGCCCAGTCATCAATACCTTAGTTATTAAATTTGTGGGCAATGATAAGCATTTATTAGTCATGTCTACCCACCAAGCCACTCTGTCAGCCCCTGCTTCTGCTTCAGGTGGACTCAGGAACGCCAAATTTCTTCCAGCAGAAACTGTACCTTATTGTTCTCCTCCAGCTGGTAGCCTAATGGTTAGGTCATTCGCCTTGCTATCAGGAAGACATGGGCTTGAATCCCAAGACTTCTAAGCACCTCTGATGTACCCTTGAGCAAGGTACCATCTCCACACACTGCTCCCTGGGCGCTGTGTTCCTGGCTGCACGCTGCTTCACTTGGTGAATGGGTTAAATACAGAGGAAGAATTTCGTGCTGTTCACACTGTTTGCTGTGGTGTGTTCACATATGACAGAACTTTCACTTCACTTCCATAAGAGGAAATAACAATATCTGTCTTCTTATCTCAGTGCTCTTACAATGCCTTGTCTGTGTGCACGTGGACAGCACCCACTGATGCTCTGGCCACATACGAGCCTCAAAATGAAGTCATACAGCTGTGTGCTTTAATGATTCAAACTGCAGCGTAGACTAAGGCTTTAATATTCTCTAACATGCAAAATGCATACATATTTCATGAGGGATTTGAAATAATTTATAGCAATATGAAAAAGTGTAATGCAACTTTTTAAGTGTGAAATTTAATGTTTAATTAAAAAAACAAATACACCATGCAATTAGCTGCTCATTCATGGAGTAATATCAATAAGCCTGTGTGAATTTGGAACCCAAACATAATCTGTACAATTCCATTCAAACTCAACAAACTGTCAAATGAAAGCATTAAAGTAAATTTGTGAGAAAACTTACCTTTTGATAAGGTGTGCTCTGCTGTTTACATAACTGGAGTCGATAGAATAATTCTCCGTCTAGAGAGAAAGAGAGAGACAGAGAGAGAGAGATGCATTAAATTATACAGCAACCAAAAATAATGCCACGACTAATTGCCTTTCAATAAAAAATGTTATTTTACACAAAGACCGCTGTGAGCTGCCTTGGCTTTCAAAGGCAAATGCCCATTCTCTTTCTGAGCACATGTGGTCTGGTGTTGCCCAAATCCCCCTCCCCACCTCCCTCTCCATTCCTCTATTCTCCATATTCAGTTTGACCACACTCTTCAAAATGGAGTCATTTGGGAGGACAGTACATCTCAGAGAGAGCCAGAGAAAAAGAGGGAGGGTGAGAAAAAGAAGGATTCTTTTGTTGTATTTTTTAAGCACATACTCTTTTCGTTCCATGCTATTTCAGAGGAGATATTAACACAGACCCTTTCCAAAAAATTAGAATATATTAGAAAAGTTTATTTATTTCAATAATTCCATTTAAAACGTTACACTTTCATAGATTATAGATTCAGGGCCCACAACTTAAACAAATTCAAGTACGTAGTTGTTTATTTGTACATAATTTGGGCTTCCAGCTCATAAAAAGGAATTCAAAAAATTTGAATACTGTGAAGACATCACCATTTACTTCTCAGTTGTTGCAGAAAAAAGAAAGAAATTA
>JBBPCY010000130.1:2913981-2925558 GCA_037974405.1 Brachyalestes nurse
ATAATAATAATAATAATAATACATTTTATTTATATAGCACTTTACATTTTACAAGAAAATCTCAAAGTGCTTACAGAGATAGAAAATAACAAAATAAAATTAAAGGACGTCCATGGCAAGAACCCTGTGCGCAACAGCTGAAGTTGTTGTGCTGGCCCATAAGCGCAGTTAGTTTAAGCCTCTCTCCTCGGATTCGGCGGGCCAGCTGACTCTCTTGGTGTGGATGGCGCACAGGTTCGTGTCCTCGAACAGATCCACCAGGTTGAGCCTCGCTGGCTTCCTGCAGGGCCATGACGGCGGAGCTGTGGAAGCAGAGGTCGGTCTTGAAATCCTGAGCGATCTCACACAGCATGCGCTGGAATGGCGGCTTGCGGATCAGCAGCTCCGTGGATTATTGGTACTCTCTGAGAGTCACGGTGCCGGGCCTGTAACGGTGAGGTTTCATCACGCCGGTTACCCGGAGCACTCTCGCCTTCGTGGCCAGCTGCGTCCTGGAAATCTTACCAACGGTGGATTTGCGGGCGGTCTGCTTTGTTCTTGCCATGTTAGCCACAAGAAAAATAGTGAAAATAATAGTAAAATATATACCCTAAACAATGCTATGCATTTATCTGGTAAATATTTGCAGTAAACCATACATTTTTAAAAAATTGTAAAAATAAACATTTTAGACGAAGCGGCGTCAGTTCGCCAGCGTCCCCGTAACCTAGCAACACAAGGTTAAGAGTCTGGGTGTCATCCTTGATAGAACATTATCTTTCCAATCACATATCAGTAATATCACTCGATCCGCATATTTCCATCTATGTAACATAAATCGTCTCCGCCCCTCCCTCACTCCTCATACCACTGCTATTCTTGTTCTTCACGAATTCACGAATTTTTGGTCTCTCTAACAAATCTCTCCATAAGCTCCAACTTGTTCAAAATTCTTCTGCTCGTATAATTACTAAAACCCCTTCTACTACCCTTCTTCCCTGTTCTGCAGCAGCTACACTGGCTTCCGGTTAAATTTCGAATCAATCATAAAATTCTTCTCTTTACATTTAAGGCCATCCATAAGCTTGCTCCTCAATACCTGTCTGACCTTATTCACATTGCCACTCCCTTTCGCTCTCTCAGATCTTCTTCTTCTGTCCTTCTTACTGTCCCCTCTACTCGTCTGGTCACTATGGGGAGCAGAGCATTTTGCTGTGCTGCCCCCAAGCTTTGGAATTCCTTACCCCCTGACATTAGAAATATTGTTTTCTTACTTTTAAATCCAAACTCAAGACCCACTTGTTTAAAATTGCATATTCTATTTAATCTCCTTCGCTCGGTTGTCTCTTACTGTATTTTTATATTTATTTATTTATAAATGGGTTTTTTTTTGTATGTTCTCACTTTGTAAATTTGTACGGTGTCCTTGAGTGTTGTGAAAGGCGCCTATAAATAAAATGTATTATTATTATTATTTTGGACAAAGTTTTGGGGAAGAACCTTTTCTATTCCACCATGACTGTGCCCCAGTGCACAAAACAAGCTCCATAAAGACGTGGCTGGAGGAGTTCAGTGTGGAAGAACTTGACTGGACCACACAGAGCCCTGACCTCAACCCCATCCAGCACCTTTGGGATGAGCAGGAACGTAGATTGTGATCCAGGCCTTATCGTCCAACATCAGTATCTGACCTCATACATGCTATACAGAATGAATGGGCACTTTCATTTAAGTTCATGTTGGTGTAATGGTCAGGCATCCTAATACTTTTGTCCATTCAGTGTATGAAGTAATCAGATTCTAATATATCAAAAGTCAACTTTAAGAATTCTGCTAGCACTAAGAGTTCAGTGCTTACATATTTAAAGGGGAATTCCACCAAAAAGGGTTGCACAATTAAACCATTCGGCTGTAAAGAAAGTAATTCAGAAATGAAATTTAAAGAAACTTTATTTAGAGTCAGAACTGCCCACAGTGCTGGTGATGGGAACCAGGTGTCTGATTTGTTTGCTGCATCTGAAAGCTACAGTTCATTTATGAATACATGACCTGATGTCTGTGACAGTTTTGAGAAACTCCTGGCCTTAAATTGTATGTTTTTAATTGTCTATACATGGAGGGTGTTATAAGGCAAAATACTATCCAAAAACAATTTTGTTTTTCAGATTTGCCACCATGCGATCAGTGTTACACATAAAAAAGATGAAATTTGTACCTTCACTGGCCATTTTGGAAGTGTAAAGAAATCTCAGTACATTTTTTTTTTTACAATAAAAGTATTACTACATGAAAGTTGAATTTGGCAAAAAATGTAATGCATGACTTTCCCAGTTTACTTTAAGTAGAGGCACATTTATTTTCTATTAACTAGTAGATTTAAACATCAAAATGTCCAAACTTAATATTTTTAAATATAACAATTTTGGCAGCTGGAAATCATGTTAAGCTTTTTTAAAAACAAAATTAATTAAATAAAAAAACCTGTTTGCTCATCACATATTTAGTGGTCAGTGGCTGATAGTCTAATGGTCAACAGCTTGACAGGCAGCCGAAACAGAAACTAAACGCCATATTCTGAAACATACCACACTGACGAATGACACTTTGAACTTCATATTTATTAAAACCCAACAGTTGCAACAGACCCAAATATTTTCGCATTACACCACAGACACTCAACCATGTGTGCTTACAGCACTGTCAAAGAGCAGTCTTATTGCATTATGCTTTCAGTTTATTATTCGTGTATTTATAACAAAAAGAATGAACATGCATCATGTAGCCACTAACCATTCTGACTGCTGAAACAACCCCACGGCAGGGAAGATGGAATGACTTAAACAGTGACTGGGAAGCATAATGGGAGAACACAGCCGTCTTAGTCAAGGTCCATGTCTGGTTTGGAGTTGGTGGGTTCTGCTCCGTCTGTGGGCTCACTCTTGTCGCCCCCAGCCTCAGCGTCAGTGCTCTCCTGTCCGTTGACTGGTCCGTTCTGTTCTGCTGGTTTGTCCTCTTTTGGCAGCTCCACTTTTGGCTTAGGTTTGGTCACGATGGGGTTGCAGATGGAGAACAGCTCCTGAGGGGCAGCAAACAGTTGGCTCATTTATTGCTCATATTACACAAGAAAGAAAAAAAACCTCAATCAGTGGAAATATAGGTAGTGGATAATTACTAAGCATGCTTATGAATGAATGTAAAAATGACAGATGAAGACAAGGCAGTTTATTCATTCATTGTGCAGCATGGCACTAATTACCCAATTCATCCGACTTTAAGAATCAGGAGGTAATGACTCACCCTTGTTTTTGCGGTAATATCTGCAGCTTTCACCACTGGGTCCACATGCAGACTCTGTTTGCTCTGCTGATTCATCTTGCTATTCATCCAGATCATGACTTCACTCACCATCTTGTCAACTTTCTGCACCTCCGCCTCATCCAGATGATCATACGGCTCCTCCTTCAATTGAAAAAGTGTAAGAAGGTCAGGAGTTAAAAGGATGATTAACACACTTGCTCAACCCCAGGTATTTGACTTTATTTACCTTCATTTTGAAGGCTTCCACAATCTTCATGTACTGCTGCAGCTGCTTTCCCAGCTCCTCAAAAGCTTTTGGTCGCTCCTCAGACTCTGTGTATCTGTCTTGAACGGGTTGGCCCAGTTTCTACAGAACAATTTTTATTCAGGAGAATAAATCATGCATGTACTCCGAGTTTGGAATCTCAATAATATTCCCCAGTGCACATCAGGAGAGCAACACATCAGAATTTTATCAACTCTCTGCAAAAGTGAGTCAGTCGAAAGAAAACTCAGGGGCTGGACTCTCAAAGCTTCATGGAGGTTAGTGACATACAACAGCTATTGTAGGAGCCTTAGGACTTCTTTTGACCGACCAGTCACCTTACCCATGCATAATCCTACTTTTTTGGGGCAGCTGGTGGTCTAGTAGTTAGGGAGGTGCCCCTGTGATCAGAAGGTAATGGGTTTGAATCCCTGGACTGCTAGTGGCACCACTGAAGTACCTTTGAGCATGGAACCCTCTACACACTGCTCCCAGGCGCCCCTCATTGGTGGAGGCCCAATGGGTCACTTGGTGAATGGATCAAATGCAGAGAAAGAATTTCACACTGTTCACTGTTCACATGTGACTACAAGCGACCACAAAGTCTTACTGTGTTACTGTAGTACGTAAGTGATGTTCTCTGATAGCTTTACATGCCGTTTATATTTAGTATTGCTTAAATATCAAATATGTCTTGGTTTTATTACTCTAAGACCACTCTGAGGTAGTCCTAACGTTTATAGCAATTACAAGCACAGATAAGACCGGAAATGTTTTGAGAATTGCTGGAGCAGTCAGCAATGACCAAGGCAGGAAGATACAAAAGGTCACAGTGGATTAAAACTGCCCTGAATACTTTGAGAATCTAGTCCCTGGATACAGAAGCTGAAGCCCGCCCTACTGGGTGTACTACCTTTACTATGATTAGCCTATATTCTGTTATAAAATCAGATTATTAAATTAAAAATAACAAAACTTAAGCACTTTACATAATAAACTACCTTAACATGTACTGTTATATAAAAGCAAAGACATAAGTGAATCCAGTCTTTTAAACAGTAGTGTATAATTCAAACATAATTCACATCATAGCTAAGGTACAACACACAGACAGATCTACCTTTAATTCAGCAAGCTTGTCAATGTACACTTGTTTAGGTTGGTCTTCTCCTTCCTCATACAGCCAGTTTTCTGTGTCCTCCAGTTTTAATGAGAATGTGTCTCTGTCCTGTACCAAAGTGAAAGACAGTACAAACATAAGAATAACACGAATTACATAAGAATAACACTTAGAAGTTCATGAATTAGTGCTGTGTAAAAGATCAACTTTACATATATCACAGAAGTTCTGCAAGTGCTGATGCAAAGAATGTGTTTATTAAATTAAAGAACCAGAAATTCAAGGTAATGTACTCATATTTATCATCAAATAATAGTTAAAATTGCCCACAAAAAATTATTTACCCGCTATTTCAAACCAACAGCTTATTAAATTTATTGCACTCCAGAATGTTCACAAGACATTGGTCTACTATGTTAAAATGTCTGCCTTTTATTAATTTGATCATATTTATTTACTCCTATAACAGGGTTCTTCAATTCTAGTCCTAGGGAGCCAGTGTCCAGTGTGATTGTGATTTCCCTGCTCAAACACACCTGATTCCACTAATCTCTTAACTACTATTTTTATGTGTTTTGAGGAAAATCACCAAACTGCAATGACCTGGCCACCCAGGTCACCCTTCAGACTGTGAATGAAGAAATGAATATAATGTTTATCCGCAATGCTACTCCCGATGGATCTGTGCCCAGTTTACACATTTTAAAAATGTTGCCGTATAAGCAACTGCACAGCATGGTACCCACACTTTCACTGATGAACTTCTCAAACATCCCGTGCAGTTTGTCCCTCATATCATACACATACTCCTCCACATTGTTCTTGGCATCGTTTCGTTCTTTTTCAAGCTTGTCCTGCATGATCATCTTACCCTAAAGACAAAATAAAACACCACACATTGATGCATCACCAAAAAGACAGAGGAAGCCACGCCCTTTTACATGGAGGAAAGCAGCGAGACAGAAGTTGTACCTCATTCTCTACAAAGAGATTAAGCATTTCGATTGCCAGCTGCCACTGTGGGTTGTTTTCAATGGGCAGCTCCAGGATTTTTGTCTTCACTTTAGGTTTTTTAGCTTGTGGAGGCTGATCAGACTTCTTTTCTTGTTTGTTTTCTTCTGATGTCTGAACAAAGCGTAAACCACAGAGAAAAACATCAACACATGGAAGGCAGCAACAATAAAAGCTTGGCTGCTAGCAAGAGTCTAGCTGGGTCTCCTTGACCTTAAATGTCGGAACAATGGTCTTCAACGTCAAATTACCTCCATTTCTTCCGTTTCTGATTTCTTTTCTCCGTTTTCCTTCTGTCCATCATCTGGGCTCTTCTGCTGATCTTCATCCACATGCATTTTGCTCTGCAAAGTAGCAAGACCTACCTTAAGCTTTTGAAATTCACATACGCCGGACGAAGCCCTTAAAAGAAACTCCATGCAGTACTTCTCCCAAGAAACGCTAATATTTTGCTTAAACTACACAAATGTAATCCTGCTCATGTTTCTTCACCTTCATGCTGTAATTTCATTTACTGTCTGTCTGTCGTGCTGTTTTTGGGTGAAGAGGACCTTAAAGAAGGAAAATATACTCTAACGTGATACCTCGTCTTCTTTCTCTGTGGTCTGTGCTGGAGTCTGCTCTGTCTCCATGGGCTCTTCTCCCTCCTCAGACTTCTGCATCTCCACTAGAGAGGCACTGGACACACTGAAGATGCCATGAACGTTAATCCGCACTTTTACCTTCACTTTTGAACTCTCGCCCGTGGCCTGGGGGACCACCTTCTGGATCATGTACTTTCCTAGTAAATACAGGTAAAATACAGTGTTAAATGACAAATCCAGGAGGACAAACTACTAGAATGAATAAAGGTGGGTGTAACAAATAACTCATACCCATCATGGGATCTGGGTATAGTAGTTCTTTAGGGTTGTTGTAGTAGGCCTCCAAGGAGAAAGGCTCTTTCCGGTAGAAGGTAAGCACTTTGGAAAACGGAGCTGCGTGGTTCTTTGGGAACACTTCACAGTCACTGGAATTGATAAATGACAAGGTTTGTTACATATCATAGCTTGAAATATTTATCTGAACCAAAAAGGACAGTATTTCCTAACTGGGCTCGGATCAGTTCAAATTTCGCATCTCCCACTTCTAACAGATTTTGCCATGCATTTCCCTCATCTTTCTTTTTTCTCTTTAAAACAGATTTTATCTGGCACCATGTCGCCGATGTTTACTGTGTCTTAATTATTCTGAATACTAACTTGCTGCTATTGATACTTACACTGTTGGTTATTTATCTATTTATCACATCCATGCAGTTAGTTCTTAGTCATTTCTTTGTTTATTCATTCTATCGCCTTAAACGCTGGTCTATTCTGGTACAGCTGATACATTCTCCACCTGATCACAGCTCTTATTTGTTTTATATATTTTATACGTATGTTAAGAGATAAGCATTTACAGAGCTGCAAATCTTCTCGTCGCACCGTACATTCCTGTGTAAACAGTGACAAAGATATTATATTCTATGTGGATGCATGGACAAGAACGCAGATGATCAATTCTGCAGAGGAAAAATTAGCAGCCAAATGGATGTTTATATTTGAATTGTTTGGCCAACTTTTAAAACAACTTAAGGCAAACTTGGTGCCGATTTTGGATTCGGACTCACGCGGTTTGAGGTAAATTCGGGCACAATTTTGTTTTGGCTTGATTAAAACTCCATTCACAAAAAGGGTGAAAGTTATTCCACTGAATTCAGAGCAAAACATTTCATACCTTACACCATCCTCTGCTGCAGAGTTCCATTTCAGAGAGATTGAGTAGGGGACTACATCCGTTATGGAAAATTCACGGACTTTGAAGGCAGGAGACAAGATCGCACACTGCGGAAATGTGAAAACAAAATTACACTCAATAACAGATTACAATTTAACTCAGAACTACTGCTAATTAGTATCTTCATCGTTCAACAGCTGAATGTTGAACTGGCACTGTAAATGCTCCCTCTTAATTAAAAGATACTGATAAAAGACGTCTGTAAACTTATAATGCTTTTCAAGCAGTGCTTCAAAGGAAACTGCAGGATGCGGAGTGCATACAGACCTGAAGGGCACATCCCCTGGCCACAGCCTCATCTGCATTCAGGGTCATGCTTAGTTCCTTCCCAAAGAATTTGCTGATTCGCTCCTTAACTGCTGGTATTCTAGACGCACCTCCCACAATTTCTACAGCGTAAATGTCCTCATTTTTCAGATCTGAAGCAGGCAAGACAGAAATGCATCATGAGATCAGACAAATGAGTAATATTAGCTAGGACACTGCTCATTTAGACCTGTTCCGATTATTGACATTTTAGATTTGAAATTTGATTAGTGATTATTATTCATTCAAATAACCATTAGATTGTTCAATTACTAATATAACCATTAGTGACAGGCCTATAAATGGCAAGAAACTAACAGTTACTCACTTGCTTGTTCCATTATACTGCGCAGGGGAGGCTCTACTCTATCCAGAATGTCAGCACACATCTCTTCAAAGTGACCTCTGCAAGAACACAATGAGAGGAAGACTGATTTCACAGATTATGCAAACAGTACAACATTGTAGGATCTATTCAGATCAGCTACTATTCAGTATCCTGTACATTTAAAAGGTGTTATCTGGTTCAAGAACATATAAGCATGTGAACATAAAAAGCCAAATACACTGCAATTGCAATGTACAGAAACTTTCAAGGTTCAAAGAACATTCTCAGGTTATATTTTGTGGATGTTACCTGTTGAGTTTTGAAGAAACATCAATGTCATTCATGAAGCACTCGATATTGAGGGGAAGGTCAGAGGAATTGGCACTCATTAGTTTTTTGAGTTTCTCACACTCCTGGAAGAGGCGAACCAAAGCCCTAGGCTTGGATTTCACATCCAACTTATACTTCTTCCCAAACTCCTCACAAAAATGGTTTACGAGAACCTCATCAAAGTCTTTTCCACCCAAAAGCGGGTCGAAGGCCGTCGCAAGAACCTTTTCAGATTCAAAACAAAGAAAACCACTATTACTTATCTTTTTGTAAAAGAAGTAGGAGTGCACAAAGCCTATTCTGAGAGAGGATTTGACTTCAGTACACACCTTGAGCTTGCCTTTGTTGAAGGCACAGACAGAGACTTGGTAGCCTGAATGGCCAACATCCACAAAAACCACTGTCCTGGGCTTCTCCTCAGGAGCTGGGAGGTCCTGTTTGTAAATCCCATATGCCAGAGCCACTGCAGGGACAGAAGACAGTCTAATTCACTCTGATTGAAGAGACTGGGACTTTGTAGGTAGCAATGGAATCATAAAAGTTTCGTCTCTTATTCTAAAAGTTTTGTGCCTGCACCTGATTACATTCGGACATTATTTCTAAAATAGTAGTCAGAATACGACTTTCATGCAAGTTCCTCTTGGTTCATCTCATACCTTTACTGGACTCCAGCCCTACTTTAGCTTTTCACCACATTTTATTCAGCTTTAGCATCAAGTTTAACAAAACTAAAAACCTTGTGGATGTTGCTTAAAGGAACTGACTGATAAAACAACTATTTTGTTTAGCAGGTAAAGAGACTACTCACGTTTTGAATATTTATTGATAATCGAATGATCATCGTCGTGGCTGATAAGGTCACTTAAGTTATATTTAAAGTTATATTCACATTAAGTTATAAATTCAGGCCTGATTAAAGCCTCAGCATAAAGTGAAATATAAGAGTTCAATGCTTGAATCAAGAACTATATTGAACTCTGAGCAACTTTACCTGCAGTAGTTTCATTCATGAGTCGCAAACAGTTGAGTCCGGCGATCTGCGCTGCGTCCATAACTGATCTCCTCTCAGCATCCGTGTAGTAGCAAGGAATCTTAAAAACATTACAGACATGCTTAAGCTGTGCAAAACAAAACAGCATAAATAAATATCTCTTTAGCTTTGAGAAATAATTACACCACCAGTAAAGGTTTTTGCACACCACAGGTCTTTAAACACCATTTATTTCACAAACTGTTTATTTTATTAATGTTGAACTCTGGAAAGTTGTTGAATGAGCAAATGAAAATGTGTCCAAAAAAGTTTCCTGTATAACATGGTAAGAATCTGTAACAGTGAGTGTCTGACCTCCTATTAACTGGTTGTGTTGTGACGCAGAGTCAAATTCTAGACTGTCCTTTAACTTTAAATGCACTCGTTCACGGTTTCATCCCATTGGCTGTCATGATCAACAGCTGTCTGGTGATCCACATTGTAATTATATTAGGTGGCTTTTTATAGGTCAGTAGTGGTTAAAAATGACATTTTCTGGCTAATAAAGGGACTCAAATGATGAACATATTGCAAATGTATCTGTTAGCAAAGAAAATGTAGTTTATTTTTGGTAAATATTGAGTGTGTGACATTAAGTGTGTGGGAAATGTTAGTGTGTACAAAAACCTTTGACTGGTACTGCATCTCACCATCTATAACATTTCTAATAGTTTTCTCTAATTATTCGCAACATGCACATTTTCAAGTGAGGTAATCTTTCTAAATCTAAATACAGGATTTAAAATGGGATGCAAAAGTGTTCTCTATTGTCGATGTTTAATTATTTTCACTTGCAAAATTAACAAAATGGAAATTGACCATGGGCAGCCAAACTGCTGCATACAACTGTAACCGACTGGTCAAAACACACACAAGATTAATGGAACTGACCGATATGACACAGTCTGCCACAGGCTTTTTCAGAGCATTCTCTGCGGTCTCTTTCAGCTTGGTGAGAAGCATTGCTGTGACTTGTTCAATGCTGAACACCTTCTCCTCCTCCATGTACGTAACCTGTCAAAACGTCAGAGAATGGCATTGGAAAAAGGCAGGATAAAAATATAACTTCTGGAGGACAGGGAGAAGACAAACACAATTCAAATTACAGTCTGTTCAAACAGGACTGCTATGTAGACTGATTCACACAAGTACTGTTGGCAGCCTGTAAAACACTGCCCATCTGTTGAAACATGCCCAGTGATACACATAATAATTGCACTTTTTTATACTGAACACAAATATTATTTAAATTAGTCACATTGTGTAATGTGAAGTGGACCCAGCCGGATTAGAACACAAAGTTTTCATATACAGTAGACATGTGTTGATACATTTAAATTTAAAGGGCTGTAATGATATATGACACAAAAATATGATACAAAACCGAAATCGCGACACTCAGGTCCACGAACCCGTGTCGCGGTGTGAGAAGGAAGAATCGCGACACACCCCTTCCAACTCCCAGAGTAATCCTTCCCATCCAGATCCAATGCTATCACATCTTTAACTGTTCCCCCTCTGCTAGGGGGGTTGGACCGGTATATGGGTCCTGCCCAGAAACACACATTTTTCACCGTAATCGGAGGATTTTCACATCATTTGCTTTTCTTTAACTAACAGCTGAGGGTCCTAGGGTTTCAAAGCGCCCTCCAACAAGTTTAAAAACATACAAGCACGGATGGACTCCTTTGTTTGCTGAACGTGGAAGTTATGACACTGGGCTGAAAAGTGTCTATAAGCTGGCTGGGTTGTGATAAACTGCTTTGTAGTTTCTGTGTAATTGTTTTATTGTGTTTTGAGCGACTCCTCGTGCAGTTCACCGAAGCCTTTTCTGCAGTATGAATGGAAAGGAAGATGGTATGTAAGCGTTTATTGATTTATAATACTGTGATAAAGTTTCTCCAAACAAAATGGCATCTCAGAATTTTTCTTCCTCTCTCCCAAAAGAATCGTGATACAAAACGAATCATGGGTCAAAAATCGTGATACGAACCGAATCGTGGGTTTGGTGTGTCGTTACAGCCCTTTTTTATATATATATATATATATACACACACACACACACACTGTCTTGACAAAATTAGACTGTTTAC
>JBBPCY010000130.1:2959455-2980414 GCA_037974405.1 Brachyalestes nurse
TATAGTGTGAGTGAGTGAGTGTGTATATACAGTATATTACATATATATTTAAACACACACACCCACATGTCTAAACACAATAAGAATGAAACTCATCCTAAATAGTCATGAACATACTAATCATCAGGACAACATGGGGACTGAATTCTTGTGGCTACACAGATGGCAAAGTCTTTAGACAGTCAGACAGCCGCAGCTGTGGAACCATTCATAAAAAGGTGAATACAAGACAATAAAGCTGCCAATAAAGACAAGTCTGACAAATGGTAGCTATTTTCAATCATGAATATACAGACAGAAACCAGCTACCATTTTCTTGGTGTGATTAAAATGCCTATAAGACATTGTATCATGTAGCCTGCATAAAAATAAGAGTTCTATTAATTCTTGCTTTGGGAGTAGACAGGCTACAGAGAAGTTCATAATAAAACTAAATAGGAGCAGTGAGCATAATTGCTACATCACTTCAGAAGAAACTTTAGTTGTGAAGAAACTGTGTTAAATATGGGAGGTCATTTAGTATCTAAAGGAATGTGGGTGGGAGAGTACTGAAATGATGAAGCTGCAGGTGGGAGCAGGACAAATGGTGCAGATTTACTGCAGGAGCTGAAAAGTGTGAGGCTAAAAAAAGTCTGGTGCAGATCTCTACAGCTGGTGCTGAGAAACGCTGGTACAAGAAAAAATGTAATTATCTAAACATTCAAACCTGCTGGTTAAAGGTGCTGTTGCCACCTGGCATAGGCAGGTTTGAGGGGGCAATGGGTAGAAGGTCCAGTGGGGACCCAGTCTTATTCCGACTGTCTGTCAGCGAGTAGTGCCACACCAGAGCGCTCGGACAGCACAGCACAATGCTCTATAGAGATCAAAGAAAAGAAAAACAGTTATAACAACTCTTCTTGATAATTAGGCCCATGTTAGTATAGACAAACACTTCATGTGGCAAACAAAGCCAGCTGAGCAGATCCAATGAGTATGGGCTCATTTACATATTTCTGACAGGATCTTATGAGCTTTTACTCACCAAAAGCTTCATTAGAACTCATGAATTACAGCTTCCTTTCATTTTAAGAGCTGAGACCAAGCATGTTCTTTCAAACACATGAGCATAAGTGAATCTAAGTGGAAGCCCCTTCTTAAAGCACTTTTAAACTGAAACTGTGCTCGACCTAAACTGTACTGCAATGGCACAGAACTTGCAGCACACTTGGATTTTGCAGTGTATCCCAGCCTGGTAAGAGTGCAATTCTCTCCTCACAGTTTATGGCCGGTCGTCCCAAAACTGCGTCCATGGAGTCGAACCAGCAGACAGTTTTTCTATCAGAGCTGCTTCTGTTATTGTGGTCTTTTATTGTTTGTAGTCTTGTTTTGAGTTTTTTATTCATTTTTCAGCATTCTTTGGCCATGCCACGAAAACCTAACCCGGCTAACTTGTTAGCAATGTCCTGGTTCACGTTCCGAACAACGTTAAAGACAAATTGTTCGTGCACTAGAAAACTCCTAGTGAAATTTATCTTCAGCCCAAACAGACAATCCTGCTCGTACATCATCGACTTGCTAGTTGTTCGTTTGTAATTCCATTGTTGTTTTTTTGCACGGACAGTAAAAACAATGGCCTCTTTCCATGTTGTGATGACAACATTTCGAAAGCAGTGATGCAGTCGGCTGGTCTGCGGCACGGTTTCAGCCCTGCCATTGATCAGGGCCTTGACAGCTCGGGTTCGGGCCATTTTATTTGCAAAGGAAAAACTTTTGGTGGTACAGAACAGTTTCTTGTACCAGAGGAAAAGCACCATTAAAGATGAACAGGGAGGGCAAATGTTCAATATATTAGAAGGTTGAGCACTGCCCCTGTTTTACAACAATCTAAAACACTGTGTTTACCTGGAGCATGCAGCTGAGACCGAACACCACAGGCCGATGCTGAGGGCAGATGTAGAAATCAGTGAAAGGTGTTTGGGGCTGGTTGCCCCCTGCTGGCTGCGAGGTTGGGGTGGGGGGTAGAGCATTGCCTGGCTGGCCTGAGATGCTGTGGGGTGGGTGCCCTCCTGTGCTGGGCCCAAGGCTTCCATCACTTAGCAGCAAGTTGAGCCGGCGTGTGCAGAAGTATGCCAGCCTCCTCGACAAATAGGCTGACTGCACAAACTCCCCTGAGTACTGAAGAGGAAAAAGACAGACAAGATTAGAAACTAAATTAGAGACATGTAACACCACAGAGGTGATAATAAGAATGTTACATATAATGTGAAGGTAGAATGATGAAGACAGCAAACATCAATAATAAAGATAGGTACCATTCACTTATTTATGTAATATGAATGCGTTTAGGAATTAAACATCATTTGATGCCCTGCACTGAGATAATGCATCATCTAACCTGTAAAAGGAGTGGCAGTAGTAATTTGAGAAGCTCATCCTCGCCTGGTCGAATCTTCTCAAAGCATTCAAGCACCCAGGTCAAAAACTCATGTCTGTCCAGCATGCCATCCTGTAAAAAGGCACACAGAAATATATGTTGCTTTGAACAACTAATAACATACACAACTCAAAACATACACTACACAACAACAGAGCTAGTCAGACATAGAGACAACTAAGAAAATAGCTATGACTTTTTAAAATCAGGTCAGATGAATTTGACCACTTTCCCATGTTGATGACCAGTGCACATATTTGCTGTCCATAATAAACTGCCATCTAACCTGAAACATGAACATGGCTAGTTTCTCGTTGTACTCCCACTGCTTCATGGCGGTCTCCACCTCTGCCGGAGTGGCAGCCGGAGGAGAGCTGCAGCCCTGGCTGGGAGACTGACGGTAAAACTCTGCCACCCTCTGCAGCTGCTCCCAAAGGTACTTAGTAATTATCTGAGTCCATTCTGGAGAAGCAAGATAAAGTTAAGACAGGCATTTCAATGACAGATTCCAATTACGGAGCACAACAAAAGACCTTCAATCTACATTTGGGAATTTATGAGGCATACCGTCACTGCTGCACCAAAAACTTTATGGTTTCTTGGAATTACTTGGAATAAAATAGAACATTTAACGCCATACTATTAACATACATTAGTCATTTCAGTTCTCTTCAATCAGAACAGAAACTGTCATTTGTACCGCCACACGGAAACACACCCCTCACCTGAACTTCTCGTCCTATCACACATAATTTATCTGCTATACAAGCAACTTAAGCTTCAGCTGCCTCTGTAACGCTCTTCTATTTATTATTATATTTATATATTATCTGTCCTGCTGCCACTATGATTGCACAATTATATGTATTGCTTGTCTTCCTCTATTCTGCATGTTTGTAAATGTAACTCTCTGCTGCTAGAATACAGTATCTGTCATATTACTGTATTCATTCAAACTAGTACTTTAGTTGTAGACTGTACTAAACATTGTCTTGTCCTGTTGTTCTGTCGCTCTTGTGTTTTTCCAGCACTGTCTTTGTGTTGCTTCTGTTTTTTGTTTTTTGTGTTACTCCATGGCCCTGGTGGAACATTGTTTCATTTCACTGTGCACTGTGTATTTGGCTGAAATGACAAACCCACCTGACTTGACTTGAAGTTAATAACATAGTGTTCTCGCCAACAGCGATATGTAACTGGGGCTGAATATCAACATGAAATGTAATAAGCACAGAGTAAAAACACTTACCTATGCAAGGGTCAATGACATGCCTCTTCTTGACTTTAGTTTCAGTAATGGCAGCATGATATGCACAAGTCATTTTGATCATCCAGGCAGACCGCATCACTGGGACCGAGTACTTGGCCAGGTAGCCGAAAACCTCCTCTTTCTTACTGAAGATGGGGACCTGGAGCATTCAAATGGACACAGATCACATGTCAAAGCAAAAGCAACACAAAACAAGCTCCTATGACTAGAAATGCTATATAAATTTTGGAAAAAAATAAATAATGAAAAGTTGTCTGTTCAACTGTGAACCACAGTATGATAGACGATATCAAACCTTTTTGGCCAGCTGAGTGAGAGGTTTGGTCCCAGCCAAGTCTGTAAACCAGTTATTGATGGAGCTCTGAGATCGTGCAGTGACCAGCCAGAAATTGTCCTTCTGGTTGACCTGTGGCTTCCTTTTCCCCGTATCTGGAAATGTGTTGCATCGCAGCTTTTCCGCAATGATGCTGCTGAAGTTTGAGCTAATCTGAAAAGTGAATGGATAAGGGATTCTAAATGCAGCACCAGTCTGTGAACCAATGATATTGTGATCATGGTTCATGCCTTCATGTGTAAAAAGACTTACCTTGGAAGGATTAAAGTTAACATTTTTAGCACTGCCATGCTCGTCTCCAGATACAGCCGGCTGGTTATTAAATCCTTGCTTGACATTTAAAGCTGTCAGTTCATCCTGAGCAATTACAAAGGAAATATTTTAATGTCTGTGCATATAAACACAGGCCAATGATGCATAAAACTCCAGCAGTTGGATCAACATGACATCTGCAGCAATCAGATACAGGTGGAAATCCTGAGTACTAAACCATTCAACCAATACACAAAGTGCTTTCCAGGTATTTAATAATGCACAGGTGTAAACAGCAAGACCTAAGGGTGGGCGGTGCAACAGCGTCTTAGATTACGTGTGTATACACTACATGGACAAAAGTATTGGAACACGTTTTTTAGGGTTTAGCGCTAGCCCCCCTTACTTCCAGTAAAAGGCTTAATCTTAATCATTCGTCATAGCAAAACATTTTGGAAAACGCCATGCTTCCAACTTTGTGGACACGGTTTGGGGAAGAACGTTTTCTATTCCAGCATGACTGTGCCCCAAAGCAAGGTCCATAAAGACATGTTTGAATGATTTTGGTGTGGAAAACCTGACTGGCCCGCATAGAACCCTGAACTCAACCTCATCCAACACCTTTGGGATGAACTGGAAGGGAGATTGAGAGCCAGGCCTCCTCGTTCAACATCAGTGCCTGACCTCATAAATCTCTACAGAATGAATGGGCACAAATTCCCACAGTAACGCCAAGAAGAGTGGAGCTGTTCTAGCTGCAAAGGGGCCATATTAAAGTATTTGCATTTAAATGCACTGTCACTTAAGCCCCTGTTGGTGTGATGGTTAGGCGTCCCAATACTTTCGTCCATATCCATAACAGGTACACAGTCATTCGAGCACACCAGCAGTCAGCATTTATTTCCAAACAAACACTCATAAAATTCCAGTTCAGCAGCTTCACCAAACAATCTACCTCTCATATTTATCACAATTTAAAAAACTAGACAAATCTAACTAGACATGCAGCTAAGTAACGTTACTTGTCAACAAACAGCACCAAGCTAGCCAGTCTTAGGAAAAAAGGCAGAAAATGAGTTTATACTAAAAAAAACCTGGTTATCTTAAGATTTTAAACTACATATACTATCTTAAAAGCCTCATATGGTTCATATTAATGTGGGTTTTCTTGATGTGAAGCACATTTTAATGGTATTAGAGAGAGGAAAACAACTCAGGCTAATGTTAGCAGGCTAAGTAGTGCCACTGTTTCGTAGCAACCAAATTAAACCCACTTCTTTTAGCTCATGTAGCTTTAGCCTAGCACCACAAACCCAGAAGGTTCTCCAGAACAGGAGACCGAGCTGTGTGCCCAACCGGGCCGCCCAGTTGGCGGTTTGTTATTGGTGATGGAGGAGGCCCGGGGATCTGGTCCAGGTCCTCCTCCTGATGGTGGTACTGGTGTTAGCTCTCAGTGGCTAACGTCTGATTTCTTTGTGGCCCCACAGAGATACCGAGCGATAAAAGACCAAAAGACCAGCCCTGACCTCCTTCTGCTTCGGGTCCTGGGGGTACACGTCCGGAGGACCGAGTCTGGGCCGCTTCAGGGGCCGGTTTTCGTAGCTCAACATCCCGAAGGCAGCCATGGTCCCAGCATAGCAGCCCGGGCCCAGTCCGTCCCGAGATCCGACCGACAGACACCCAAGTGCGGATCCCAGACACAGACCGCCCCGCTCCCTCCCTCCGGCAGCACGGTCAGAACCGAGCAGACCACCCGGCAAGATAAAAGACCCTGCAGCTCACAATAAATTGCACACTTCAGTACACAAAATAATTTGTTTTTATTATTATTATTATTTCTTAGTTTTTATACGTGACATTGATTATTATTATTATTATTATTATTATTATTATTATTATTATTATTATTATTATTATTATTATTGGTTTATTGTATACTAAATCATTTTATAATAGGAATAATATTTATTTACATTAAGTGTATTTATTTACTGTGGTCATTCAAAGCGCTCCACAAATGAGAAAATACAATTTTAAAAACATTATATGAAACATTTGCATTTCCAAAACGTTTTAGCCTTCAGTTCACGATTTTTTTATTGTCATTCATGGTTAAAACAAAGAGAAGAAATTAAACATGAAAAATAAACTGATTAAAAAGAAATCAGAATAAACAAGGTGCAGGTAAAAATGCTGTGGAGTTAAATGTCGAAGAGGAAACTTTTCAGTCATCAGAAAAAGCCAAACCCTAATTTAAAAACAAACAAACCTCCAGTATCGAATTCGAGTTTACATGCCATAATTAGATGATTGATTCACACTAATCAAAGTGATTGTTTCCATTAAAATGAATTGAAAAAGCCTTACTAGAGAAAACCAACACTATATGTGGTATACTATTGTTCTAACTTCCAAAAGCTTATTTTTATATTGTAAATTCATTGTTTTACATGTTAAATTCAACATTTTAACCATCGACAACATTTGTACATGTTTAATTTATGTATTTCTGACATCAAAAATTGTGGCTTAACAGCTTGAATGGGTTTAATTTAATGATTTGTTTAACAAATGTGTTTATCTCTGCACAGCGGACAGCAGTTTAACTTATGTTATATGAAGTCTTTGGGTAGGACTTGTTTAAGGCTGCAGACTATTTAATGCTACACTATATGAACAAAAGCATTGGGACACCTTTTTTTTAGGGTTTTGGCTATGTCCCTGTCATCCAGTAAAGAGCTTAATCTTAATCTTTGGGGAAGAACCTTTTCTGTTCCAGCATGACTGTGTCCCAGTGCACAGCTCCATAAAGACATGGCTGGAGGAGTTCAGTGTGGAAGAACTTGACTGGCCACACAGAGTCCTGACCTCAACCCCATCCAGCACCTGGATGAACTGGAATGGAGACTGTGAGCCAGGTCTTCTCGTCCAACATCAGTGTCTGACCTCATAAATGCTCTACAGAATGAATGTACACAAATTTTCACAGAAACTCCAAAAATAGTGGACGCTGTTATAGCTGCAAAGGGGGACCAACTCCATAATAAAGTCTATGTATTTGAATACAATCACTGAAGTCCCTGTTGCTGTAATGGTCAGGTGTCCCAATACTTTTGTCCATTAAGTGTACCATCCTCCTCCTATACTGTATGTTTGTGGGATTTTTTGAAGCACTTCCAGCTTTCATGTTCTAGTTTCTTGCACTTAAATAGAACCCTGATGGTAAAAAAAAAAATCATGTTTTATAATATTTGTGATTTACATTTATTTACAATAGAACCTGGTATTCCCACTTACTCGGTTTATTTCAGACCGAAATAATCCACAAAAGAGAAGAAAGGAGATCATTTCTTGTGTAAAAATACCTTTAATTAATAAAGCATTTCTATAACAAGTATATACAAAATAGATTGAACAGCAAATCATACAATCTCCGGTCATTAACAAGGCAGCTTTCCATTGCCAAATGTAGAAACACATCTAAACAACGATGATACAACAAACATCTTTTTAGACATGCATAGGCGCGCCCCAGAGGAACCTTTAAACTCAGTATGGCAGGTTAAGAGGAATGTGGACTACACTGACTCTAATGACTGTGTTATTGCTAATGTGAGTCCTAATTGTCATGAAACCATCACTTGTGCAACTTATTGCCCTGTAATTCTCAAATCAAAGTTTAGATTGTGCGCTCACCAATAAAGAAAATTTCTCATAATTAGGTCTCCTTGTGCGTCACTATGCCAGACATGAGCTGGATAATGCTGAGTCAGGCCTTTTTCTATATTTAACAGGATTCATTAGAATTTCTACCAGCTAAATTCCTGCTAAAGCCCCTACAGACTCTCCTCATCCTCAATTAAGAGGATCACGTCATTTAAGCTCCCCTGTTTAGCAACCACATGTAAGGGCAGTGGCAGTTCAGAGCCGAATAAGTATGTCAAACAATTCAAAGCACTCTCAGGAACTCAAACTACAGTTTTTTTCTTCCACTAAAACACACTCCGATTGCACAGTCCTTCAGCCAGGCAGCAGAAGCACAACATTTAAACGCAGAAAATGATTGTCTCTCACTGAGCTTGACTTCAATGGAATGACTGACCTGTGTTATCTTTGATCTCTGACTGGTTCAAAGATTTCATGTTTGCACAATAGAGGGAAATTCTGCTGAATTCTCCATATTTTTGCATAATTCATGTAATCAAAATCATCCAGATAGGATGCAAGATGTTTCATTGAAGAGAAATCTACCAACACCGATTTCTTTACTCTGGCGATGATAGGAACCAGGGTCATGATACCTACAACATAGGCATATCTACAATATAGGCATTTTATTTACTACACAAAACAACTGGTGAACCTACACCTACAGGTTTTTGTAATAATGATGAATGTAAAATCATGGAACATCTGAAAAACTTGTTTTTTTTTGGGTATATATTCCTTTACTATTGTCTGCATGTACCTCTTTACCTTGAACAGATTATAAAATATATATTTAAGACCAAAAGCTTATCTTAAAACTATTGTAAGACAATGTCTCAGGCATCAGGCAATGCATCCGTAACCATTTTGTGTAACAACTAAATATGTGATATCATTCAGGACATTAAAAGCTTTAGACTGGTTCCTGTCATCACTGTTGTGAACAAACTGGTTCTGGTTCATTTTACATCAAACCCCTCTGAATGACTCTAGTCACAGATTACTAAATGAATTATGGTTGAACTTCCCCATTAAGATTATTTCAGAATATATCAGGAATATGAAAAGAATGAAGCACCTTGTGTTGTATTGCAAGTGTCCCATATACTCTGTAATCTCCCGTATTTAAATAAGGCCACTCAAGACCATGAATGCTCATAAATACTAACCAATAAGACCAAACAATGGATACATCATTCCAATCTCAGTGTGCAATGTTTGCTTCTACTTGAAGCATGCAGAGAAATATAAGAAAAAGATAAAATATATATAAAAAGGAAAACTTCAACAAACATCAATGATGTAAAACCTCTTACAAACTTGATACATGCCCATTCTTCACTACGAAAAAAATACAAATAAAAGAAAAGTGCCAATACTGTCATTTTCCTGCCCGACAGGCATCAACCTATACACAGCCTCTTACAAATATATGACCATTTGCTAATTTAGAACTCGGACATAATCACTGGAACTAGGATGGACAAGATTTCCCAAACCGGGTTCTAACATCTTCCCTGAAATAGCAGCTAATCACTAAATTGTTCATGAGCTGGGTTGTGGAACTATTGCTTCATCTCTAATCCCCTGCATCTGTAGCATATGGTAGATTACTAAGGAAAATCATTTCCCTACACTTAAAAAAGCTGAAGCATGTGCCCATTGGCTTCTATTACAATTCTCTGTGGGTTTCCTTCTGTACTATGTACAGAGAAAAGCATCAAAGTATTGCTGGTGGTTACTGAGCATCTGGGCCGTGCTGAAATGTAGAATAGCCAAAAAGGGCACTATGACCAAAGTGGTAGGTGCTTGAGCACCTAAAGACCCCCTGCGCATCCCTCCCGACCTTATGCTACAGAGTTTAGGCTTGAAAAAGGGTGTATTGCTTTAATTGTGCAAAATCCTAAACTGGTCAGTGTTGGTACACTCTGTGATCAGAAATGAAGAACCCTGAACAAGAACTTTGAGCATGAAACACATATCTTGTTTTCTAGCAGCTACATAAAGAATGTTTGTACTGTCAGCAGGTTCTGAGGAGAGTTCAGTCTTGACCCTGATACTGCGGCTCGGTGTAGTGCGTGCAGGCCCAGTCCGCTCAGTTCTGCTCTGAATTACCGAGCGTTCTGTTCGACGCCTCCATCATGGCGAAGAAACGTGAGCTTTCATTCCCCAGCAGGTTTGATGGACTGTCAAATTCCAGGACCTGTCAGGGAAGGAAAAGATACAGTGGCCAAAGATATAAGATGTTGATCTCATTAACAGAGTCTATGATGTACTTAAAATATTTCCTTACAAGGCTGCCATTCAAAAGTGTGGAATCATTTGTTTATATTCATGAAAATAAAATAAATTGTAGATTTCGATATCATCAAAAGATCTTTCAATGTTTTATTACATTTTTATCCAATAGCTGTCTAGAACTGTCTAGAACAGTTTCCTGAGAAGGTGAACACAAGCTTCCTCCAAAGCATGTTAAGTAACCCACTGCACCTTTTTAGGAGTGCCGCATCATCAGACAGCTCGACGCCCTCGCTAACAGTCAGGTAGCAGATGCTTGCTTTGGCTCGCATTGTAATGAGTGATGGGGAGACGGGGGACTCTTTTGGGCTACCGTCACAGATGGCACTGCCAGGGATTAAACTCACTCCAACGAGGCCATTTAAGACAGTTGTGCCACTCGGGAGCCCTTTTATATTCATTTTTATACTGTAATTATTTATGTACAATATTTTTACCATGGTTTTCGAACATTTTTGAAACACAAGGCATTCTGGACATATATTCTGGTATATATTATAGCTTATAACCCATATTAATTTATTTAGCTATAATTGTGTTCTCGCTCTGTTCTAATTATGTCAAAGTTGCAAAAGACCAGTGTCAGAATCCTTTTGAACCTGAATCCAAAGCAATGAACCCAAGTGTAGATACAGATAGGTGAGATTACATGGAACAAATGAGACCTCAAAACAACTCGTAACAACTCATGAAGAGACCAGTTCGTTTTAGATCCATGAAGGTTCACTAGAGGACTGTTTATGGGGAGACTGACCTGGCCATGGTCCAGAACCAAGACTCTGTCACAGCTGAGGACGGTGTTGAGGCGGTGGGCGATGACCAGCGTGGTACAGCCTTTGAAAGAGGAGCGAATAGTCTCCTGTAGGAGCTGATCGGTCTCCGTGTCGATGGCTGCTGTTGCCTCATCCAATAGCAAAATCTATGAGACGAGATTAGGTTACAAAAACAGCACCAAGGCAATTTACAATGAAAGTATTTCATGACATGCTGACCCTGTGATCCAGTTTAGATCAGACCACGGATCGTGTTTCTGCTCTGCTCACTGTTTTTGCTGCTGGCCTCTTTCAGCCCTATGGCACAGCTCAGTTCCTCCCAATGCTTGGTTTTCAGCCATGTGGGGGCAATGTTTCACCATTTTGCAGCTGCTTAATTTGCGCACACAAACTAGAATTTTATGTTTAATAAAAAGCCTTCCAGCCTGGAACTTCGATCAGCGTATGAATAAAGCAAATACGTGAAGCCAATACATCACAAATATTATGACTGAATCCAAAATCTACCCAACATAAGGCCTGATTTTGGATTCAGTCACTGGGCCCATTGTAGTAATTAATTTTGAATTCAGTGAAAAGGGATCCAGTGTAAAGACTAGTTTTGGATTTAGTTATACAGAATCCAACATAGATTTCTACATTGGATCCCCTATAGCTATATCTGCTATTGAAATGTCTTTTATATTCTGCCAGTGTAAGGATTCAACCTAGTTTCAGTTGTAGGAATCCTGTATGTAGATTTAATTTTGGACTCAGTCATAGAGAATCCTACATAAGAATCTATTGGATTCAACCATAAAGAAGTCCACTTAAAGTTTCATTATGGATTCGATTATAGAAATTCTACAGTAAATAATTATTTTTGGATTCTGTCATAGAGGATCCAGTATAGAGATTTATTTTGGATTCGGCCATAGTGGATTCAGTGATAAGCAATACAATGTGTATGGATTTGTTTTTAATTCTGCCATAGGGTATCCAATATATGGATTCATTCAGAATTTAGTCATACAGAATCCGGTGTTTTAGCTTCAATACAGTCTTAGGGGATTCAATAAAAGGATTCATTTTGGATTCTATCATATGGAATTCATTATAAGCATTCGATTACTCCATTATGATTATTAATCTTGAGTCGTTTGTGGGGACTTGATTTGAATTCAGTCATAAGAGTCTGGTAAAGAGAGTTGTTCTAGCTTTAATTATTTATATTTATTCATATATATGCATTCAGTCATAGGGAATACAGCAGAAGAATTCATTCTGAATTCAGTCCTAGGGTATTCAGTACAGAGATTCTAATTCATATCATTAAAAAAGAGACAAAAACCTCTTTTTACAAGTCTTTTTCTGCATTGGCGTTCATATATAGATTCGGTGTGTTCTAATATGCACATGCTATTATCATGCAGCCTCCTGCACATGTTCTGAATGGCACACATTTGTTTAGGCGTAGTGCCAGATTGAGTTGGAAAAAGCCGCGAGGGGTGACATGCATTAAAGTGGCTTCATTGTCAGCAATTATGAACATGAAAGCGGTGGCATTGAGTTTGAGCAGGCATGGACAGGTGTGACGGAGCCTGTACCTTGCTGTGTCTGAGCAGTGCTCTGGCCACACACAGCAGCTGCCTCTCTCCCACCGAGAAGTTCTCTCCATTCTCCGTCACCTCCGAGTGCAAAGAGTGGGGTAACTGGCTCACCTACAAGCAATGGAACACGGCATGGCCTTCATTTTAAATTCATCATAAAAGAATGAAACAAAACCCGACGGTTTATACTCTTCAGTCAGATCTAAAATCAGGTCTATTCTGGATAATCAGGTCTACATCAGTGGGCTCATGAGGATACAAAATGCAACAAAAACCAAACAGCTTCCTGAGATTCGATCAATGCTGAAAAATATTGAATATACAAATACACTGCTGCCAAACACAGTCTCTTTTTTATATATGTAAATCAATCCAATTGGTGTTATATGATACAAAAACTATGATACAAATGTTTTGAATGCCAGTGCACCCAACACATCCTTTTCAGCTGCTATTTCCATCCTGTAGTAATGAAGACTCAGAAGTGCTGGCTGCCAACTGCTCAGTCCTGTACAGACTAGCTAACAATAATTATCTCCTTGGCTAAATTTATTTCAATTAAAGGTTAGATTTCTGGTAAAAAAGCTGCTAATGTGATCTGTCTGACTGTGCATACATGCTCTCTAGCACTCACCATGTCTTTGATGTGTGTTTTCTCCAGTGCCTCCCAGACCTGTGCGTCTGTGTACTGACCCCATGGGTCCAGGTTAGACCTGCCCGAGACGAAGGAACACAGTATAAGAGTCTGTCCTTAATTCCAGCGGTGTGTTCATGCGTCTGTGATGTGGACTGTACCTGACAGTGCCAATGAAGAGAACAGGCTCTTGGGGGATGACTGACAGCTTGCTTCTCAGGGCTTCCAGCCCTATGTGAGCGATGTTGACACCGTCGATGATGATGGATCCCCCACTGAGCTCCACCAGTCTGAACAGCGCTACACCAAGCGAAGATTTTCCTAAAAAAAGAAGAAAAAAAAACGGCAGGCAAAAGTCATTATTTATTTACATCAGCCCTGATAAAAACAAACACCACCTCAGACCCCCAGACAAGACCTCATTGGACCATCAGGCCCTAAGAACACAAGTATCAAACTCCAGTAAATAACAAAAGGAATAACAAAAGAGGAGAGGCGAGTGGTACCTGAGCCCGTTCGGCCTACTATGCCCACTGTTTCGTCTGGAAGGATGCTGAAGGTCAGGGCCTTCAGCACCAGGGGCAGTTCAGGCCGATAGCGCATCTCCACATCCTGGAAGCTGATGCTGCCCTGCTGAGGCCAGTCAGGGTCGAGGGCCGAGGGCCCGGTGACCTGCTGAGGAGCTTCTGTCTCCAAGTTCTACAGAAGATGAAGACAAAACCAAGCTTTAGAAGAATCAGAATCAGAAAACTTTACTGTTTTGCTTATATTATGACTGAAAAAAGACAGACACAGAGACAAGACCAATATAAAACAAAATGTCTAAATAAATCCAACAAAAACCCTGCAGAAAATACTCTATATGAAGTACACTATGCTATTCACACATATGCTGGGTATTAATAATATAGATAAGTAACCAACAGTTCTGTGAATTACTAATAACACAAATAACAAAGACTGGCATACACAAATTCAGATTGTTTCAATAATTTTTAATTCAGAATTACCAAACATACGTCTGCATTTTGCTTAACCCCCCCGCTACACTGTACTAACATATCCATGTGATAAACGTGATTGTAGATGTCATATACTGTCATAAATTGCGATGACACATTTTGTTCCTTAATACTAAATCACACTACCATTTCCAGTAACTGTCATAATACTGTACATCATGACAGTTTGTCACATGCTTATTTTTGCCATGTTTGCTACCAAGCCGTCCTGGGATCGTAATATCTGTCATGACAGTTAATGATAATGGTAACAGGGCCATTATATTTATATTTACTCAACAAAACCTGTCATGAACTCACGATAGTCATGTTTACGTAGTGTCTGGAGGAACTGTTTATACTGCATATAATTCACTTAGTGGCAGTGCCATGGAAAAGTATTTAACTCTGTTTAGTATTTCCCCCATGTATTTATTTATTTATTTATTTTATATTATATACTCTTGGAGGAATTTTGGTAGGGCAGCCATTTCTGAAAAGGTTCACTGCTCTTCCAAGTTTTACCCTTGCGGAGATGCCGGCTTTCTCCATTTGGAGATGATTTGGAGATTTGGAGATCCAGAGCCTTAGAACTGGCTTTATAACCCTTTCCTGACTGATCTAGTGATATATTTTAATAATGTTTATCATGTTTCTCCTGGAATTTCCTTCGATGGTCCCATAGTGTGCTTATTTTACTTTTCAGCCCACTTCATACTGCTGGCAAAATCAATTTAAATGATGTTTAGACTCAACAGTAATCCAATTACTTTTTCACACAGAGATTTCTTTTAGAAAGTAAAATGTGTGTATTTTGGCCAAATACTTAAGGCATATTTTACTGAATAATATTCCAAACATCAGTTAAATTGCCACCGTGCATCAGAGTGTGGCCACTGGACACAAGGGTTTTGGGAAGCTCTCCACACTCCCAATCCTAGCAAACATGGAGGAAAACTAAGAGCATGCCATGAAACATTGGAAATTATGATGAACTATGTTCTATGTATGTGAGATTTGATTTTTTTGTGTAAGAAACAAATCATAATCTCTTCTCTTTTTCTTTGAAGCCAAAGTCGTTGTTATCAGACACAGTCTAAAACATCCCAAATTAATGGCAGTCATTTTTGGGGTGTGAGAACAGATAACATTTCTCCCTTAATTTTTTTTTATTAGTCATCTGTACAATGGCTGTTTGTTCAAGGCAATGCATTTAGCCTCCTCGACCCCAGCGGTCTAAGGTCCCCATGGTCTCTGGGCCTAGACAATAATCCATCCATGTTTACATCCTTGTTAATAAAAGTAGTTTTCCATCTGTTCTGCCTGAAAGAAGACTTCATTAGCATTAGCCACTCCACTTCTTCATTATAGAGCAGTCTAGCACTGGAAAGCAATCCTAATACAAGCTGTGACACTGCTTGTTTTGCTTAATTGAGAGCGTGTCTCAAACGGGGGGAGCTCTAGCAGGGACCCACTGTGCTTGGCGCTCGCTGACCCACGCAGTGTAACGAGTGGATGGCCGCCGAGTGCCGTGCCAACTCAATACCAAACGCTCTGTCCTTCACTGTTTGCTGCTCAAATCTGCATGAGTCACAGGCACACTCACCTTTATGTAATGATTGATCCTCTCCACCGAGGTAAATCGGGCCTCTGTTTCAGACAGCAGCCTCACGGTGAACTGAAACAGGCCAGTCAGCTGCACAAAGAGACGGGTCACGGTGACTCAGTAAACTCAAGCATCATTTAAAATGTTCAACCAAGCTGCATTTCGCACAATTGCAGATTAATTGCGCTCTTGCAAATGTGAAACAGATAATGGACACAAAGACAATCAGCCAAATAATCAGCCCTCCTAAACGCAAAGCGAAACAAAACAGATAAATAGTCATTTCTTCGGAGTGCAGACAGAACAATACGGATAATAACCAACACAATAATGTCAACACAGTGACCCTCCACATGAACAAACACCAGCAGGCAAGAGTTTAGGGACACCCAGCTTCGCAAAATGTTTTTATACAAATGATCATAGACCAAGAAGGTAGTATTTATATATATATATATATATATATATTATATATAAATGCTGCTAATACGACGTCACAGACTAGGAACAGCTGCTTGGAGGAGAACAATAACCCCCAATTCAGATACCTTATCTAACAGACGCCCTACTGGTTGCCACTGCGCTGATTGATGGGAAGAGAACGGGAGTCAAAGCCACCTGTGCTCTTATGAACTCCCGGCCGTGAATGGCTATGGCACCACTGGACATCGAACTCTATTGCTCTATTGCTCAAAATATTTAAAACAAAAGCAAGGAGCCCCTGAACTTTTGGCAAACCGAGAATGTGTATGTATTATGGGCCGTGTACCTGCACGGCGTAGGAGATGGCCAGGCCGGCGTGGGCTGGAGGGATACTGCCATGCATGAGGACGATAAGCAGGGCTACCACGGTGATGAGTGTGATGCTGATGAGGTCTAACCGCACCGCCAGCCAGCGCATTGCACAGTTAAACAGATAGTGGGCCGCCTGGTTAGTGTCCAGTAGATCCTGATATCTGGACACACACACAAACACACAACAGTATGTAATTAGTGAGAGTACTTCACAGAGGTACTGACCATGCACTCACAGCTGCACCGCTGTAGGCCAGACAGGCTTTTATGGAGTGATTCAAAGCTCTTATCCAAACAAAACAACTAAAGACCAACGCGCTTTATTTCTTTACCTTAAGGCTTTGTGTTCCATGTTAGTCCTGTCATTTCCAAGCACTGCACAGTTTAATGTTTTACTCCTTAGCTCATTCTCAAGCCCTTAATGAGATTAACCTGTGGAAGTCTACCAGGATGTTTGCTACAGCATTTAAAAGTAATTACATAATTATCTGATTAAGTATGTGATTAGTTACATATAACATACATTATATGTGACTAAGTACATTAAGAACATGTTTTACTTCAAGTTTAGCATTTATATTTATAGTTTATTCATATAAGTGTGTCCTCTGAGTGCTTTGTGCCCTGTAAAATCTGGAGACATGTCGTCTCGTCTCACTGTGTACACGTACATAGCTGATATAACAAAGTTCACTTTGACTTTGAATACGTATTAAGTATAATACTTAAGTATAATAAGTATAATAAATAATAAATAAGTATAATGTATGTTTGATATGTTTTCAATGTATTGTTCAAAGGTTAGAACCAATACTTCAATGCTAAAAAATGTGGAAAAATGTAAAGTTTTTTTTCCAAAATTGTAATAAAATATATATTCCTGATTGAAAAATGACTGTCAAAATTATATTGCACAGCTTCAGGGGTAAAATGGTAGTTTTACTTCTAACTGCGTAATGCAAGGTGTACTCCAGGACCAGGGCCTGTCTCATAAAGCACATTCAGCTCCTTCAGGGTTTCTGATTACGTTCCAGCTTCACCTAACAAATGCAACTGTGGTTAACAACTTGCTCAACCCAAGTGTAGATACTCAAGCTAATTAATCACCACCAACTGCGTGATGGATGGAGAGGAGTGGAGCTGCTTAGTTTTCAGCGCAGGAACAAGAAATCACACCAAATAAATATAAAGGAAATAGAAAAGTATATAGAGAAATATGTCATTGCTGTCAGTGTGTTACAAGTGTTGCTTTTTGTTGCTTTAATTGCTCCGTATTTTTAGATTTATGCAGAAGGATTTGATTTTCTACCTCTGAAATGCAATAATTATTCAGGTGACAGCTCTGGGGTGAATCGTTGTTGTTGCATTCTTCCTTTAGTGTCTTAATTTATTTTCACTATAAAATTAAATGATAGCTTAAAACCTTCAACAACTTGTAAAGAAAACACCTCCCCTCACTAGAACTCCAAGAGCTGACATTGGAATTAGCTGTGCAGGGGGCGGGGGCTTCACACTGTATGCATGTATTTTTCACGCTGTATTATTTGTAGCTTCTTTTTCTATTGTTTTCAATAGAAGAGGCATGTTTTGCACACTAGGTCTTTTGTATGTAATGCTGAAAGTGCAAAAAAAAATCAGCTCGACGTGGTCAAGTCTTTTTTCAGTGTTGATCAAACATGTCAAAAGCGACAAAGCCTTCATTGACAGTAGTAAAGGAAGAAGGTTTGGTTTTACAGTGGAAGAGTACCCTGAACTCTATCGTTATTCATACTAAAACAATCAGGACAGATATAAAGTAGCGTTCAGAGGTAGTGTGTACCTCCACAAAAAAAGTGCAGCTCATGTTTTTCTGCCCATAGAAACCCGACCCCCCACTCCCATGCCAACCAGGTACATCACTATGGGACTATTAAATGTGATCCAGCACTGGGAGAGAAAAGCTTCAGTTAGACCACATTTTATAATTAAATAGCTGAGCAATCAGTCCTGCTTTGTGAAACAGACCCAGGATCGGGAATCACTGTCTCAAATGAGACAGAATGTTAAATGATGGTGTAAATGTAAAAAAAAAAAGAAAAACCCTCAGTATTATGGTAATAAAGAGTCAAACATGCAGGTATACAGGGGGAACATACATGCTTGTCTAAACACAGTCTAACTGAAATCTATTTAATTTGTAAAAATAGGGCTTTCCAAAAAGGCTTTAGAGTGAATGTCGGCAGAGTGGTGGGCTTACCTCTGCAGGAAGTCGGGCCCTCGGCTGTAGGCGTGGATGGTGGACAGACCCTGCAGGCTGCTGGTGAGGTGAGAGGTGAAAGGTGATTGGCTGATGTTCTCCAGTCTTTTCAGCTCACGAATCATAACCCTTCGGAGACAGAGAGTGATTCAGGAAAAAAATAAATAAATAACTTTTTGAAAAAAGAGAAAGAGAAAAAAAATCCCACATCTCATCATGGAGTCACACAATATTCTCAGTTAAGCAGGCCTGAAGTGTGATCAAAGCTGTCCGACTGCGGGTCTCACCGAGGCGCGCGCCATGTGACAGGTTAGTGGCTTATGAGATGGAAGCCCACAGGGGACAATAAGTGTGAAGCTGAAGGGCGCATCCTGGCAGAGCTCGAGTCATTTCTGAGGCTCCAGCGTTGATTTACAGGGACTTTTATAGGGCCTGTCACACATCAATGCTAAACCCAGCAAGACAGCAATGTCTGGGCCCGCAGCAATGTGAGAGATAGGCCTTTATTGGCTAAAGGTGGGGTGATTTCTACTTTTAGACACAGAATAAAATAGGCAAAGGCTGTGAATAACAGGACGGCTATGAATCACCCTTTTCTCATTAAAAGGATCTGGATGAGCATGCGGTTAAAGCACGAAAGCAGAAAAAGCTACGCTTTTTTCAGAAACGGAGCCTTTCAAAATGTTTACAAAGGATGTTCTTTTAGTTGGAGAGATCGGTTGGTGGTTCATTAAGGAAGCCATTCCTAAGAAAACACTATTGAAAAGTCAGAAATTAAATAAATTCTCTGTCCCAGTGGATCCCTGCTATCATTCATATTTTTTCCCTACATTATCCAGAGTACAAAGTGAATTTAAGGGGAAAAAACCCAATAAAACCCAAAAATGCTGGCATGAATGGAAACGGGAGCCAATAACGAACCCTCAATAGCTTTCATTAACAGTAAAATACAAATTTTTGGGCAAAGTTTTCATTCCATTCTCCTCTCTCCTTTCTTTATTCTTATACATAGCAGCTACTCCCTTACTTTCAAGGACTACTTTCAGATGGCTTGAACAGCCAGTGCTGATTCAGACTAGGGCTGCACAACACGCTTTGCTTGATAATTGTTATCACTCTATTAGCTTTTGCAATACTGATAAAAATACTGATACTGTTATGGAATGGAAAAGTGTGGGTGCTCATAGCCAGATTACACAAAAGTAAGTTAACACACCCTCTACAGAGGACACACTTCAATGCACAGCTGCTGTTTATTAGGTGAATGTGAGATATTTGAGGAAAAAAATAAAACATCCCCTGTACAAAAATGTAGTATATTTTATGCTTTATTTTTTCCCAACAGTTTAGCTCAGCAAGCAACTTGTTTTCAGTTCTCTTTTTACTTTAAAAACTAAAGAGCTGTTTTAACTGAAGCAATTCACTAAAGACAATATTAGACAACTGTGTGAAAAATTGTTTATTATAAATAAATTAATTGTGGTATTATACGTGTTCATCGCTTATACGTGGCTGGTTTTATCATGCTACTTACCTGAATCTTTCTTTCTGCCTATTTTCTCAAGTCAAAATGGACTACAAACAATCAAATGAAACCAATTGTTACGGAACAGATTTTTTCCTCTGGTATCTGATCGAGGCAGATTTAGATTCGCAGATAAAACTTTAAGGTCAGCTAGCGAATCATCTGATCCTGGTTTGTGAGACATGCTCTTGGATCAGGAAACAGCATTGGGCAGAGGACCAAGATGGACCAAGAGAGCTGTGTGATCCAACAGTGGCAAATCATTTTTGGGTAGAAATAATCTAGGCCAATCTTCAACCCAGTCACATCATAGTGATTTCAGTTAGTTGCAAGACACCCAGCAATCACTGTATGTAGTAATATGATCAAGATATACTATATGGATAAGGCCCCTTTCTTACAGTGAAGAGCTTAATCTTAATACTTCAGCAGACCAAGACACTTTGTACAGCGCCATGCTTCCAACTTTGTGGACACAGTTTGGGGAAGAACCTTTTCTATTCCAGCAGGACTGTGTCCCAGTGCACA
>JBBPCY010000130.1:3079787-3094506 GCA_037974405.1 Brachyalestes nurse
GGAGGGAGGGAGAGAGAGAGAGAGTGAGGGAGGAAGGGAGAGAGAGAGAGCGTGAGGGAGGGAGGGAGGGAGGGAGGGAGAGAGGGGGGGTGAGAGAGAGAGGGAGGGAGAGGGAGAGAGAGAGAGAGGGGAGAGTGAGACAGGGAGAGTGAGACAGGGAGAGTGAGACAGGGAGGGAGGGAGGGGGTGGGGGGGATGGGGAGGGGGTGAGAGGGGGAGGGAGGGGGAGAAGGAGAGAGGGAGGGAGAGAGAGAGGGAGGGAGGGAGAGAGAGAGAGAGAGAGAAAGAAGGAGGGAGGGAGAGAAGGAGAGGGAAGGAGGGAGCGAGAGAGTGAGGGAGAGAGAGTGAGAGAGAGAGAGATAACACACTCAAAGAAAAGTAGTCAATCATTTCAACCATCTGAGTGGCAGGTGGCTTTTTCAACCATCAGATTTAGTGACATTCACCTCTGGGCAAAGTGCACATCCTGCCAGATTCGTAATGTCAAGTCAATACTAAGACTGCAGAGTTTCCTCTGGAAGTGCAGAGCAATTCTGACCGGGACCTTAATGTCTGACTCTTCATTCAGCCTGCAGTTCAGGTAAGCAGTGATGCTTCAGTCAGTTGTGCTGTTTAAAATGCAGGGCAGAAAATAATGCTTATTGGTGCATAAATGCCGAATCAGCTGTGAAAAGCAGAAACAGGGACAGGAAGTGTGCTGGAAATCTCCTGATAGACCTACTGGGATTGGGAGGAAACAGGGTGCAGCTCTTGCAGTGGATGATCTCCTTCATAATAGGCAGGTCCTGAGAGATGGGAGGGGGCACTATGCCCAGGCCGGGCATCATGGGATTCATGGGAGCGATGCCCGTCATCATACCAAGGCTGGGGTCAAAATCTGTGGGAAGGAGACAGAGAATAGCTAAGGAACGCGCAACAGTAGAATACAGTGATCTTCATCAATTCATGGAATGTAACATTTCCTCGCTAGAAAAGAAGATAAAGTGCGCAATGTGAAAGAGCACGCTTGTAAATAAATAAAAAATAACAAGTTAATGCATATTTGAAAGGCATTTGGATTGAGCCTGCTTCAACTGACTGACTCGGCCGCATATTGTTTATTACACGCTCTGCATCCTGTAGTGGAGTGAAGACAGAAACCAAAACAGAGATTCTGCAGCAGGCTGCGGCTATACTTCCAGCATAAGGCTGTTTGATATGGAAATAGTAATGCCGTCTCAGTCCACTCTGGCTCGCACCTGTGGCAAGAATGAAGTTGAAAGTGAGTCTGGCACTGGTGTCTGTACTCACCACTCTCACTCGTAAGTCTTTTGTCGGGACCAGTCAGCTCAATTTGGTTCAACTTTGAAAGAAAGAAAGAAAGAGCTCCCAAAAGCGGTCTCTGTGCGAGTTGACTGTATTTGAAAGAAGCTCAAGTGAATAGGTATCTTTCTAGGATCAGAAAACGGACAAAGGAGTGAGAGCGAACACCTAATGTAGCTGTGATGGCAGATTTTCCCAGGCTGTTAGAACTCACACAGCCTATATTCTGTCGGTCAAAAAAAAAAAAAAAAAAAGCCCAGTCAGCTGCAGCAGTCAGAGCCAGTAATAACCAGCCTATAAACACGGCGCCTCAGGACAGTGTGTTCAGAAAGATACAAAAAAGTGATACCTATTACAAGGAAAGTGTTTACAAGGAAAGTAGGCTGGAAGGTAAGTTTAAATTCTGTTAGCATGCATCCCACAAGACACGTCTCCGAGACAAGGTGCTCTCAGATGATCCAAGAGTTCCTGAACAGACAGGCAGCTTCAAATGAGCCTCAGCAGACCCACTGTATTACATTACACACTTTAATCCATTGTCAGGAAACTCCATTAGAGAACAATAACGAAAACTGAGATAGGCAAGACCAAACATTCACTGCATCAAATTACAGAACGACTGCTTTCTTACGGAGGCCTGGCAGGGCCAAAACTCATTTGCAGACACAAAGAACACCAGGCATTAGGGGGAGGGGGGTAAAGACACCAGACAGAGCTGAAGATATGGATGTGCAGGTGGCAGCCCTCCCTTTCAACAGCACCGTTAACAGGATTTTGGACAAGACGTGCAACATGATCAAATGGCGGCCTGGGAGCGGTCGCCCGGTCCGGCTTAACGATTGCATTAACGCAGGCGATCGCGTCCCACAACCTCTAATGGAGGTGGGTGATAAGTTGCAGCGCAGACGTCCGGGTGATGACTCCTCTCTGTGGAGCTCTCGGAATGAGAGGAGAACTGATAGCAGGTTAGGAGACAGGGCATGCCGCCGCTAAAGCTGCTACAGCCTGTGTTGAATGCCAAATGGCTGGACCTGGCTCCACAAGCTCCAAGGCAGAAGTGCTAATTTGGTGGCACTTAATCACCCAGCATTACTCAGAAACACAGAGCGAGCCGCTGAAGCAGAAGGCGGACTTGAAAGGGGAGATTTCATCTAAGCCCGCTCAAAACAGCAGGGTATAAGTGAGCATGGAATAATCCCCCTTATAAAGAGAAAAAAACAAATGATACCACCTTGTAGTAGCACTCCAAATAAGGTGAGCATCCTTATGGTTGCTGGTTTTTCATTCCACGTGGTTTTGCATTAGATTTGGCCTTGTACTAAAGAGCTGCAGTTCAGAATGACTAAAAATACCACATACCACCATGGAATCCCAAGCTGAGCCATGGGTGAGATCCATGTCATCCCAACACCTTCATGCAAGTTGCAAGGAACCACTCAACATGATTTATTCACCCACCCCAGGATAAGATTTCATGAAATTTGGCATGCTTCCAAAGAATGTAGCCAATGCAGTATTGTATATCAAATTTTGTGAAGTTTGAACCTTTATATCAGAAGATATTGGCTAGTTAAGTGCTAGACGTCCACGCGTAACACAATAATGAGCCCTGTGTCGTCTTCTCGCCATGAAAACGATACACATGGTTGTCAAGCTTTTGTCCATGAAATACATTGTGCCTAACCCAGCACAGCTTAACACTACAACCACATTTCTACAACTATTTCATCTGTTCTAGGTGCAACAGATATAGAATTAACATGTTTTGAAGTTTAGCTACGCGTGGGAATCCCAGAGATGTATTATAGTTTGGTTGTTTATCTTATATTAGATTTTATATTGTTCTTGTCTTTGTTGGTCTGTGTGTCTGTGCACTTGTTGCATATTAAACCTATGAAAAAGTTTTTACCATCACTTGGGACTGACTGCTGGACTGACTAAATTTGGGCCGGCGCGGAATGCCGTCAACAACCTGCAAACACCCCCCCCCCCCACGAACGATATCGCGAGGGACACCGGCGCGTATTCCCGTTGCCACCGCCCCCCAGACTGGGGGCCCAGTCCAGCCCTGCATGGTAACCATCACCAAACATGGACCTAGTTTTATAAAACTGAAAACATTCTTTTCACACTTTTGAATGGTGATTCCAAAATCGAACTGTGTTCACAAAAAAACAGAAAAAACGGAGGATGAAAAAGCGAGGGAGGCAGATTCATAACAGCAGGTGACGGATCACACGCGAGGCGATGTGCGGCAGCAGTGGCACTGCATCATTTTCAGCTCATCACTCATCAGTGCTTCTGGAACTGAGAGGGTGGCTGGGACTGGGCCTATCACAGCCTAGATCAAAACCCTGAGGCTCTGAGATACTGGCTAACCCAGAGCTTTAAAGACTCCAGCTTTACTGTTGCACATAACCAGTGAATACACGGGTGTGCCTGCATTCTGAGACCTCTAAAGACATTAGCAACTTTATACAAATATCATTGGAAAAGTATACACCACAGACTGGGATATACATTCTAAAAACACATGCCAGTGTTAAAGATATTCACAGACAACACAATTGAATGCAAGAAACAACTACATATGTTGTAACAAGAAGAAGATAACTGAGGATCCAAGCAGGGCAGCAGATGGCTGATGCACAAACAAACAAACAAAAATAAAACACAAAGTATTATCGACTCATTTGCTTTCTCAGACAACAATGTAGTGCTTTCATCAAATACTCGTTAAATAACGGGGATGTCTTTAAATACGCAGTATATTTAACTGTTTTCCCCTTGCACGCTTACCGTCACAGTTAATATATACATATAGTTGCACTGTATTGCAGACAACTCTGTTTGAACTACAGTTGCACAGCTACACCACTTGACATTTGACTGTTTGACATTTGACAGAGCCAAGTCTGTGATTTCAGCATGCACACTGGTAATGCATCAACAAATGAACAATGCTATGTAACCTACAGTAAATGGGTTTTCATCATCACTTACATTTCTAGTAACTTAGTTACCGATGACCAAACCTAGTTTTACATATCTGAAAATGTCTGAAGTAAATGTATGATGATTTAGGCACGAACCCCACTTATTGATTACTTGTTAGCTACACCAGCTTCAAACCGGTGTAAAACGGTGGATGCAAACTTTAAACGGCAAACACGTCTTGAGAGAAGAGGACATTTTCGGTAAGAAACTTGGGTACATGTGATTTTTCACTGAGCTGCTGCATCAATCTTATGGCACATTATAATTTTCCACGTTTTTCTTGCTATCTTGGAGGTGTCGTTAACTCAGCTTTCCGCATATCGCAAGACTGGGAGTCCTGAAAGTATTCAAAATGCAGAATGGCATATGCGGTGTCTAGGAAGCCCTTGACAACCCTCTTGACTGTTCGCGCACCATAGTTTAAGAGTAAAGGAGCGTCTGACAGCTGTGTTCTGTGGGAAAAGGGGAGCAACCCAGTGCAACGGCCTTTCATGTGGCTTGCAGCAGGTGCCAGGCTCTCCCCGGTACCCTGGCAGTGGGGTAATAGGCGCTGCTCTGATGAATTATGGAACCCGCTCTCGGCTGGAACACGGAGCATTAAGCGGTGGGAGAAATCATGGGCTTGTTCTCAAAGAAAGAGTGAGCTGTTAAAAATTAGAGCTGAGAGTGATATTTATTCATGACATGCATCGGGCAGACGATCCCAACCCAAACCTTCTTTTGCGATGAATTAGAAAGATAGAGAGAAATCAGGGTGTGATCAAAGCACTGGCAGGATGTGTTTTGATTCTGGAGCCATGTTTCCCTCTGCAGGTTTCTCAATACAGCCAGAGGGCAAAGGCAGGACCAGGATGCCGCCGCTATTCTGCAGAACAACACTAATTATGTACTGTTTGTGCTTCAAGGGAACGCCCAGGTAGATGTTCTGGAGCAAAGGAACAATGGATGTGCAGCCTGCAACCATGCTTCACTGTTTCCATTCAGTTAATGACCCACACCTGAGAGCTGAGGAGACAGAAGAGTCATGGGGAGGAGGAAGTCTTAAATCAGAGTAGCACTTCGCTCCCAGGCCCTACAGCAGTCTGCTAGTGAGAGCAAGCCAGTTCCAAGGCTATATTTCTAAAGCGTGGTCCTCTGTTGGACGTGCAATCTGTGTTTCAACAAACCCTCAGGCAGGAGCCAGCAGACAGCATCCCTACTGCTGATAAACAGGTGAACACACATGCTACAGAAATACTCAAAGCATGAAAAAGAACTGCGGCAAAAAAAAACCACAAAAGCAGGCTTTGAACAAGCAGATCATTTTATCTGTCATTAAATATTGATGTAGGATTCATAGACCTATAGAATCTGGATGGTCTTATAAAACATGATGGCCTTGAGTCGCAAGCTCACTGAAGGCAGTAGCGAAATAAACCAGCCATCAATCAAAAGTGCAGGGCGCGTCAGAAAAATCAGCTTGGCATTTAAGTGCAGAGCTGTTGGCAGCTGGTGCGCAGTGCTGAGGGTTGAGGAGGCTCCTCCACCCTCCCTGATTTCCTGGGCAAACGTCCCCCCCCAAGCAGCAGCAGCATCCGCAGCTAGCGAAAGGCACAGCTAGCTCCCGAGAGGCAGGTTGGGTAGTCTCTAATGAGCCGTGCTCGGCTCCACCCCTCCACCCCGACTCCGCACACCATGCCAACAGGCTTAGCGAGAAACCGGCAGCTCAAAGACCAGCCGTTTTGCATCCCAATCAAGCTAAGGCTTCACCGCGAGGCAGGGGAGGCAAGAGCGCAGGCCTGGAATCCAGTGCACCTAATGCCAGGAGCGCCAAGCCAAAGGCGGCTCTGGGAACAGAAGGGAAATTCATCATTTAGGATTTTCTCATTTCTCTAATATTGCGGGGAGGCAATGAGTGCTAGAGTGCACAATAGGCTGATAATGCTGCCAGATGGGGATATGGGAACAAAAAATAAATAAACAAACAACCACCCTAACACCACCACAGCGCATCATTATAGTGTGGTTAGACCACAATCATGCTGCATAATGCAGAAAATCATGTTGAGCTTTGTCAGGAAATGGGATATTATTCTTCTAAACAGTATGCTGTAAACAGTTCTTAATAGGAGCTAACAACAAAGCCCTGTGAATAATGTGACTAGCCTATTCATCTTCATAATTCAAGGCCAGCGTTGGCTTGGGAAGAGAGGCACACAGCGCATTAGCGCAGGCTAGGTTTATACAGTAGCCACCTATAGCGGTACAATGCTCTTCATCTTCCTTTCCCTTGCCTCACCAGCTTTGATAGGTCCAATAAATCCCTGCCTCAGTCCCCGTATGTAATTGGATTGTAATCAAAATCTAAACAAAAACAAATTAATGAAATCATCATGTCGAAAAGAGCCATCTACTTTCATTAGGACGCTGGCTGGAAGGCCTAGCCGCGGCGTCGCGTTCGTGCTGCCAAGAGTCTGTGATGAGAATCTGGATATATTCATCAGTATTGACTCTGAATGTCCCACAACAGAGCACACCATTACTCAAAGGAGTTGTGCGCGAAATCTCTACATGCTTGTCTAAAGTACGCTCAGGTGACTCTCTGACATATTTGCTGGAAAAAAAAACAGGAAAATATCCCTCATAATCATCAGAAAAGGGCATCTGATTCCCAAACGGCTCCAGCAAAATGGCTAATGCTGTCTGAAGTAAGCTCAAGCTTCAGTACACCACCTAACAGACAGACAGCAAGGTTACTCTACTGTGAAAAATAATGGACAAACTCTTGCGTAGGCTCTTAACAGAAATTCCACAGAAGTGTGAGCCTCCTCTCAAACATGTGACTACTATTAGAAGTCTCTTTTACTCAGTTTTAAATTACATATAACACTCTAATGTGGCAACGGTTTCTCAAGAGATGCTGGTGTGAGGTTGTTGAGGATAATGATGTCAGTTTTTGGCTCTTACTAGTCCCGTGAAGACATAAAAATCATGACCGCAGCTTAAATTTTCTAATTCACCGACACTTAAACCTCAGACTTTACATGAAGACGCACCATTGGAAGCATGTCACGGCTTTCCGCGATGCTTGGTCTCTCACTTCTCCTCCAGTGAGCTAAAACAGAGATGCTTTTGATGGACTAATAAGACTGAGTGTTATTTATACAGCTGGATGAAAAGTCAAGAGCCGGTCCACTTGGCTTGAGCCTCTGAGCTCTTGGAGCCACGTACGTCTGAATTGTGCCTCTGAGAATTGGGAGGGGAATTTTCAAAAAAGAATAAGGAAAACTAACACACTCTTCCACTTAAAGGATCAGCAGAGACTGAGGTGGATGTTTACTTGGGCAAAGACAGCAGAGCTCCTGATGGAAGGCAGGAATGGGAAAAGTGGGCCGGAGCACAGACAGTACGCTCTCCTGAGTGACTGCAGCCACACTCTTCAAACGCCTGCATCACACACTATGTGTACACATCTAAGGGCTTTTGTCCTGGGAGTAAGATGCAATATTGTCCTCAAAAGTCCCTTAGAAGTGCCCGGTGCAACTTGTAATGTCTGTCTTCAGATCAGAGGCTGAATACTGAGGTGTGTTGTTACAGTCCAGTGTATGAGAAGGGCCTGTTATCTGTATTAGTGAAGCAGATCAGGGGTTTTAAGTAAACAATACTGGTCCAATAGCCATATAAAAACGGGCATTTGGACCATTCAGAGGCTTTTTATTTAGATGTATGTATTTGGCAGAACGTCTTATTGGGAATGACTGCAGGTATAATGTGTCCCTGTCCAGAAAAGAAAATGAACCCCAGTTTGATGCTGAATGATTTAGGGAAAATATATCATTCTTTCTTTTATGACCAATATAGTTTATTGTTTATAAATGAGGACTCAAGCCTGCTTTGGTGCTCTAGATATCAAACTGCCAATGCAAAACTACAATGGTACACTGTTCTTGCATAAAAACAAATAGATTAAATGATTTTTATTTCAACTAACCATTAAAACATTAAGACATAATAGATCAATAAAAATACTTTTTCACTAAAATGATCTTTACAGACAATCTAAATTTGTGGAGCATAAGACACTTTTAAACAGTTGTAAACACATCATCAGTAAAAAAAAAAAAAAGGCGGGTTAATGATCGTATGAACCAAGAGCAATGAAGGAAACACCTCACAGAAACAGCCAAAGCCCATTTTTGTTAGTTTTCTAAGCGGGCCGTTGCAGCAGTAAACACTAACATTGTTAGTATGCATGCAAGCAAGGTCCACTTCCATCCACCCATCAAAATTAGGTTGGTGCTTGCACTGGTGGCTTGTACGGTTGGTCAACAGAACGTAATGTTCAGGGTCAGGTCTTGTTTACAGGTCATTTTCAAGCTAGACCAGCATATCCTCTTTTTCTAGCTTGTGACATGAATGCAGAGTTGCAGATTGTCAGTTAGTAGCTGTGACCCTGCTGTTATGTTCACATCACATGGGTATTTGCTCAGGTACAAGTTTGCCTTTGGTATCTCTTTATGTACACAAACAGCCCACATAAAGAGCATGAGAGCACATCAAAAAAGAAATACAAGACAACCAGTTTTATAGTGCTCTTCAGAAAACAAGTAGCAACATACAAACAATAAGCCAACTAACCTCAAAGAACAGACCTATAGAAATTTCTCACACACACACACACACACACACACACACACATACATACATATATATATGTACCAATCATAATGCTTCAGCAGACCAAGACATAAAGACATGGCTGGATGAGTTCAGTGTGGAAGAACTTGAGTCCTGACCTCAACCCCCCCATCCAGCACCTTTGGGATGAACGGATACGGAGATCACAAGCCAGACCTTCTCGTCCAACATCAGTGTCTGACCTCATAAATGCTACAGAATGAATGGGCACAAATTCCCACAGAAACTCCAATCCACATCCTTTCCACATCTTGTGGAAAGCCTGGAAGCTGTTATAGCTGCAAAGGGGGACCAACTCCACATTAAAGTCTATGGATTTGAATGCAATATCATTAAAGTCCCTGTTGATGTCATGTTCAGGCACACCAAGACTTCTGGCCATATAGTGTATCTGTGGTACATAGATGGAGGCCTTTTACCTCAAGTGTGAGTGTACTTTACCAAACACTTCCTCTAGTTTTTGAGCTGATGCTTTGGCATTATTCGAACAATTTAAATGAGTTGTGATGTTGCCTCTAATATGTGAAGAAGAAAGTTTGAGGTTGGCTGACTGGCCTGTACAAATCTGGTAAAAAAAAAAAATAAAAATATGAGTGCTGTGTGTGATCAGTCTGGTTGCAAGTGAAGTAGCAAAACCTGATGATACAGCAAAGCGGCAGTGTAGAAAGTAGGGGTCCAGTGCAGGAGGAGGGGGGTAACAGCTGTTTTCCCTGTGTGATTAATGAGGAGGGAGCACTGCCAGACAGCACCAACACACACTAACAAGCCTCCAATCCACCCAATCCATAGCTAGATATGGGACAGTACCACAGGTGAACTTCAGGCCGCTCCAGAGGGTCTGAGAAGGAGAGCCTGAACGCACTGAGAGTGAAACAAACCAGGGGTGGGTGACATGACATTATAATGTTGTAATCATTGAAAAGTAATGACACCACTTTTCTGAACATACCAGAGGTAGCTTCAGTACCACCACACTGACCGATCAAATACTTAATTAAAAACATTTGTTTGTTTGGAGAAAATGTAAAAATAATACATATGAATAATTTATTATACAGTGGAAATGTTAAACTACACAACACTCACATTATTTTACAACCGCAACAAATAAAACAGTGATGTTAAGAGCAGAGTGTGTGTGTGTGTGAGAGACTCGGTTTCATCCATCAGAAACTGAATCAGGAGTGAATCTGCAGCACATAGAAAAGCTGCTCCACACACACACACACACACACACACACACACACACACACACACACACACAAACACACACACACACACACACACACACACACACACACACACACACACACACACACAGCCATAAACTGTACAAACAGTGAACAGAAAAAAAGGGGAAAGTGGTCTCTTATTTTTTTCCAAAAACATTATGTGTTACTACTGGTACACTATATGTAACCTAAATATGGAGATACATACAGTACATGTCCTAAAGTTTGTAGACACCTACGTGCTTTTGAAATCAGCAGTATTAAAATGGTGCTTGTCTACTCCTTTGGGAAGGCTTTACACTAGTTACTGGAACTTTGCGGTAAGGATGTGATTGTATTCAGACAAGAGATCCTTAATGAGGTCATGTACTTGTGTTACCTATGTTAGTTATTAATCATAAACGTCACTCCAAGTCATCTCAGAGGTACTGGATGGAGAGATTTTGACATTGTGACCTTTGGCTTATGTGTCCTGTCTGTCCGAAATGGAAACTCCTATGTCAGCAATAGATGAGTCATAGTGTAGCTGAACTGGCTAATTAGAAGGGGTGTCTAGATACCTTGGAACATACTGAGTACCATTTTATGTGAAAATGCCTTCATAAATTGCAATCTAATACTTTTCACACTTCATACCCCTCAAAATGCTTGACAAGGGGGGGTGGGGGGAGATAATTGAGAATATGAGGGTAATGTGATGCAGTGGGGCAATCACATATTCATCTGCATTCCACAGGCCTCTGAGAAGCAGAAAATCAGCAGAAGGAGAAGGCCCCCAGTATTCCCGATGGTGGAACTGATTGTAAGAAAAGATCTACAGCACTGGTGGAACGAGCTCCACAGTGCCAGGGCACATTAACAGAGATTCAGCGTCCCACTGCAAGGCTCACAGATCAAGGCCCCCCTGTCCCTCCTGCATAAAACACTCATCAGTATTCCAACCCGCCCAAATGCTAGTCTATAACCTGCTTGGTAAAGTATATAATTCGCTCTTGAGCAGTGATCTTGCAAAAAGAGGGAGTCTGAGACACAGTAAATAGCACTACTGGATAAAAAAAGTAGTGTGGGTGGCCTGAATATCCCCACAGTCCACTTTACTTGAAATATGCACTCATACTGGAGTACGGCAATGCATACATTTCAGCTCTGTTGAGGAGATGTGAATTTAAACAAGATGAAACAGATGATTTATAAAGTGCACGGAGCAGCAGTTCTAATAAAGGGGAAGAAAGACACATGCCTGTAGGGAGGAAAAAAAACAACCCATGCCTGCAGTAATCCTTAGACTAGGCCAATGAGATCGGAGGCACATGGTTAATGCTCAGCTGATATATGCACGCACCATGCTTTTAATGACACTGGAATACAAACAAAAAATAAAAGGGACCCTGGCCCACCAGTTGGACTAGTTCATTTATTCCAAGCCCTGATTCCAAATTACTGCGCCACAGTGGAATGCTGTAAAGTCTTCCACTTTGCTGTTTGCCTTCCAGTGTAATCCCAGCAGAATCAAAAAGACGTTTGGTGCATAGCGTCTCTGAACGGCTCGCTGCACTTTGCTGGGGATTATATATGAAGGTGGGTTCAGGAGGAGGACTGCTGGCTCCGAGTGTGGCAGGTGTGTAGGTTTAAGCCCATGCTCCACAGCTGTGACTCACAGCAGCACACCAGCGGAGATGTTCTGCCTGTTTCTCCAGCTGGCAGGAGAAGCCTCTCCTCTGAGCATGGAACACATGAGCAATACATTCGCATTTGTACCAACAACAAACCAGCAGGCCAAAAAAAAGAAGAAAAAAACAAAATTCCCCAGAGAATAATTGGCCACACTGACTGGAGTGTGAGAGTGGGCTTGAAGTTCTCACATGGATAATGGACACAACATGCTTCTAAACTACTTCCTGCAGCTGAATCACCCCTCTGCGCCCTTAAATCTAAAGAAAAGTGGAATAAAAAGACCTACTGCGTTCTTCAGTGGTGCATTCAGATACAGCTGGTGGCAAACACCGGCTCATTGTTTATTCTTTAGAGAGGCAAGAGTTAAGGTTTACTAGACAAACATCACAAAGCGTTTAAAAACATCTTGTTTAGATTATTGAAGCTCTATACTCTAAGCCTTCAATGCGCTTTTAATTTGTTTAGATTATTTAGTATTTGGCAGTTGCCTCTCTTATCAAACATTGTTCATGTCTGCAACACTAGAATACTGTTTACAGTAAAATAAAGTAAAATAAACCAAGCGGGAGAATAAACTGCTTTGGAGACTGTTGGAAGCAATCAGAATGAGACGTACAGTATAGTTATAGTCTCATAGTGAGAGACGTTTCTCTTTATGCCAGGTTTACCTGATATGAGAGGCTGGCTGGTCATACCCATGGGTGCCATTCCCAGGTTATTCATGGCAGTAGCCCAAGCGTTGGGGTCCGACATTGGCATTCCCAAGGAGCTGGAGTCCATAGTAATATTACGCAGACCCTCTGTAGAAGGAACAAGATACAAGGACAAATTTTACTCCATGTCACCAACATCACGTTTCCTGAACGAACTACCAAAAATGTATTCTAAACTGCAGACTGCAGGCTAAATAAAACTGCATTTTGGGGGGAAAAAAAACAACAAAAACAACAAAAAATATTCTCAAATGGGAAAGTCACATGGCGCTGGCTATCAGTTCATAATCAAAGTCTTTTAGCTTCACATGTGAAAATGAGCAAGCAGACATAAACAAAAATATAAACAGGCCCCTGGCATCTTCGGCTCCTGCCAAGTGTGAAAGAAAACAACAAACATTATTCAAATCCCTTTAGAACAGCCTTAAGTAAAAACAAAGTTGGGGAAGACGCCTCCTTCACTGTCTCTTCTTCATACTTTTCAAACCGCACAGGCGGTGTCAACAACTAAGATCAAGCCATTAAAACATTATGATTTGGCTGCTCTCATTTATTTTCCTCTCTGGCTCGGCTAGGAGCAGAAGCAGATGTTATTTTGAAACAATTACAGTATAATCTGATAGCAGAAGGGAAATATCTGTGCACAGTGTAAGCACATCTGAAGGAATAAAGCTAGCCGGTGAGACGAGAGGTCTGGGTCAGATCCCCCCCCACCCCCATAATCAATGAATACCCACAGGGCCTGCAGAATGTGGAGATGAAGAACATACAGTTGCATCATGAAAAGCTGTTGGCTTCATACTCATTACTCCACACTGGCATATCAAGCACCGCTCAGGGTGTGGAAACAACACACAACTTTAGCTAATCGACTGAAGGAGCACTAAGGCGCATCCAGCACACCATGTGGCTTTCGTCTTATTCTCAGGTTATAGCTGCATTAGTAGCCTCTATTTCACGAAAGGTGACATCTCCAGTTCTGGAGGGCCACTTCTATAGTTAAGCTAAATCAGGTCTGTCAAGAAAAAGATTAAACATGACACTAGCACGATACTGATGTGTACATCAGGGTTCAGGATCATTCCACATGTTCCAGAATGAACTCTTTTTTGGTCGTGTTTAACTACTTTTGTACTGTTAATCTTCACTAACTTTCATTATTTAACCATTATGAGTTCCCTGTCTGCAGCATCTGATACGAGGATGTTTTTGAACCATGTTGTACCGTCAACAAATGTTTTTCCACTTACAAATAAAGTGACTTTCTGATTGGTCGAAATGTTTTCATCACATCATGGAGAGAGACCAATGTTTTTAACTGTCCACACGCAAAAAAACAACAATGGAGAAACGAACTGGGAAGTCGACAAAGTACAAGCACTACTTTCCATTTGGACTGAAGACAAATTTCAGTGTTTTCTATGACCAACAAATTTATCTCTAATCCAGGACATCACTAACAAGTTAACTGGGTTAGGTTTCCATCAAATGGTTAAACTACACTTAGGAAAATTTAAAAATGTGGGGAGAGAATTATGCGTCAAACACCGATACCGAGCTGAAAAACAGCGGAAAAATAAAGCACGCTGTGAGTTCTGTACCAGCGGAGTACAGTTTGATGCTTCCTGTATGCCTATGAAAAAGTGCCTTTTGTCTTTCTGTTATATAAAAAAATAAGAGACTGAGGAACACTTCACAATATTTTGCTTTTTATACTACATAATGAGGGAAACCATCCAAATGGACCACAGAAGTACCTTCCAACAAATAGCTCGAAGGAGGATGGCTAAATGTGTAAAATAAGCCAGCAATTTTGCAGTACTGCAGTTAGTATGATCTGCCTCCTCTGTATATGCTTCGAGTGTTACAGCAGATCGAGCGAGTTTTTTTTTTCCTCTAACAAAAATCGCCCTTCAGGAAATGCATGCATTCTCATGGGTACTCCTCAAATTTCCCTGCAATCACTGCTGTAACTTTCTGTTTATTAAAAAAAAAAGATGAAAGATAATCAGACAGAAACTGAAAGGGATAGAGGCTAAATGAGTCATAACTCCAACTGGAAGCCATGAAGATCAAGCTTGTATGCTGGAATTTGATTAGCTGGAAAATTATATATTTATATGT
>JBBPCY010000130.1:3106680-3125525 GCA_037974405.1 Brachyalestes nurse
TTCAGATACAGTATTAGGGGACCACTAGGACCTATATAAAAGCATAACAAATCAGCATGTCATGGGACCTTTAAGAATCTTAAAGTCGTCTACGTGATGGATGGAAGCAGCTGGCGAAACGGTCATGCAGTTCTGTTGGGGCTGGAATTCAAGATAATGCTAAAATACTGGTTCTCCCCAAAGCAAACCTTGATTATTTATTCTGAACAGCTTCTGATCTTTTGCACATGTAAAGCACACAGTTAAACTCCAGTATTGTTGCTTTCTACCTGACAGTTGATGCAACATTTGCACAATTTTTAGAATGGAAAAAAAAGAGAAATTTTTTTTTTTAAATTACCCTGTACTTATTTGCAACCCATTTACCAAGTGAAGCAGGGGCTGCCACCAATGAGCCTCAGTGATGACACTAGCAGTCCTGGGATTCAAACCTACAACCTTCTGATCACGGGGCCAAACTCCCTAACCACTAGACCTCCAGGTGCCCCTAGTGTAGTGTTTATATTTACAGTTTATTTATAGTTTACTCTCTGTGTGTCTCCTTTTTCTACTCTGTAAAATCTAGAGCCACACCGTTTCATCTTACTGTATTCATGCATACAGCTGAGATGACAGCAAAGCTCATTTTGACTCAATTTTTGATTACATCCCAGGATATTACAGTAACTTTACGAAATTCTTCTTTAATTAAGAATGTTCAGGTGCTTCTGCTGTTTACTCACCATTCGCAGGCATGATTAGACAAACACTGTTCATCCTCATTAACAGAACATTAGTCACATGACGCATGAAGAATGCAGCAAGAAGAGGATGACAGAGAAGGACATGGCTCCAGTGAGGAACCATCATTTAAGAGGCAGGCGACAACGTTAACGCTTCATTAATGAACAAATGAGTGGGGTGTGTGATGAGCTAAGAGTTTACTGATAGACTGGATTGCTGTTTGCTTGCCTGCTGGAGGGCCTCATCTTTCTGCAGTCTTCCCCCTATTAAGTTTAATTAATCAGAACAACTTAATTAACAGACTTTAATTATTGCTGAGGAGAGGGCTGAGCTCTTTGAAACAAAGTGCCTAAACGGGGGGGAAAAAAAGAAACTGAATTCTCCAGTGAATTACATTCACGCGCCATGAAAAGGCATGAACACGGGACTGTGAAGTACAGGCTGCCTGCGCTGCTGCGGCGGCGTTAGTCCCCCCGCGTCGCAACTTCAAAAGAAGCTCCACGAATACATCACTACAACTGCACAGTGCAAATAAATGAACGCTCTTTCTGCACCGCTAGGGCAGATATTAGCTTTAAAGAGATCCTTAAGAAAGCTATTGAGGCTTAGATTAACATGGTTCAATTAATTCCTCTAAAAAAGTGAAATAAACCCACGGAAGCATCAATGAACTCAGGATGTTTGTAACCGATTCCCTTGGCAACCACATTCACACAGACCTAGAGGGCATAGACTACACCAGTGTCAGCCAAGCAGGTTTCACCGCCTTATTCGCTGCGTGAAGGATTAACACAGCAATATGTGAAAGGCATCACAAGATTCATCAGCATTACTATAGCAAGTCCCACTGAAAGCATGTCAATCAGTCAGTCATTGTTGTCAGTACGTGTGGAAATGATGCTGACAGCACCTTTTCTATAAGGCTAGCTATAGGGCCTATCCAACAGACACAACTGAAAAGAAGAGCAAAAAAGCCATTAATCAAAAGCACCAAGGAATCAAATTTGAATACACTGGTATTTAAAGGTCTTCAGGAAAAAAGAACTTTGTGATTGACATACCACAGCTCCTCTCAGCTTAACTCCAACAAGGCCTGTCAACCTCATCCATCAAAATAGTTACAAGGACACTATAAGTTCACTGTCAGGGACGATCACCCTGGTGCAAACGCTGATGTTTTATCATGATGTCATGAAAGCAACTCTACATCCAACTATCCAGCACTTTGCATCTAAGTTCAAAGATTTGACTTACGGAGCCCCGAAAACAGAGGCTAAAAACACTGGACCTCTAAAAAGGAAGAATCAAACCAGCAGATCTCAAATCTTGGCAGTCAGAGGAATGGTGACATCATCAGCTGTAAAAGAATGGAAGACATGTGGGAGAGTAGACACATCAGTTCCAAGTTCCTCAACGTACCACGTATAGGAGAGATTCAACGGCAAAATCCCAAAACTGCATGCTCAACTTAGATCTGTGGGAGAAATTCAAGAAGCCTCTTTCTATCACAGAGCTCCACACTCCACCCCTCAATGCAGACAAGAGAAATTCGACTCCTGTTGCCGTGTCAGTCAAACAACACAATCAGACAGGCCAGCCTCCACGTAACAGCCGCGCACGACAAGCTCGGCTTAACGTTGCTGTGGGGCGCAGCTTGTTTTGCACAGGAGGGACACAAAAATCTAGGCACGGCGCTGTCGCTCTGGGATTGGCTGACAGTCCTTGTGAAAACACAAGCTTGCTTTCTTTAATGTTTTTCTTTTTTCTTTTTCCCCTCACTCTTGTCAGAGCAGAGTGGAGGCTACATGATCCTATATAATGCTCTGTACTAGCAGAATAAATGAGAACAAGTTTTCAAAACCCCTAATTAACGCTATCTTCTCATTCAGCAGAGGCAACGGCAGCACAACTTATATCCGTTTTTGAAGATTCAACAGCGGTGTCTAAATAAGGAAACCGTAATTAGATATTTTGGGGTATTTTATTTAACACAGCCCTTAGAAAAGTATACCAGGCTATATCTTCTAGCCAAACTGTATAAAAGAAAAATAAATAAATAAGCAAGTAACATCAACCAGCCTCAAAAGGGTCTAAACAATGTTTGTAAGGTCCATGTTACTTTGTCCCATTTTGTTTCCTATAACGCAGTGAGTCACTGCAGATGTCTTTGGAAACCAGGCAGGTGGCCTAGTGTGCAGAGCTAAAGATGTGATGCTGATGGCCAGGAGGAATATACGAGCGCTCTGCTTCCTGTTGGTCTCAGACCACGCAACGATGTCGATGACTTCAACAGAGTGTGGGAAGCTCTGGACAGCACTGTGACTCTCAGACTGCAGCCCATTTGTGCTGGAGGTCTTACACTCTTAAGTAAATTGTCCCTTATTGTCATGCATCAACACACCACAGCACAGCACACGGTGTGAACAGTGTGAAGTTCTTTCTCTACGTTTAACCCAGTCACGAAGCGAAGCAGTGGGCTGCCAGCAACGGGGAGCAGTATGTGGAGATGGTACCTTCCTCAAGGGTATCTCAGTGGTGCCACTAGCGGTCCTGGGATTCAAACCTATGCCCTTCTGATCACAGGGGCAACTCCCTAACCACCAGGACACCAGTTGCCCCTTTCTGATGAATCTAACACGTATGCCAAGAACGCTGACCTCAGATCCCACCTCCAGTCCCTCAGTGCCAAATCAATGGACCGCAATGTGAAAGAGATGGAAAAGATGTGATTCCTCGAAACGCAGGTATTTGTGAAAGTTCAGAGAAAATGCGCCAGACGTTCAGGAACAGGACGACTGAGGCTGTAAGGACATGCTGTGTTAGAGAAGCAGTGGCTCTCCTGGGTGGTGAGCAGAGGTGGTGGTCATGGTTTATTACCTCTTGTTCACTGAGAGAATCCTACATGCTGAGAACATGCAGGATGAAAGTGGATCCATTAGCTGGATTTCATTTATTGCGAGCATGAAGTCTGTTGTGATGGAACTGCAGTGTCTCAGCAAATGGGACTTCCCTGCACCATTAGCCTATGGCAACTGTTTGCCAAAGACTGATGAAAACACTATCGAGAGCAACTCGTGCTTGCACACGCAAATAGAAGATTCCTTGAGTTGACTGAGCTGTGACACTGGCGTGAGATTATGAGATTTTTGTGTTCAGAATGTATTTTTTCCCCCCACATTAATTCATTTTGAAATAATAAACCGTCAAATGCATTTTTGGAACAGCTGAAGTAAACAAAACAGAAAGAACTGGAGGCAAAGTAACTGTATATAGAAAATGCTTGTGTGTGTGTGTGTGTGTGTGTGTGTGTGTGTGTGTATTGGCAGAAAAGCTAGAAGGCTGGAAGACCTCAGCTGGAGAGGAAGTGAAGCCAAACACAGAGCCACTGGACAGAAAAAAGAAGCAGGTGTTGCTCTTTCATCGCAAGATAATGAAAATAATGAAGATGGTGTCAGGTATTAGTCATACTATTACATGATTACGGTGCTTACTAAGAGCACATCAAGTGCTGTAATTGAGTTACAAACAACATTAAAGTACTTTGTATCAGCGTCACTATACAACAGCAGAGCTCAAGAGCTGAAAACTGATCATCTCACTGCTACTGTCTGGTCTCGTCACGTCATCTTTCAGATTTTTGAGGGGTTTCCTAATTGATCAGGACACCCATTGCTTTACACAGCCACAGGAGTAGCAGACCCTTTGGACTGTGTGATAGTGTGTGTCTGAGAACTGAGACTGCTTACCGTATGTGCAGTGCATTAAGTCTAGCTTTGTTACGATGGGACTGATGGAAAATCTGAATGGAAACTCTGCAATCCCATGATATATGACGGCAACAAATAAAGTGAGGTAATTAAGCTGTTGACAGGTAAAAGTAGAGTTAAAAGTCCAAGCGAGATCCAAACGTGAGCGGATGTTTCATAAGAACTCCTAACCACCTTCAGGGCTGCGTCAGAGACACACTTTCAGCCAGAAAATCTTTCCTGCTATTTTATATTTCCAGAAACCACACAGACCCCATTCGTTATTAATAGCAGATCAGATAAAGGCTGACCCTAAGGGCTGCTGAAATGACTGTTCCTCTTACCTTAGAAAGAGAGCTTCATAAAGAAATGAAGATGGGAGTCTGATTCCCACAGCAGCTGTGAGGCAGGGCTGTGTTAAAAGGGCAGCCAATGTGGCCGTGCTTAGCGCTCAGTGCTCTGAGCTCTACAGTGTCCTCAAGCTGGCATTATCTCAGCCTATCCGATGCTTCTACTAGGATCTTATCAAAGCTAGACAATTTTAAAGGAAGGTAGGCAAGCTGCATTAAGCAAATGTCAGCATCTCAGTAACCTCTAGCTTATCTGTCCCCGGTAATCCCTTATGACAGCTTAGAACTCTGTCTCCCTCGTCACCAGCACTAGCCCAGCAAGGCCAGAGTGGCCTCTCACAGAACCCGCCTGGCAGGAACGCAGCAACCAGGCACTTCAGAGGTGTTCCGCGGGTATTCTGTTTACTGTTGCTCACTAATATTTGTGTTCGAGAAACTACAGCCTTCTCTTGAGCTTGTGTTTTATTCCTTCCTCAGCAAATTCCATCAACGGTTCAGCAAAAAAGATGCTGAGGTTCAATAAGCCAGATGTGCTGACGATCACGATAGTCGCCTTTACCTCGTTCCTTATCAAAAAGAAAAAGTATTGAAGTCTTAGAAAAGGGTTTTCTAAAGTCACAGGGACTAACACTGTGGAAGGTGTGGGGCACAGGCCCTTCATCAAAGGGAAATGGAAGCTCTTGCAATTAGTGACCTGAACCCAGTAGGCAGCTTATGATTTATTAAGCAAAGAAGATGCCTCTTGAATAAGTGATGTCGGCTATGGCCTGTGCAGCTGTCTGACCTACCAGCAGTATGAAGAGCAAAGTAACAAAGCAGGAGGCAGACAAGCCAGTCTCACTCTAGACCATGGTGGATGAAACAAGCTTTACAGCCTGATTACGGGAGATGCAGAGATTAGATTTCTGCTCTAGCCTGCCTCCCTTGAATCTGGCCCTCTATCTGCCCATCAATCTTAGGGAAAGCGGCAGCGCTTGGCCACCTCCCAGTGGACACATACCCGATACTGGTGGCAGAAGAGGCAGCAGCAAACACTCATTAGTGCCTGCTAATGGCCTGACCCAGCGGACTCTGCAGACATTGCGAGCGGGGAGGCGTGAGGGGTGAAAGCCATAGTACAGAGGCTTGGCCTGTTGAATGACAGGCTGCAGTTAGGAGAACTATTGAGTGTGTGCCTGCCAATGATGGCGCATTTGACATTGCGACCGGTCAAGTGGCTGACAGCGCAGCTGCACTCGGATACAGCAGAGCCACATCACTTATCATTAAGCGTGACTAAGACACAAGGCAATCCTACGCGTCATCCCTGGCTCTCAGCAAGTATTACCAGACAAATGCAGGCTGCATTTCTGCACGCTGACCACGGCGGCAGCTACGAGAGAGAAAGAGAGATCTGAGCTTTCCTGCCCGTGTAACCTAATGTGCAGGCCAGACCCTGGCATGACTCACCTCCCGGTCAGAGGAAGGAGAGCAGCGAGAGAGCAGCGGAGACGCTCGGCTGAGGAAAACAAACTGCTAACCGCATGACTGACATGTCTGAGATTTCGCATCTCCCCTGTGCATGACTGCTTTCTTACCGAGGCCCTGCGAGCTGCTAGCTGACTGACTGCCGTCTGCTGGGAAATATCACCCTGCAGCTAAATGAGTGATGCCCACAGTTTAGAACACAGTAATCAACAGGGCGAAGGGAAGGGCAGGATTTAGTTCCTACTGGCTAATGCCTGTATCAGTGCAGCCTAGCTGAGCCATGTCATAACAGAAAGAACAGCAAACTGACAGCCAGCAAAAACTAAAGGGCTTCCAAGTTAGACAGATCAGAGTTTCTCAAATGTGCCCTGGATCGCCCTGGCTGAGATTACTGAAGCACTGGTAACCTGAGAAGTACTGTTGCAGCGATACTGATACTTTTAAAACTGATCTGCACTTGTACGGGCTCTTAAATGGCGTATTGGCATTGACAATAGAGAAGAATGTATACAATGGTGATGACTATGGAGCCTAAATGAAGCAAGCAGTGTTTCCCCAAATACAGGTTATAACCTACATGGTACATCCCAAACAATATATTTGACTTAAAATACCTACTTAAAAAATGTTTGACTTCGACATGGCAAAAGTTACTCGACAGCAGCTCAGGTCAGGAGAGGTGGACTGGAAGGGGGGGAGGCCAGGCCAGACAGTCTTCCCAGCTAATTGTTGATTTTTATTCGCTCTGTTAATTTGGTTGTGATAAATACATTGTGTGTTAGTAAGTGAGACACTGAACTTGGCATAGTGTTATGTCTACATGTAATTAGCAAAGTTGTTTTGACTACATCTACCCTTTCTTTGTTAGAATGCCTAATTATTGGCACACTTGGGTTATTTGACTAACTTAGTTTAAAGCCTTTAAATACAGTGAGAAGATATTGTATATATAACATTAAGAAGAAAAAAAATCTATAATTGAGACCACTGTATTTTTTTAATCAGCATCTCTATGAGTATGACAACTATTCCTTGTCAGTGTCTGTGGGAGCCTGGCTGTCTGGCTGGGGGGTAGGGGATAAAATACTTAATTCACTCAATGACATGTAAATCTATTCATAACTTTTATGTAACATGTTTATTTATTTTTGGATTATATTCTGTCTCTCAATAAAAATGAAACTACCTCATAAATTACAGACTTTTCATTTTTTTTGTAAGTCAGCAAATTCAGCAGGGGATCAAATTATTATTCTCCCCATTGTATGAGGTACTGCTTAGGTGGTCATCTGAAACAAATCTTATTCAATGAGGAAAAGTATAAAACACTGCTGTAATCAACACTCTCCTCTCACAATGAGACCAGCTGGACGGCAAAACACTACTAGAAGTTCGTCAAAGGTCATTATTGCCATTTTGTTGCCAGTGAACAAGAGATTAGTTTTCTTTGAATTATTGTCCTGTAAACGCTGCATCATTTCTCTTATTTTGATGTTTTGTCATTCCCTTTAAAATGATGCTTTATAAAACAATATATTTGTAAATTAGGAGAAATATTGTCAGCAGTTCTTAAAACCTAAGGCAAAGCTTTTAAGCTCAATACTTGCACCTAAAAAAAATGATAAAAGATAAAACCTGAGAAACATTTCTGCAGTGGTCCCTTATTTTTTCCAGAGCTGTATATATTCTATGTTAGCTGTAGGTTTACTATATAAATCTCAGAACCAACCAGACAAGGTTTTCCCTGACAGTGAACTCTCAGTAAATTTCAGTTCACTGTTTCAACCCTGGCAGATCACATAAAAATGTGGGTTTAACATTTTAAAATAAGACCAGCTGACAGGTTATAGTGTGACCTACTGGAGTCAAAGGGCCAAAAAGTTTAAATCCAAGGAAAGACGGTAGAGAAAATCTGATCTATATACCAAAGACAGTGAATGCAATGACAGATTTTTATTTCTTTTTTTCTTCTTTACTAAAGCCAAGCCAAATATTTGTTTTGCTCAAAGTTAAAAGCCTGATAAGGTCTTGGTGTAATTATAACTGACATACCTGCGTAGTATTGTAAATGAATTTATTTGCATATATTTATCGGAGTTGGAGTCTTTCCAGTGTCTTCCCAGTACATTCACTATTTAAAGTATATTACAAACCTGTGGGAAACGCTGGCAGGGATCCTGTTAGTGGTCTATGATTATTCCACGCTTGAGGCAAGCAGTTGTAAAAACGCTCCTTGCAAAAGGGCGACATCACCAACAAGGATTTCCACACATCATATTTAATGAAGCCAAAGAGTAGATTAAAAATAAATAATACGTTTTCAGTAGATTAAAAAGAAATAAAACAAATAAATAAATCAAATCAAATGCTTTTCAGCCAATAAATGAAGATTTTATTTATGACACTGAACTATTTTTTGTCAAAACAAAGCATTTAAAAAGTGAAATGTTCTAAGTATCAGGATTTCTAAAAAGATTATCTAAAAAGTAGTCAGAGAGATTAAATTATTATCAGTAGTTGGATTAGTACTGAATTATTATCAGTAGTTGGATTAGTACTGAATTATTATCAGTAGTTGGTATCGGCAGATACTTGAGGATCAGGCATTAATATCAGTAGTGCCAAAGCGGCAGGGTTTCCTCTAGGATGTTTTTAGTATCTGGGGACAGGTTTTTGTTTTGAAACATTCTATCGTTTCAAATTAAAAGCCCTCTGCAGAGTCATGTAATTGCAACTTCATGACATTTCATAAAGCCCTGAAGCAGAGGAGGCAATAATATATATAACGGAAACGCTGAGTGGTGCTGGGGCGTCCCTAGTGAGTAAATATTATTTGGGGCAAGTTATGCTCAATATCGCATTTTACAGACATTTTAACCTTGTTTTTTCTGAGTAAACAGATCTGCAGACCTCACCACTCCATTTTATGATGTTCATCATCACTTTTGCAGGGAACCACAAATGCGACCAGTGAGTCCACCCTTTCAGGACATGTGTCATTAGTGGTATGAATGATACACGGCCAGAGGACACGAAATAGATAAAACGTGTACATGAGTGGTGCTTGACTCTATATTTGCGTGAAGCCACACACTCTCATGCCTCCAACGACAAAATGAAGGTTAAAACACAGCCCAGCTTTTAAAATGGAGAGGATGTGTCCATAATTTCACAAAGCCTGTGGATGCGGCTGTACACAATGTCCAGCCTGTTGAAAGGGACACTGCTCTCCTGAAGTTCTCCTCAGTGCTATGCTGTTAGCCTTTACGCTCTCATGCATCTTTATACCGGCAATCTGTGCATTTTTCATTTTCTTTCCTTTCACATCCTGTTTTGTTTTAATAACTGGAAGGAGAATCACAGCAACCCATATGATGCGCTTGCCGTGACAGTGAGTTTGAAATACAAGAATGTGTTCGAGATTAAAATGAGACAAGCAGAAAGCCTGCAACATTAAACAAAATATGGCGGCATCACCACCTTTATGACAATTTATGTCAAGGCACCACTTATAGAAGATGCACGGCACTGAATAGCAAATAGGTGCATCTACTCTGGTGAAATATGAAAAGCTGTCATCCTGAACCCTTGCCACCCACACACAGAGAATGATATATTCAATAAGCCTGTATGTGCAATGCTCCAAATAAAGGCCAGTATAAATCACAACTCCGAGGCAGATTTGTGGGCAAATGATTGTATTTTTATGGCGCACTGTGTACATGTATGCGACGGCTGAGAAAGGAACCGAACCCACCCCCAATTTTTTTTTTTCCCTTGCGTTTCATCAAGCACGGATTCAGAAGCAGTAATTTTCTGTTGGTCACAGCGGGTTTGCCTACTGAGTGAAGGACTGGACTGACAGACTTATTTAATAAGTCTTTAGGCGCTATTTTTCAGGGACAATGCGGTAACGACCTGCATCGACGACATCCGAGAGGAACATGCAATGACAGCAGGGTGTCCAAAGGGGGTCGCGTGTGCCAGCACTCTTCCTACGGCAGGCGAAGAAACTACATCCTTTGCTATCCCACCCTGTCTTTGTACCTGCGCCTCATTCTACTCGCCATTGTGTTCCACTACGCTGTTAAACCACAGCTAATTATATGCTGACATTATTTTGCACGGATCTGAAAACCTTATGGAACCTGAAGACTGAGTTACATATTACGCATGAGCTCATTCCGCATAAGCTCCCAATTAAACACGTGGTTGAGCTCCATCGAAGGATGACAGATCTATTATGCTGTTAGTAATCACACCCATCGACTGCTACATAGCATCACAAATGTGGTTATCTGGGATATTATTTCATGACCCAGGGTAATCGCTGCACATTTAGTTTTTGTTCGTGCCTAACACTTATGGAATTAGCTGAATGATCACACTGAGCTGCACAGGAAATGTAGGTGGTCCTCAGTGATCTTTTTGCTTATATTTCTTTTTTAAAAATACCAACAGGTTATGCTACTTCATTATCTTCTACCTGACATTTCATTTTAAATTCTATTTCATTCCATTCATATAGCAGATGCTTTTATCCAAAGAGATTCACAATTTGAGGAACGTTTCAGGACAGTGTGAGAACAAGAGGAGAGTTTAAGTGCTAAAATCTTGTAAGTGTAAGTGTAATGCAAGTGTAATGCAAGAAGATGACAGGAGATGCTCTCTGAACAGATGAGTCTTCAGGAAGTTTTGGAAGATAGAGTGGGAGTCTGATGCTCTTGTCAGCTTTGGCAGCTCATTCCACCAGTAGGGAACCACGAAAGAGAAGAGTCCGGATTGGGTTTGCCTTGTGTGTAGGGATGGCAGAGCCGGACGATGTTCCTCAGAGGACCTGAGGGAGCGAGTAGGAACATGAGGCTGAATGATGGGATTAATGTAGCTGGGTGCAGACCCAGATGTGACTGCAAGTGAGAGTTAGTGACCATGGGTAGCCAGTGTAGGTCAATCAGCAGTGGAGTGACATGCGACCTTTTGGGTTGGTTGAAGACCTGCCAAACTGCTGCGTTCTGAACCAGCTGTGAGGGTCTTATCGTACAAACTGGAAGACCCGCTAGGAGGGCACTGCAATAACCTGCCTTGTGTTATGCGACCCATCCTTGCATAAGACAAGCCAGACAAGACATTAAAAGAAGAAAAAAAAAAGAAAACAATGTGAGATTATGAAAATATGATGTTGCAAAAGTCCACCCATGAAAAAGGGGCCTTTTCCTTTGGAAACGGTTTCGGATTGTTCATTTCATTCTAGCAGCGGGTATCTCAGGCAAAGGCCTGTCTACACAGAGAATATTCAGACTCTGCTTGTTCAGCCATAAATTATTTATTCAAACAGTATGAAGATCAATTTAGCCCAGATACGGGATAATGTTTTATGCCAAATCCAATGGTCGGGCGGTTCAGTATATCATTTTGAAGCAATAACGGAAACATGTGCACCCCAAAATAATATGTCTACTTTTTAGATTGTAGCATTTGCAGCCCTTCCCGGCATTTCCAAGCAGGCTACTGTCCTACATGCGCTGAGGCCTAATCAAATCGACAAGACACTCTTTATTGTGGTTTGTGGCTTAATCAGACAAATACAGAAGCACAGAAGGAAAGTGTTATGGGACATGATAGAGAGAGAAACACCACCGCTCCAGCAGAGAGAAGGAGAGAAGGAAGTGTGGTAAAGTTTGTGCATGTTCGTGTGTGTATGTGTGTGCCTGCATATTAGAGAGCAAGTATGGCCTTGAAACGGGGCACCAGACAAACTTTAAGAGGATGAAGTATCCCAGCTGATGGATCATGGGCATGAGTGGAGAAATACAGCTGAGAAAATATGGCCAGATCTCCTCTTTGGACACAAACATCACCTCCGGTGACATGAATCATTAAAGGAGGACTAGAAATAGCACAGAGAGTGAGGAAGGTCAGACACTCTGTCTGCCTGGGCCCATACACAAACAGCTCCTTTCCCCAGGGTCCAGAGAGCCCCAGAGCGGCCTTAGCACGGGCAGCCTCGCGCGTCCTTCTACATCTGGCTGAAGGTGAGACGCAGCACAATTGCCAATTAAGTGAAGCAAGCGCCACTGCGTGTGACATATTTGTAATGATCAGGAGGAGCTGTGAGCGGCGGTGGAGGCGTACTCATAATGACCTCATCATAGCTGGGCAAACTGGTCCTGCTAGTCAGAACTAAAGTCTTTTTTAGTTTTGTTTTTCTTCAACTGGTAACAAATTGAAAAAGAAAGGAAAGGTGAGAAGATGAGGTTAACCCAAATCTGGTCCTGCACATTGTGGTGCCCTGCCCTATACTCTTAAAATCCAGAAATGTTTTTTTAAGAAAACTATTATACTATTATAAAATTATCAAACTATTATACTGTCCGCCACTCACCATCCATCCACAAAGATCCATCTAGGTCTAATTCCTGGTGTGCACTGTATGATTTTAGGATGTCCCAGATGAAAGATGACAATCGTGGCAATTTCTTTGATCATGGTTCCTACGTCATACTATGAGAGAGGTTCAAAGACGGCTGTCATCACAGCAACCAAAGATACACTGCGACTATTTTCTGACAATGTCAGAAACTGAAGACAACCATCTCACAGTGTGTGCGCTGCTATGACCTACATCTACTAACTAGCCAATAAAAACGTGTCGATGCGACAGCACACAAAACCCAAACAGCTTGGAGGCAAAACAAAGGAATGCCGATACATGAGACGCCGGTACGCTGCGTCTTCTTTGGATTTTTCTTTGAACACATTAAAAACATGACTTCCAGAGCACAAGCCATCTTGTTCTGTTAGCCCAGCACCAACATAATTCATAGCCCAGGATTTACTAGGTGTCATCATGGTTTTGTGCAAAAGAACATGTCGTACCCCAGTTTATTAGATCCATGTTGCACAGTGTAATTTGTAATGATCTTATAAGCTTGCTGAAATGTGTACAGGGCTTCAGGGAAGTACTTTTTAGGAAGTAAAAATGGTTCTCAACGGCACTGTGTAGAACTTTCTCAGCTAATTAACCGCTCCTTTGAGTTAAGGTAAGTTTCTCAGAGCAAGAAAAAAGTCAAGCTTCCAGGGCAAAGGTCTTCCAAGACCAGGAATGTGAATCACTGGGCCAATTTAACAAGCACTCCCTGCTGTGAACAGCTAATTCCATACTAAAGGGACGACTCAACAAGACAGCATGCACCATCCCGATACAACCTGATCCCGCCAGCTTCCAAGCCTTTCTCCCCTCAATGCACTGAGATCAATCTCAAAACACAATTTAAAAATCAAATTAGGAGGGGTGGTATGACAGTAATTCAAGGTTCTGCCTGGAGTCTCTCTCTGCCGCAAAGGATCAATAAGCCTTTTTACTGCCTTTAATTAAAACGCCACACGCCTCGGGTAATGCTTCATTATGGACGAGCAACTGCATCACATACTCAGCATGTGCTATCCAAGAGCTAGAGAGAAGTGTGGAAGTCTGGAATAATAAAACAGCAGCTTTTTCTCAGTGACGGAGGAGGAGTTTGACTTTATATCACAGTCACAGAAGAGGTTTTTTCCTCATGGGTGTGGGAGGAGCTTTTTATTAAAGAAGCTTCTCTCTGATGGAGAAAGACCCTTTTCACTCTGAAGAAGGAGGAGCTTTTTCACCTGATTAAAAATAAGTATAAAGGATAAAAACATACTTTATTTTGTGAGCCTACAATTGGGTTGCTACACTTTTTCTAAATGGACTTTCATTTTACATGAGCATGCTGTCCTTATTTTTTCATGTTTTAAAACCACTTTCAGCTTTTATTTTGACTTTATTTAAGTCTATGAGTGTGTCCGTAATCACGCTCTTATGTGAGTGCGCTGAAATGTAGTGTGTAGTGCGCACTGAGCACTTCCTTCTGTAGAGCACACTGCTGTGGGTAAGTGCTGTCCTAAATCACACATTAACGTTTAGCACATAGCAGAAGTGACGGATTAACATTTGATTGAGATTCTCCAGCCCGCCAAAACATCTGCCAGCTTTCGTTTACACAATGAATTTCCTCGTGATTTTATTGGCTTTTGTTTTTGTTTAGTTGCCTCCGATTGGGCTTGCACCGGCCTTTCATTGTTGGCCGCCGTTATTCAACTCTGAAAACTTATGGAAAGTCCCTCCCCTTTCCGCTACGTAGTCAAAATGGCGTCCGTGTAGTGCGCGTAGTGTCCATCACTCTGCACTGCGTTTGCACTGGCCGTTTTCAGTGCACCTTCCGGGTACTTTCAGTGCACTGAACTTTAGATTAGCTGTCAGTGTGAACGCACTACGCACTAAACTCGCGCAGTAAATGTGTGAGAGTGCGCGATTTCGGACACACCGTATATTTTTACTTTGTTGAGATGAGTGAACTTAACGCTTCGTTTCGTGAACATTCTTGGAGGTTAAATGCTAGTAGTTATCCTAAGGAACGACTGGAATTTTATCACAACTTAATGGTGCTGAAAAGGAGCACTAAAACCCTGCAGTTAAACTCTGAGGGAGTTCAAATGAACACGGTCATCCTGAGGAGGGTTTAATACCTTAGAAGTTTGTTGTATTATTTCAGAGCATCTAGTTATGGTTGCCTTTTATCCAGAGAAAGACAGTATCATCTTCACTCAGGGTGCTGTTATATTGGGATTAAATAGTTTAGGGTTAAATGCAGGCACTGTTGTCCTATGGACTGATTTATATCATACAGGTGGTTTTCCACATCACTTAGGATGCTGGAAAAGACATGAGTGATTCTGACATGAGTTTTTTTCCTGATGTTCTTTTTCATATAAGTAACATGGAACTGTTATTGTGTATAAACTGTGCTATATAAATAACCCTGCCTGGTCGGTCCTTGAAGGAGGAAGAGCTTTTTCAGTCCTATCGAAGAAAGACTTTCTAACTCTGATGAAGCAGTCGTTGTTTTATTTTGACTGAAAAAGGAGTCTTTTTACTCTGAAGGAGGAGGAGCTTTTTCGCACTGATGGAGGAGGAGCTGAAAATTAACTTTTCAATTCCAATGGAGGACAGTGCAGAAGTTTTTTTCTTTCTCTTACTGATGGAGGAGGGGCTTTTCTCAATACAAAGGAGGAATTTTTCACTATGAAGAGGTGCCGTTTCACAGATGAAGGAAGAACCTTTCAGAAGGAGCTTTCACATTAATGGATTTTTTTTTACACTGATAAAGAAGCAATTATTTGAACAAAGGCTGCAGTAAAGGGCAGCACTGTATGGCATCGGTACGGTTGCGGCACTAATGTGAAACTGCGTGTGGAAGCAGCAGTAACATGGAAGACTGAAGAAGCTGTGCTTGGCTGAGATGAGTCTGATGCAGGCAGGTATTTGGCAGTGGGCCTGGAGGACCAGCGATCCAGGCAATGTGGTGCAGACAGGGAGGCCCACAATAATGAGGAATTTGTGTGTGTGTGTGTGTGTGGCAGTCAGAGAGAGAAAGAGAGAAAATGTACTGAAAGTGAGGACAGCGCTTCCTCCTGGATGACAGTGTGCTAGAGGCAGAACGGAAGGTGGAGGAGGGGGCACGATGGCAGGAGGGGGATGAGGAGCTTCACAGCGGCTCATTAGAATGCCTGGCAGGACAGAAGCAGAGAGGCGTCTTCCTGGTGAGGGTCAGTGACGAAGCCTGGCAAAGCCCTGACAGAGAGAAGACACTTCTCGCGCTGGTTTCACCTGTCACAGGCCACACAGGACAGCAGCTACTCAGCCTCTGCATCCCAAACCGACAGTGTGGAGCATGGTTAAGAGGAGGAAGACCTCCTGATACCATAAAGCTAATAAGTAAAGTGTAAAATGTCCCTTTATAGTTACACATGAACACACTACAGCACAGCACACAGTGTGAAATTCTTTCTCTGTATTAAACCTATTCACCGAGTGAAGCAGGGAGCGGGGAGCAGTGTGTGGGGGGAGCAGTGTGTGGGGACGGTACCTTACTCAAGGGTACCTCAGTGCCACTAGCAGTCCTGGGATTCAAACCCACGACTGATCGCAGGGGCAACCCTTTAACCACTAGGCTACCAGCTGCTAGTCCTAGTCTGCTGTAGTCCTGATTGCCTCCTTACCAACAGTATCAATCCACGTTGTTAATGCAGTTTATGAATGGAGGAGTAACTGTTACATTGTAAATGAACATACTGAGAATCTGCCTGCACAAATGACGAAAATGTAATGACTCAGTCACAAACGACACCAGTTATTCTTGTTCTCTGACAGAAAGAGATGTTTTAATATGCATGGAGTGACCCAACACAGTGCTGAGAAGGTGACTCAAGGCTTGCGCTGCACTGATGACTGATGCTAATAGAACGGTCCATTGCTGCACAGGAAAAATAGTGCAGATATTACCAATGAGGACGGATGACATTTACTATTCACTCGACGATGTAATACACTCCAACGCCAGTACGTCTGTAACAGCAGAGAATGAAAAAGACACTTTAAGACACTGAATCATCTTCTCTCAACATCAGAGAGAGGAGCTCTGACATTGAATGACATGTTTTTGCTGGTTTGTGTGGGAGTGCCGCTTTTAAAGAGGGTAGACTTCACCAAGTCAAGTCTCACTGCTCACACTGCCCTCCTTTCTAAAGAACACCAAACCGGGCTGTGTTATCCGCTGTCATGGCTGGGGAAACTCTCCTCTCTGAAAAAAAGGTAAACTGCCAAACCTAATCGTTTAATCATCTAGAAGAAGACGGGTTTGGAATCCAGGCTCTTTCTGGCTCGATGCACAGACAGCATTCCCTCAGTCTCGGTATCTGAACAAACGAATACAGGTAGCTGGCCCACAAACCACGAGAAAGAAAACTTTTTCTGACAGGCATGCAACGTCCACGCAAAAAAACTGGATGATCTTTTTGCTTCCCCACTGCTTCATGTAAAAGGCTTCCTGATGCCATCGAGACTGACACTCAGGTCGCAGGGTTGTACATTCTCGATCCTCTGAGATCCTCACTGCTCTGTTCTCTCTTTTTCCCCGACATCAATAAAAGGTTCGCTTTTGTAAATGTCAACTCCAATTAGAGCTTATCAATGACTTGACAGTGGTTCTGGCTGCCAGAATGCAAGGAGGTTTGACTTAAACGAGGGCAGGGGGAGTCTGGGGTCAGTCCTACTGCTGTGAAACCAAGGGACTACAGTTGCCTCCACTTTAGTACAAAGTGCTCAGTCTGTGATGCATAATTCAACACCCACCTACCAGGGAGAGCGGGAGAGTATTTTTCATCTGGTGCTCAGACCTTATTTCACCAAGGGGTGAAAATCCTGCTACTGTCCCAAGATTCTAAAATAAGATCAGGATAAAACCAGGTCCTGGGAACAGCACGTCAAGAAAGGGCACTCCTATTCAAATTAGTGCTCAGGAATAAGAGGGTCTGTAGCTGCAACTTATTTAACTAACTGAACATGACTAGACAGCTAATTTAACACTACGCCAAAATGAGCTAATTGCTGACTTGAAAGCAAACAGTTACCTACGAAATATGTTCGCATGATCCGCAGTCAATATAACGGATGTTAACTCTCACCATGGACCTACTATATGGACAAAAGTATTGGGATACCTGACCATTACACCAACAGGGACTTTAATGACATTGCATTTAAATACATAGACTTTAATATGGAGTTGGTTCCTCTTTGCAGCTATAACAGCTTCCACTCTTCTTGGAAGATTATAGAGTTTCTGTGGGAATTTGTGTCCATTCATTCTGTAGAGCATTTATGAGGTCAAACTGATGTTGGACGAAAAGGTCTGGATCACAATCTCCGTTCCAGTTCATCCCAAAGGTGCTGGATGGGGTTGTGCGGGTCAGTCAAGTTCTTCCACACTGAACTCACCCAGCCATGTCTTTATGGAGCTGCTTTGTGCGCTGGGGCTGAGGTATTAAGATTAAGTCCTTCGCTGGAAGTATGGGGTCCAGCCCAAACCCTGCAAAACAGCTGTGTCCCAATATTTTTGTCCATATAGTGTATATTGTAGCAGCTAGCCCTCTGCAGCGGTTATCTTGGAGGTATCACCTCAAGATACTGTTTAACCTAATCTTATCTCTCGTATCACAGTCTGAGAGAAAACAGACACAATCTGAGATTAACAGACAGTAGCCTCAGGTTAGTGCTGGGACGCTCGTATGGGCTTTAAAACAGAGCTGATATTGCCCAAACTCCCCTAGCTGTACAGATATGGAGTTTAAATAAAGATCTAACAATGGCCTGACTTTCTACAAGCTATTGACTACTGTGAGACAGGGAAGAGTCTAAATCACTGTCCACTCCCTAATATTTAAGATATTAAATATATTTATATTTATAAAAAAATGTAAATAAAATATTCAGGAGAAAAAATTAAAACATGACATTGCCTACTACAATGCTTCTGACACAATAACCAGGGATTCAGAAAATGCACCCATAAAAAAAATCACACTGGAGAATCCTAATCCCAAGATAGCCCCAGGGTGGGCAGATAACTTCCATTCAAGATCCGTTTATACTGTCTTTCCTTTTCTCTATGTGGCTGTAGGGCCCCTCCATTAAATAAATATA
>JBBPCY010000130.1:3125871-3143444 GCA_037974405.1 Brachyalestes nurse
CTCTATGTAGCTGTAGGGCCCATCCATTAAAAGTTCAATACATATATCATACACAGCAGATTGAGATCCATGGCACGTTTATAAAAACAACTTGGATCAATTTCCGTGGCTTCAGAAATGCTGCGTGTTATCTGAAAATAGCACTAGAAAGAAACCAGCCTCTTCCACACTTAGCATGAATGTCTTTTTTCCCCACAATCTGGCACTGTGGATAATCAAAAGGCAAATAAAAGGAGCAACGTCTCTAGACGAAGCAAAGACGTTTTACAGCTCAGTTGCTGCCTGAAATATCATGCTGTACAGTTGAGTGACAATCTACTGATGGCTCCACAAAGACTTTCTAAAAGTTCACAAAAGTTCATAAAAGTCACTTAAAGAAAGAAAACAGAGACAGGCAAGTATAAAGAAAAGAAAAAAAGAGAGAGAGAAATTGCCTGTTTTTTGTGGGTTTTTTTTTGCCAAGACAGCACTACGGGGGTCTGTGCTCATTTCAAGCCCACTATACCTCAAGCCTGGCAGAGCTCCATGGAACGGCAGGTGGAGCAGAGGAATGGAGCGATGGTGAAACAGTGAAGCAGCGATGAGGACTTTAAGTGTCCGGCTGGTATGACTGCAGATCTGTGCTAATTATGGTGCAGTTCCACTCCTGGTGTGGGTCGGTTTGGCACAGAGCGGTCAGAAGACTGAGGAGTGTTTAACAATGTGTACAGAGCTGCTCTGGGAGCCAGGCTGACTGCTGCTGCTTGCATTTCACAGCCGGGCTGAACGGTGAATTGTTCTTATTTCAAAATCGCAGTTTGAAGAGTTTGATGTTGAAAACATGAAAGCTTACATTATCAATAACACTCTCTGACATTTTAAGAGCAGAAATTTAGCTCAACAGCAGCAAGCCCAGAGAATTACTCTACATTGGCTTGACCAATGAGAAGCAACCAAATACCCACAGCACTGACTGGCAGTTGTGCACACTTAGTGCTCTGGCACAAGTCAGACAACTGGGAAATGCTGGTATAATTAGAAAAAGGCAGTATAAACAAAACTTGACTATAAATACATCTGCTCCACTTTTTTAGGAGGAATATTTTTACTCAAAGTTGTTTGGAATCATACTAAGGTCTCTTTTCCTGTTTGTGCTCTGCAGATCCAACTTGGTGGGCTGGCTGCCTCGGCTAATTAAAGTGTAATTGAAAAATGAATGTACTGTGCTCTTGGTTTATACAGTCACTGAACTTCGATATCACCACGGATAGATTTACACACGTTTAGAGAATGTTTTGTTTTAGTTGACAATTTTAATTTGAACTAGGAGTTTCATTTTGGCTGCTTCAATGATCAGTGGTCCTTGCAACTACATCATTACATCAGATTTTTTTTTCTTGCCAGAACAATGCATATTGCACTGCTTTTGTCTACAGCCGAGTCAGAGAGAATAATATCTACTGGGATAAAATGAAAAAGGGGGTAAGAGCGGGTAGAGACAGAGACTCAAAGAAATATATGATAGGCTGGATAGCTTCACAGATAAGGATTAAAGGGAATCCCCTTGTGATCAGGATCCTTTCTTACTCATAAAAGAGAATAAGCACAGTTGATAAAGTACCATGTTATAAAAGGTGGATACAAGTCTGATATTCCCTTTCATCTAGAACAAGTGGGCAGGGAAGCACAAAAAGTATGTTTTTTTTGTTTTGTTTTATTTTTTTAATCCTTCCCATCAGTTGGTTCCACTCATCTGTAACGTAACTGGACGTGGCGTTTTTTCGACTGGCTTGTTTACATGAAGATAATTCAACCGCACTTCTACTACCACTGGAGCAGTGGCGAAGACAAAGCTGCATGTAGGATGACTACAGAATGAAAATAAACTGGCCATCCACTGAAACACCTACGCAATTATGACACAGAAGGAGGGGCGGGCTCGCACTTGCGTAGCGATCATTTCTCACTCCTTTCATTTACGCGCAACAGGGGAACACACATTTACATGCATATGCTCCCCCCCTACACACACGGCCACACGCACCCACAGATAAACGGTCGGAAAGGGGTGTGGCTGACTGTTGCGGCTCGGGATCCCTGAGGCACCAAGACAGAAAAGCCTTCTCACAGCTTGTTATGGAGATTCAATTTTGCAGCTCTTTCATGCTGCATGTTAAGAAAAACAAGCAAAGCTAACCAAACTACCCCCCACCCTCGCTGCTGCAGGACTCCTTCAAACACAGAACCTTTCATTAGCAGCACGCCAACAGGCTGGAATAACAGCAAACAAGCGAAAGAAACTGCTAATAGGTTTTGGCTTTAACACAGACCCTCCCTACTGCGAGAATGTTGAGAGAGAGAAAGAGAGAGAGAGAGAGAGAAAGAGAGAAAGGTGGAGTTTTAGAACAGCACTGATTGACTGAATGCAGCTGTCTGAGGCGGGCTGAGAGAGATCAGCATAAACATTTAGCCCATATATCTGCAATCAGCCCATGTCACTCCTCATCTGAGCTGTCACAAGGTCTTAGCGCTGCCACTGCCACAATGCAGAATGACACTATCGGCCTCACAGCGAAATCCACATGGCTGCCGCTATGCAGGTAGGACAGAGCAGCGTGATGAAGCATGCCTGCGTGTTTCTCTTTATTTAGCCTGAGTCCGAGCGTGATACAGCCTGTGGGCAGGCATGGCGTTTATTAAAATAGCAGCGCTGACATTAATGGGCTAACAGCAAGGCTAAAAGTCCACGTGGGCGGCAGGTCATGCTGACGATCATCACTCCCATGGTGCCCAGGGTCTCATTCTGTGACAACCTTTAAAACATCGCTTGCAAAAACAACAATTCAATACCAATTCAGAATACAAGTTAATACAGTTTTATAACATTTTGTCTCAGTCTTGTGTTACAATCTGATCAAACTGCCTTTATTAATTGGGGTTGACACTAGCAACTAGGAATAACCAGCTACAAAAGTATTGAAAAAAGTAAATAATAATCACAGCTATCGGCACCGATAGATGTTTTTGCAAACAAAATGTAATTAAAGCATGTTGGAATTTATATTTCACTTTAAGTAAACCTGACTGAAGAGGATGAAAGAACACACAAATAAATTGACTCCATAGTTTTCTGACATTAAGAAATTTAAAGACATAAAAAAATGTTGCTTATTTAAAAAAAAATACGCTGCAGGCAAAATTATTTCACTACAGATTAAGACACAAAGAACAAGATTTCCCAGCTCAACATTCCTGAGAGCATCTTCCCACAGAGCATTCTGGTTCCATTCCTTCATAAGTAAGCACACTGTAGGCACTTTCAGTGGTGGACAGGGGAGGTCTAAATAGTCTGCTATTCTCACACTGTTCTATTACAGGCAGCGTTAACTTTTTCAGCAATTTGTGCTACACCAGCTGTTCTATGCAAGGAGTAGAGAACCTGCTGGGCTTTTTTGGCAATGGAGCTGGTCCCGAGGGTCCACTTGAGGAACTCCACCATAAAAACACCACATGAACTTGTTGACCTGTAGAATCTCGACAGTGGAGCTGTTGATGTTCAGTGGAAATTGATCACAGCGTGCTCTCCTGAAATCATCTACCATCTCTTCTGAACACATTAAGCAACAGATTGTTTCTGCACCAGTTCTTGAGCCATTGTACCTTGTCTCTGTATGTTGCCTTTTTATCTAGATGGTGAGAGCATCGTCCACTGAATGGCTTTGATGATACACAAAGAGCAGGGAGTCCAGTGAGAGAGGCAGCTTTGCCTCATGACAAGCACACTGTAGCACTTCATGATGGGTGTGGGTATGATGGGACAGTAGTTACTGAGGCAGGACATCAAAGATGTCTTGGTGACGGCTTTGAAGCACTTAAGGACAACAGAGATATTTAAGATATCGGTAAGAACATCTGCCATTTGGTCTGCAACTTCTCTGAGCACTGGTCCAGGTACGTTGTCTGCTCTGTCGGCTTTCTGTGGGTTAACTCTGCGCAAGGTTCTTCTCACTTCAGCTGTGGTAAAGCAGAGCGCTTGGTTATTGAGGAAGGGGGTTTCCTGTTTACCATGCTGTTCCATGTCTCAAACCATGTCTAGAGGTGATTCAGTGCATTCGGAACGACGGCTTCACAGCCAAAGGAAGGTGGAGGTGTCCTGTAATTGGTGATGGCCTGGATGCCCGCCACATGTGCTTTGTGTCCCCTGTGTCCTGGAAGTGGTGGTGGATTTTCTGAGCATGTGTGCGCTTCACTGCTCTGATGGAGCGGGACAGGCTGTGCTGCATTAGCATCTGTTTTGTGGGCAACATCTCGGATTCTCATCATCACCCGCTTCTCTGTCATGTATGGCTGCTGGTTGGGTAATGGTCTTAGAGGCCATAATGTCATCAATGATGACTGATGCCTTGTACTCCTTCAGGTTGGTAGAGCTGCCATAGATTTCATCCTCCCTAAACATGTTCCGATCAATGTGTCTATAACAGTCCTGAAGATCAGAAATGGCTCAGGGGGGCCAAGTCTTTGCTTGCTTTTGAGAGGGCTCGACAAGCAATCTGTGTGCTGGGAATAATAGAACAGTGATGTGGTCTAAACATCCGAGATGGGCTGGGGTTCAATCCACATGGTGGAATTTAGGTAGTACTTGAGATTTGCATGGTTGAAATCTTGGGCGACAATTTACAATCTGTCTGGGTGTGAGTTTTGAAGCTCATTGATAGCTCCATAACGTTTGCTCAGTTTGTTGTTTGGATTAGTACGGGGTGGGACATACATTGTGGCTCTGAACATAGATAGAATGATGAATTCCCATGGCAAATAAACTGGTCTACAGTCAACAGTCATTAGCTCCAGTGAGGTGCAGCAGCACCATGTACATACACTATTCAGTGTTGATGTAAACATACACACCCTTTCCCTTTACGCATGAGCACCAGTTGTTTCAATACTCATGTGTATGAAAATTTGCTGTGAAAGTCGGCTATGACAACAGTTTGCACCACAACGTTGGATAAAGAGCATCTACTGCGTGTGTAAACACGACACAACTTTGTCATTCAATGTCAGTGGTTTTAATGTTGTGGCTGATTGGTGTACATACATACACGGTTTCCCATGTTAACACAGAGAAGCTGGAGAATTTAAAATTCATCATTTTTGCCAATGTATGATGCACTGAGTAGGTAATTATGTGATCCTTTTTTTAATCAAGTCATGATCATTTTAATGAAGGAATCTGTTTTCAGTTTTTCTTTTCTCTCATATAGGTGGGTCATGATGGGCGCGCACACACACACACACACACACACACACTCACTCATTCACTCACTCACACACCCCAACTTCAAAACAAGAGTTCTCAGCAGACAACAATAGACAGAGTAATATGTCCCTGTCTAGCCCACTCGTGAGTTTGTGTGAGCACTGAGAGCGTGTTGAAGCAAACAAAAACACACAGTTGCACACACAAAGATGCTGAGAGCCAGACAGGCGTGCCAGCCTTTGGTGAGCTCCTCCCACGCTCTCTCCTCTCTCCGCTTGCTGGAGTGCAGCTCCGCTTTGCTTTTGTCTAAGTCCAGCGAGAGCAAAAGCAGCCTTACACTGGATCATCTTACTCTTTCCCCGCCAATCAATAGCGTTTTAGCTAGCACTTCCCCGGCAGCACTTACCAAAGGTTAATGCACACAGACTAGCAAAGGCCCACGGCAGCCACGACTGCCTATCTGCCTCCAACATATCGCTCTGCCAACCTTCACTTCCCTGCCTCACTCAAAAATGTACAATCGAAGGCTTATACGGGCCCTGTGTTGTTTCTAGGCGACAGTCGGCCAATAGATCATCTTTTAAGACATGCAAAGAAGAGCAGAGAGCTTCTCGGCTTTTTAAAGAGTCATGGCATCGCTACTGCTAATGCTCAGTGAAACTTGGCAGCAGAAACTGACTGTTAGAAAATGCGACTGGTAGACTTTATAGATGCTTATACTGACGGCTGGGGTATATATGAATTATGCAACGTTATGCACTAGTTTAACAGAATTGCTGAATAGCCAGAAGGCATAATTCCCCAAATTAGACAATCTCCGGACTGCAAAACAACTACTTTTCTGTTATGTGGGGTCCTAAAAGTTTGTGCTGAGTGAGTAAGATGGATGGGCCGTGTACAGTTATGGTGTTCTTACACTCTTTTTAGGATAACCTTTTTTGTCAGGTCTTTCCTGGACAATTTCCAGGGCAATTTTCACAGCTTAAATACAACACAGTTGGTGCAAAAAAAAAAAAAAGATTCTTAAAAATAGTAACAACTACTGACAGTCTTAACATTAAAGTAGGGCTGCAACAAATATTTGACAGCATTCAATAAGTCTGATAATGAAAATAGTTGAAAATGGAAATGCCATTCAAACAACTGACACAAATAATGACTTACTGTATATCCATCACATCCATCAAGCTACATGCTATTTTGTCAAGAGCGGCACAGTGTTGCCAGCTGCATGTCAGACTGTTTGGATAGTTTGTGAGACTCCATTCCTCATTCTCTAAGCAGTTTTGACTACAATCCAAATAAGTCTAACACCAGCTAGCGTGCTTTTATTGGAGTTTATTCCATAGAATGAACGAGAGCACTGGCTAATTGCAGTCTGGAGCCACGGGTTCAGTTGACAGGATGTTTAGTTTGTCCTCCACTAAAAAGCAGCGACTGGAATCAAGAACCAGTTCCAAATGCTCAGATCCATCGGAATCGTTTGCCTCCGGGGTTATCAACCATTTTACCAATGCCACGTTTTTTCTGACAGCTGCACAAGCCAAAAACTCATGCATTTCACGAAGAAGCATGACAACAATTCCACCTGCAGTGCCTGTGAAACGATCATTTAGAGAAAGGGTGGAAACACCAGCAACATCTTTTCACACAGCATGGACTTACATTCCAGGAATACCATGTGTTTGTTACTGCTGACCAGCTCAATGCTGAGAAATGTCTTTTTATAATAACATTTTTTTGCTTTGACTAAGAAAATCTAAATAAAAATGAATGCTGCACAAATGATTTATCATTTTAGACAACGACTGAACAGGCTGCTGCTACAGACTTGAAGCTACAGCAGCTGCTCGACTCGCCCAACAGCTCAGCATTGTTTAAGAGTCAGTTTCTATTTAAAGAGATCTACAAACCCTGATAAGTTATTTTTAACACATTATGACTCTAAATATGTTTTTTTTCACAAAAGTCATTATTGCTGACTGTCAATGCACTGCAAGTTCAGATTTCATCACTGAAAATTCTTTCAACAAATCAGAGCGCAGTATTCAGTTCAGGTGATGCCACACGGTCAGCTGGAGATGTACCGTCTGAGAGAAATTTTGAGAACGTCTGGCTCAAAGTCATCTTTACAGATAATTTTAACAAAACTGAAGAGTCTGTGCTGTTAGCTTCTTCGAGGAGTTAAAAAAAAAAAGGAAAGCAATAACTTATTCACGTAAAAGCAGGAAAAAAACGGTATGGCTGTCGGGGAAAAGGTTTCTCCACAGCTTGTAAACACAAAGAGATTCAGATGAGGTGGGGTTTAAGTACAATTAGGACGGAACTACATACAAAACACAAATCAAGGAGGTCAATACTGGGGGAGAGAGAGGGAGAGAGAGAGAAAGACTGAGAGAGGAGGGGGAGAGAGAGGGAGAGAGACAGAGAGAGAGAGAAAGACACAGAGAGAGGGAGAAAAAGAGACACGGAGGGAGAGAGAGAAGAGAGACAGAGAGAGAGAGACAGATAGAGAGAAAGACACAGAGGGAGAGAGAGAGAGAAAGAGACACAGAGAAAGAGAGAGAGGGAGAGACAGAGAGAGAGAGAAAGAGACACAGAGAGAGAGAGAGGGAGAGAAAGAGAGAGAGAGAGCGAGCGAGAGAGAGAGAGAGCGCGAGCGAGAAAGAGACATACTCGGGTAGAGGGGCCAAAACCAGAAGACTGTTTGTGGTGCAGATGGTGCACATGATTTCTTTTGTTACTGTAAGGTTGTTACAGAGGAGATGTTATTAGCAGTGTGTCAAAACAGTCACTGCTATTTGCTTCGCTAAACGCCAAGAGAGGCTTCTAAATGGCAAACGGGCACCAATTAGGGGTCTTTCTGCTCCGGCTGGAGTGCGGAAAGGTTAGCACATGGCATAAACATGCTGCCAAGCGGTCTTCTCCAGCCCCGGCGCCCTCGCCCACTCTCGCTCCACAGCACCATACAGCCAGGGGCGGACCCACTCTAATGGAGCGCTACGGCTAATGAGATGAATCTATCCATTACAATGCTTTAACGAGGTTAAATCTGCATGGTGGGTAATTAGTCTACGCCCCTCTGCATTAGTTCTCTTCCTCAGAGGCGCGGAGAGAACTTCCCCTGCCTCGCATTGCCAGAGGACATTACAGCAGCTGAATGCATTACACTCCAGATGCTGTGAATTGTTGTCATTTACGTTTTTCCCCCCTCATAAGGGAGCAGATTGATCTGGCACAGTCATGGTGGATAAGAGTAAGGCTTAATGACAGACTGGGCAGAGAATCAGCACTGTTGCAAAAGAGGAACACTCTCCGCTAATTCTCAGTGGCTAAGCAGATCCGGACGCGGACACTGTTCGCCACGGTAATGGAGCAGGGGAGGACGAGTTGCGAGCTACTCAAAACAATCCTCATTATTCAAACGAACGTCACTGAGGGTTTATCATGGATGCTAATTGCCAATGCCTTGAAGAACGATCGAAAGTGGTGCCAGAACACTGCAACAATCACGGCATTACGCATTTTACCTCCTGTCTCACTAAGAGATGGACACACTGGAACAGGCTCGCACTTCGTGGGTCTGGATATTCAGCTGAGTGAACACAGATGGAGTCCACACTCTAAGAAAATGAGCGTTGTGAAATGGGCAGATTAGATTAGCACTGGGAGGTTTTGATCTAAAGCTTGCTGGCTGGCTTTGATCTGCACATCCGGCTCCTGACTGCGACTCGCGCACAATGGCCCATTTCACTTCCATTTGTGTCAGTTGTATGGGAGCGTGAGGAACAGAGCACGGATAAGGAGTGCCTCTCGCTGTCATTTGCATTCATTTAAGCCCTAATCACACCCACTTCAAGCCCTAGGCGGCTGCGCTGCTCCAAGAGGCAAACAGGACCACCAAGAGTTCAAAACCAACAAAAGCGCACTTGGAAAGATAGCTCCGTTTACTGGAAGTAGCGTGTTTGAACAAACTAACATCGGAATAAATCAAACCCGAAGAGGCGCCACTAGCTCTAGAGGTGCAGGAATGGGAACAGTAGACAACCCGCCCAACCCCAAACACCCACCCACCCACATATTCACACACACACTCACTGTGACAGCCTGGGGAAATGATGGGCTCATTAACACTGACAATTCATCTCATCCAATTAACATCTCCAAAAGCACATAAAACGGAAGGCAGCATCGCTCACTCTCAAGAACGTCCCTCTCTTTCTCTTCCACTTACTGCAATTTAATTAACAAGTTCAGCATTCTTCAATTAATATTTGCACGGGTTTAAAGCTGGCCATCTGTAGGGAAATACGGAGCAGAAAGGTAAACTCAACACCCCTCTGAGGACTATGGCTCCTCACTCACACACACAGCGGGCTCACAGAGGTCAAACTATTTACAAAGCCAGGTACTGCCAGCTCTGCTGCTGTTTACTCTACTGTTCCTGTAATCAAAAACAGAGTTTCTCTTATAGTTAAATACACTGGACAGCCTGCTTGGTCAGACTCACATATCGTCCAGCTTGGAATATCTACAGATATACAGGCTAATGTTTGCTTGCTAGCATTGTTTTCATGTGGTATGAGCTCATTTTTGAGTAAAATAAAATTCCTAATCAACGTTTAAATGTTAAAGAACCATCAACTCAGATTGGAATTACACTCTGCAATATAAATAGAAAACAGTATATAAATATAAATAGTACATGTGAGCTTAGCTTTACCTGAGAAGAGGAGGCTAGCTCTAGCCTTGTGGCTTCTAATGACTGTAGATTTTAATGACAGACAGTCTTGGTCCTTTAAATGCAAACTGGAATCTCTGTGACACTGTATCCCTGATCATGGGTTAATAAAGTTGTGAAGCTCAGGTTGTGCTTCTACCTTGCAGTTTTATTGAAGTGAAACCAGCAAGACCTCCCCACTTCCTATAGATTTCTTACTTTATAATAAGACTAAACTTATAAATGGTTTAGAAATGCTTAAAAAACAGTTATCATACATTGATGCAGGCTCACTATTTGGTGGATCTCAGATCTTGTAGGTTGCTGAGCTTATCTTGTCTCTTTCTCAGGCAGAATGATCAATCAGGTCTTTGTTAACATGCCACTACCATTAAAACACCATATCTTGCATAATATTAGTCTGCATCAATGTATGACTTACAACAATGTATAACTTGTTTATAACTGCTTATTAATTAACAACCTGATTATATATCATTTACAAACCCTTTGTAAGGTTGGTCTTACTGTAAAGTGGTACCAAATTCTTCAGCCGCTCCTAATCAAAAACAACTCACTACTGAACTTGAAAATAAATGAAAACCAAGTATTTCTAAATCTAGTGATAATTCTGTGGGATTATACTACCCTGGTCAACGTCACAACGACAGATTAGAGGGCAAAAATGCCTTAACGTATATCTTCACTCTTGCAGTAAATTCCTAACACAGCACTGACAAGTTAAAATAACCATTAGGGATGATTCAACACAGTTTTCAGGCCAGACAACTGATTAAACAAAGTCGCAGGCTTACAGATAAGATTTCATTGCTCCACTAAAACGTATTTTTTATCAGGAAAAATAAGCAGTTTGTTAATAATGATAAGATCACAGTGGAAAGCTATGGCTGCATCCTCTCACTGCTGAAAAGTGAAAACAGTGACTCACAGACGGCTTCAATTTTCCACCCAGATCCATTTCACTGTGATATGCACAGGATGATATGCAGCTTTCGGAAAGATAATCATATTTTATTGTAGTAAAAATGAATTCTGCAGACTAGACGCACCCATGGCTGCCTCTAGAGGGCCTGTGAGGAGAGACTCCAGATCTACAGGAGCTGAAGGCACTACGCTACATCAAGACAGGGACCGGCGTGACAGAATTTGTCCTGTTTGGGGTTTGAGGATGGTATTAGGGCTTTGATTTTTGATCATACTTGAAATGTGTACCTGGAGGAAGATTAGGCCTCTTCCTTTTCTTGCTGTTGTTCTCTGTGCCGTTCTCGAGGGGACACTCTGACACCAGAGGACCATTGGAACTGCTGAACTGCAGTGGTTCGTTGTTGGTGGCGGGGTCGAAGGGCAGTGGATTCAGTCCTGGGAGAGAAACAGAAGGACAAACATACACAGTTAGAGCCTATTTCCTACTTAAACACACATACGTTTTAACTATCCAACCCTGGGTAGACACAGGCAGGGTTAGAACAATATTTCAAAAGTTTTCCTTTTTCCTTCTTGCTTTGAGACTAAAGTGTGACACAGTCAGAGGACTCACTAATTGGTTGGTCTGAGATCTTGCTAGTTGCTGAGCGTATCTTGTCTCTTTCTCATGTAAGAATGTTAATCTGGTCTTTGTTAACAGTAGACTACCATTAAAACGTCAGATCTTGCCTAATTGTGAGTCTGCATCAATGTATGACTTGCAACAATGTATAACTGTCTACAACTTGACTATAGATCATTTATAAACCCTTTGTAAGGTTGGTCTTACTGTAAAGTGGTACCAAATTCTTCAACCTATACTAATCAAAAGCAGCTCACTACTGAACTTGAAAATAAATGTGTAGAGAATGAAAACCAAGTATTCCCAAGTCCAGCATGTTCACAGCATCATTAAAAATAATTCTGTGGGATGATACTACCCTGGTCAACGTCACAATGACAGATCTGGACCAGAATGTAAGAAAAAACACTGCAATTATCTCTTCATTTAACCTTTTACACAGATGGCAAAAATGCCTCTCCACTCTTGTAGTAAATTCCTAAAACAGTGAATTCCCACACACAGTTTACCAATCCAACCCTGTGTAGACACAGGCGGGGACAGAACAATATTGCGGAAGTTTTTCTTTTTCAGTCTCGCTTTGAGACTAAAGTGTCACACAGTCAGAGGACACAGCCTGAATGAGTCTTTAAGTCCTTCTTCAATGCAGCAGATTCATTTCAATAGCTGCAAATTTCCCATCTCAAAAGGACAAAGGGAGGATTATGCACACAAAGGTTCCCAATAGTTATTAACCCCTGTCTCTTAATAGAATGCCATTATATAAATTGACTTCAGGCTCAGATGCTGAACCATTACAGACAACGATCAATGACCAGAAACCATACCTCTGCTCCGAGAAAAGATAAAAGCAATAAAAAGCCAAACTATCTGATGAATTATGGATTCGGTAACAACCATGAAGATTCTGCCTCAAAACCAAGCAACAACAAGCAAATAATGAAAGCGAACGTTTGGCCTAATAAATGAGCGCAGCGCTGTCATCTCTTACAGTAAATGTGAGGAGCTATTTATGATTCAGAGTGATGTCTGCGTAGACGCAGGACTGTTCTCATGAAAAATTCATCACCACTCTTGGCTTACACTTGTTTTGCTTGGCTTTGTTTTTCTTGGGAAAACAGGAAGAATGGGGTTTAGAAATGTCACCTCCTGCCCCATAGGCTCACCTCTCTTCTGCTCTTTCAGTAAGAAAACCTGATGCCTAGTTCATACACCTCCTGCATTAAAGCTCCGCATTTTCTTACAGGTCTCCACCTCACCCTTAACGTCCTTGAGCGTACGAAGTTTACTATTTTTAGTTTTGCTCCGGTGCTACATCAAACCCCGCATATCCCACAAGTCTGCACTGGGCAAACTCAATCATGCCTCAATCATTTTACATTTACAGAATTTAGCAGATTTCCATTCCCTAACTACAGGGGGCAGTCTCCCTGGGGCAACTTGGAGTTAAGGGTCTTGCTCAAGAACCCAGTCATGGTTTGCTGAAGGTAGGATTCGAACCCATGAACTCTTGGTCCAAAGGCGAGTATCCTACCCACTAGCCTACCCACCCCCACCACCTATTATATGAAATCCAATCATGCACTCACTATATGCTTGGGTCAAACAACATGGAGATATGTAAGCTCAGACAGGCTTGTGTGATTTACACTATATGAGATTGTCTAAATGTACAAAAGTATAGACAAAATTCTAATACTGCATGAAAGACACATCCTATCTTCAGTCCTACATTAAGACCTGACAGGCTCAAACTAAGAGCTTAAAGCTCTGAAGACAAAACATCCAACACTGTCCCTGGTATATGTAGTACCATCTCTAGTGAATTTGTTTTCTTACCTATCTCACTTGCCTAAAAAGGCCAGCTATTTCAACTGACAACTGGCTGGTAACCTTTTAAACAAAAGCCACAACACAAAAATTACAGCACTGTTTGCATTATCCTTAATGGGGACAGATTATGCAAAACTCACTTTTTGCATCCTTTTGTATTTCCATATGGGTCTCTCCTATAAATACTCCAAGCGCAAAAAAAAAAAATCTGTTTTCTGAGTCAATTGAAAGATTTTGGTGTCAGGATCTTTTATGAGCCGTTTGGACGGCTCCCTTATTCTGACGTCAGGAGGAAATTTGCATAGAACTGCCCCTCACCTATCGAGCCCCGCCCACTATATTAGTTGAAGATCCACCATTTTTGTCTGCTGGTTTTACGAGCATGCAAAAGACGCCGAGCGCTGCGGCTACAGGCAAAGGCAAGTCACCTGAAGTGTGTGTTCATCTCGCTCTGGGTCCGACTCGGGGTCCAACATATAGGGCTGGATAGCGTCTCTGTTTTTTTTTTTTAATGTTCACGTGTGGTAAACGCAGCGTAAGCATAGGATGGGTGGGGCATGGCCAGCAACTGCTTATTTGCATAAAAGTGACAGAGCCCTTAAACGACTCATTCTGGAAAGGACTGAAACTGTGAGGAATAGAGCTGGTGAGTCTCTTTATGTGAGAGTGATTTTGTACAAAGAACTTAATGAACATGTTTTGTAGCCCATAGACCGACTATAACTTGTTTATGTGTCATCTTTAAGTTAGGATAGTATTTATAGAATTTCAGCAAGTTAGAATGCTTCTGCAATACTGTTTTCTTATCTGCTGTTAAGATAAAAAAATTTGCTGTCCTAAATCCTAAATGAAGCTGCCACGGTGACTAAACAGATAAAGATTCAGCATGTTTCTGTAACAAAGGAAGCCATTTATCATACCATGATGATTAAGGCCTTGTAGCTAGAGAGCAAGAGGAGAAAGAGACACATTTGGACACTAAACATGTCTTTTTTTATTTTTTTGAACAAACTATCAGTTTAGTGGCCTGCATCTGACCTCCAAGGTCTGTCCTGACTGTATGGTGATGCAGCAGTTTTCTGTCACATATATATATATAGAAAGCGAGAGAGGGATACAGAGAAAAAATAGAAAGAGGGAGAAAGAGGGGGAGAGAGAGGAAATAAAGGGAAAAGCATAGCAGGAACTCAGCAAGAGGTAGAAAAATAACAGTATGGGATGGAAGAGGATGGAATTTGGCACAGAGGCAGAGGACGCCAGAACAGCAGAGGAAGAAACACAGACGCTGATGACAAATGAAACTTTGCTTCACGTGGCATCCTCTCTCTCTCAGGCTCTCTGCAGAGCTCGTGAAGTAGTGAGTCCTTGGCACGTAACGGGTCGCTAATGAGAGAAGAAAGCTGCTGGGCTGTAATGATTCATGGAGTGAGCTCTCAGACGAAGAGTGAGGATAACATCAGCAGTCGCCGTGGCCCTTCACATCTCGGCACACTCACTCTCGCCACTGACTGTCCATCAAACCGAGCCCTCGCTGTCACCTGACCCCGGCCAGGGACTACGATACTGCACAAGACCCACAGGAAAACAGCAGCAAGAGGCTTAGTGCTCTGTCTTATATATCCACCTTGATCCATATCTTACAGCTTATGCACCCAATTATACTATTAATACAGGTATATTACTACACACTTTAAATATGGCCTGTGATATTATGCCACCATTAGTCCCAGATTCTCCATGTGACTGGTAGAGAAGTACCAAAATCTTCCTGGTTTCCCAACAGCAAGAGATAAAGCTCCATTTGTGAGGTGCACTCTGCTTCTGTTTCTGAAATACTTCAATACTGCATTTAAGTCAACAAAACACAGCGATTTTTTTACTTCATTTACAATTTGACTTTACAAGCAGACTTGACGTTTCCAATGATGACATCCTTACATTTTTGCAACACAAGACTTCATTTCATTGCATTTCTACGGAGAAGCATTAGATGAGAGCTATTTTTCTTCAAGGAGCGATCCTGCTGATCAACTTTTGTCTCATCACTGCTCCAAAATCACATCAGAAAGAACCAAAGTGGTTTAAATGTGAGTTTTAAGTGTGGAGCTGGTTTAAAGGAGAAAATGAAAACTTAATCTGTAAATGCAGCATTTTAACTGTGTTTGAGCAGCTGCCTTGTTTATAAAACATGGGCATGTAAAATGTGCACACACAGCTATTACTATTTTTGAATGTAATCTGTACATTTTAAATAAATACTGTGCTGCTAAAACCTTGTAGTACTAGTCAAACACTCGTGAGTCATGACTGGTTATAAACAAAATGTTTAAAAGCACAAAGTTATTGACTAGGCCATAATCAGTCTTAAATACATAAAAAAAACATAATTAAAAACATATATCAGAAAACAGGGTTTATCTCTGGTCCTGAAGGGTCAGTGTCCAACACAGCTGGGTAATTCCCATACTCCAACACTCACACTAAACCTGGTAATGAACAAATGAATTCAATTAGGTGTGTTTGAGCAGGAAAATCCCTGAATCGGTCACTAGATCTCTAGAAGCTGACTTTTACCACCATTTAATACCACACTCTTCACATACTAAATTCAGTCATTTTACTATTATTCATTAGTAGACCCGCATATCTTACCTAACCTCTGTGCCCTCAGATTTGAATACACAAATTTTGGATCTGACTAGTACTCTCATTTAGATCCTAATGGGAACATCCCCATGCACAACAACACTGCAACACACTTATCCAGCAACAGCGACTCTTCTTAAACAAAACCATATTGTAAGTCGCTTTGGATAAAAGCATCTGTCAAATGAATGTAATGTAATGTAAATGTATGTATGTATGATGGAACAGAGCTGCTTTCTTTATAATTTATACAAGCAGTCATGACAACTGTATGAAGGAAACTGCATATTTAAAATGCGTTTGGGGGCACGGAAAAGTAAGGGGCCCAGCGTGAGTTCTGAGACCTTGATGTGACCCTAAAGTATCTCCAGCTGCTGTGAGTTTATACAATGTTACAAACATTTCAGGCACATATGGTGCAAACCCTCCTCTGCCCACTCCCTCAGTGCCCAAGGCCTGGAAAAGACTCTCATGATAGCGTTACAATGACGATGCAAGCGACAGTTGTTTGTAAACACTGGGGCACCCTGGTCATGTTTGGTTTATATTGGATACTCTGTTAGTTAGGACATATTTTATAATGCATGTTGTTGGTTTTCTAACACTGGCTGCAGCTTTAGTTGCTCAAATTGCTGATTCTCCGGGGGCATCCCTGAACTTCAGCTGACCTTTGCTCACCAGGGTTTACTGAATTCATTAGTCAGACTTTACTGATAAATGATTATTAATGTATTAATGTTGTATGAATATACGGAAGACAAAAACGACTCGCAGGGAGAGATATCACAAGTGTGTTTCGAAGCTGATGTAGCATTTCCTGTGCTGAAGGCTGCTTAGCAACAACACGTGAGCCAGCGTTCACACTGTGATTCAGCGATCCAGGTCAGCCTGTGCGTCCTAATCATACACTCAAAATCAGTACAGTTTCAGAAAAGATCCATTCCATACCATGCCAGCGAATAACATGAAAAAAAAAAGTGAAAATGTCCTGCTAAATTTATGAACCTTGTAAAATGATATAGCTCTACTTTAAATATTTTATTAGTTACCAATGTTTTCCCCTCAGAGCTAATACTAATCATTTTTGTGATTCTTTGTTAGTTTTGTGCTTTTTTTTAAAAAAATGAGTTGAAATTTGTACTGAACATCTAAGAAACCCTAAGAATCATTTGCAACATTTTTTCACGGTAACAGATGTTACTGAATGTATTGGAGCTATTTTTACCTAAATTAAAAATCTTTAATATTCAGATGTTAATTACTAGCTTTAATAATTTGAACACTTATTTTGATGGGAGTAATTGTTTTGTTTAATTAGCCATTTTGAACCAAACATAGTTTTAGAAATCTAGGACAATTCACTTTTAAAGTGCCAACTCCTCAAAATAAAGCAGAAATCAGCACCACACTATGAGTTCAGAACTGAAAGGAAAATGTGCACAAAAACTGTAATGTTGAAAATACATGATAATTCATACATAATAATACATGAGTGGGGTGAACACAGCAGAGTGTACTGAGAGAGAGGGGGGGGGAGTTGATTTTCATTGTGATCTGTCTCTTTAGGGAAA
>JBBPCY010000130.1:3143544-3160318 GCA_037974405.1 Brachyalestes nurse
AGAGCGAGCGAAAGAGAGAGAGAGAGAGAGAGGGAAAGAGAGAGAGCGAGAGAGAGAGAAAGAGAGGGGGAGAGGGAGAGAGATAGAGAGAGAGGGAGAGAGAAAGAGAGGGGGAGAGGGAGAGAGATAGAGAGAGAGGGAGAGAGGGAGAGAGGAGGAGAGCTGGAGGCTGCTGACGGCCTGTGACATGGAATGAGACTCATGCATTTATGTATGTGTGAAGGCACTGTTTTGATGAATGTTTCTCTGTCTTTGTTACCTAAGACAAGTGTTTCCCTAATGTGTTTACAGGGGGGAATTTTAAACATCTCACCCCGTTTCACAGTATTCAGAGGGCCACACTTCCCTATCCTGAATGGCGTGATGAAATCTCTCATTCTGAATCCATCACGCAGATCCTTCTTCTACCAGTGCCCCCGCTGGCCCACTTTGTGTAACCACATTTCCATCATAATCACAACGCGGCACTCAACCCTCTTCCATCAGGGCTATCGGGCTTGATCTCGGAAGAAGGTTGAAAACTATTGCGCGATTAGAAAGAAGTGAAGACGAACCGCCTAAGAGAAACAGCACACAGGCTCTTCTCAAGCCGACAGGGAAATCTAATGCGGCGCAGAAGAGAGGATGAGGAAAAGTTCACTATTCTCTTAATCCCTATACGTTCAAGCCTAGCAGGTACGTCAGGGTCTGAAGCTCTTGCCATGTACGCGTGTGCGTTTAATAAAATGCTTGTTTCCGTGTACTCGTGTGTGTGTTGCATGATTTACCACCATCCATCTGGGGCCAAATCTAAGGAACATCAAACACACGATTCAAGAGCAGCCCCTCACTTTCTTACTGTACCCCCGCCCCCGTCTGTCCTCCGGTCTATCCATCTGCCTGTCCCTCTCTCGCTCGCCCTCCATCAAGCCCTGGCTCCATCTGGCAGGCCTGGCAGCTCCTCCCCAACCACCTCTCAGGTATGAAAGATGCGTCAATTAATCTTGTAAACATGTCGGGTGGCCCTGCTGTAAAAGTGTCTAATTTATACCAGCCTGTTTAATTAAGCTGGCATTGGAGATCAATTCCCTGAAAGTTCTCTCGGGAAGCAGAGCAAGACACCGAGACCGAGAACAAGCGGAGAGAGAGCAGAGTACAGGGCGGAAAAGAGTGGAGGAGAGGGAACAAAGCTCTGAAATGGGTAAAATCAGTTTGCGCCCGTTTGAAGCGGCGGGACGCCTCCAACACAGTGGAACAACTTAGCTGCTGTGGTGACCAAACATGGATTCATTTACAGTCCCAGTTTACATTAAAAATGCATAAAGCTACAAATAAGTAATAACTATTCCACTTAAAAACAAATACACTCTGCATTGAGAAAGCAGACTCTACTCTTTCAGTCATTCATGGTGTAGAGCTTTTTAATCAGCCCCTGCCTCTCATTATTTACATGCTTTTTGGGCTGATCCCACCCCAATTTTTAAACGTTTTGTGGTCTGGTTATGGTGACCTCGCTGATCACTCCACAATTTCCATAGCAGAATCATTCCAGTGGCATAACTACCGGCAGGGCAGGCAGGGAAAATGCACTGGGGTCTTTGGCAAAGGGGCTTAACGCAACTTGAAATCCATGACTTATGAATATCACTGATTTAATTTGAGCACCAACTAGGTTCCCATTTTAAAAATAAATTCAAGAACATTTCAGGTGGCCAATTATATCGTAGTTGAACCACGGATTTCATCCAAATTAAAAGTGACTACAGTGACGGAAGAAGACTGTTACAGGAGTGTTAACAAGAGGGTTGTGTTTATGGGCTACTACTGCCTACAGGTCATGCAAAAAAAAAAAAGCTATGAATCCAATCTGTCCTACTGGTGTGAAAGCGAATGTTCTCAAACTGAACAGACTGAGCTTCTTTGGAAATGTATACGAGAAGGACTCAAAAAAATACCAAAATATTTTGATAGTCAGTCATTCATTTTCATGTGTTTCATTATTTATTAGGTTACTCTACAGAATTTACTTAAAATTTCGAAGAAAAAAACTAAAATTAAACAAACGGACTGCTTACAAAGAGCTAAGCTACCAAAATGGGGTAGTGGGTTGGGTTGGGTTGCGGGATGGGGCCGAGAAGTACCGAGGTTCAGCCGTGTTTCCGGGCAGATATGCGCATCTCGGGTTGTCAGCCGTGGTCCGGGGGGGGGTTGATATATGTTTTATGCGCATCTCTGCCGCATCTCGGGCCAACGAATGTTTAGGCAGCTCCTGGACGCCGGACACAGGTCTCAAAAAGAGGACATGTCCGGGAAAAAGAGTACATCTGGGTCACCCTATGTAAGAGGAAAGCAGTAGCTGAAAATAAGGATTAAAATAATAAAAAAGTAATGTGGCTCCTTATAGTCAAATGTAGGGATGCACCGATTCCACTTTTTTTACAAACCGATACGAGTATTTTTATACGTGTACTTACCATTAGCAAGTACCAACACCGAGTAGCGATCACCTTGGACAAAAGTAATGGGACACCCGGGCGAGGTGAACGGTTTTCAGCTAATAAAACTATTATGGCAAACAAAGGGTCTTTGGGAATGTCTCATCGAGCCCTAGCTAACTGTGAAGTTTGACGCAGATTGGTGGTGGCCCCGTCTAGAAAAGCCGCGAGCACGTTCCGTGGGAGACTATGGAAAACCTGGGCGAGTGTCCCAGAACTTTATTGTTATTTATTATCAAGGACGAGCTGATACTATTTAGCTAATTAACCAGTTTTATGTCGCTAGTGAATGTATATAACATGGTGACACGACAAGCTACAACATGTTCAATGATTTTTTTTGAATTAGTTACCCATAATGCTATAATGCGCTGATGGGTAGATTGAGCTAATGTCTGGGTAACAGCCCAGCTGTTTGGTTGTTTGACTCTTCTGTTCTTCAGAATTGACTCCTGGGTGAAGGTAATGTTTTAATAATGCTGGTTCTTAAAGGAAAGCTAAATATGTTTCAAGAAAATGCTCTCTGACTTCATTTCTTTTTGAGCTTTCAGCAATGACTGCCGTATTTTTCCCCGCCTGCTCACACAGGAACGACCATTAAAAGTGAACTGCTGCCATCACTACAATCACTTTAAAATTGTGAATGAAAATTTGAAAATGTACTGTTTTTTTATTGTTTACATTACCAAAAATGTTGTTTCAGCCCTTTAAAGCCCCACTCCTTCTGCTTTTAAAATAAGAGAGAAATGTGCTGATGCTCTCATACTATAGCAGATCCACACATTCTATTCGAGCCGTCTCCATCATTGTGATTCACCGCTGAATCAGCTCTCAACAAACTCCAAGCAGTTCAGAATGCAACTTCTGGAATCTGCATGTAACTAAAGCATGCCCTTCCCTTTCCCTTCCATAATACTGCCTGTCCTCCTTTCTCTGGCTCTGCAGAAACAATTTATTCTCGAGCGAAATATCCCATGAATGGATTCTCTTATGGTAAACCACAAATTCTCCACAGCCATCAGTATGTTCGCTCTAATACTGTGAGCTATCGCGGAGAGATCTCCACGCTCGGTCACGCCGTCTTCCTGGCCTCCTCCCAACAGGATCCATCTCCTCCATTAGAGCAGAGTCGGCCGAGTTATTTAAGCAGCACTCAGCAGCTGGTCAAAACCACTTCTCCCCTTATGAGAAAAAGATGAAGGGAAAATATCACTCTGGCGTCAGCCAGGGAAAACAAATAACAGCAGGATGGCTGCCGAACAGGAAGTGGATTTGGAGGCCGAGCAAAAAAAGAACAGGAGGTACAGGCGCCGCGAGCGCATGACAATGAGAGGACAGCAAAAAACTAAGGAGATACACAAGAGAAAAAATGGAGGGGGTCCATTTTCAGCAGGTAAATAGATACCCTTTCCCCAAACACGAAAAGAGCATCATCATTCCAGAAAGACTATTCAAATGTACACATATATCGGAACTCATTCACATGATCAGCTAACTCAATAAGTCACATGTAGTCTGGAATAAAACAAAAACTAGGTCATTTTTAAATGTTATGAAAACATGTAATATAGAAACTCCAGAGAAGCAGTCGCACTGCATCTCAAGTGAGGTGATTTGACAATAATTCAAATTGAAATAAAAATGATGATCGCAAGAATTATACTTCTGCAACCGAACTGGCAGTACTAGAAATACTATCTATCATATACTGCACATTCTCTGTCCAGCTGCTGCGATTATTTGCACAATCATTCCTTATTGCTCTCTTTCACTACATTTTTGCGCACTGAACAACTCCATTGCTAGAATACAACATCTATACAACAGATGCTGGAGGTAGGTGTAGTGATGACGCCCCCCACAAAAACCAATAAAAGCTTTTCCTCTCCTGTTTTCACATCATCCATCCCTCTCTGTCTTGCTCTAACCTCCCAAGCAACCCTCTCAGAGGCTCGTTGATCTGAAGCATGGTGAGCTGCAGGCAACACTCGCAGCAGCAGCTGTGAAGAATCAGAGTCTCTCATCAGCTCTCAGAAGAACCATGGCAATATTCACAGCTGGACTAAATGTAAATCGATAACAGCAATGACACTCGCAATGGCGTGGCTTGAGACCCCTCCCACATGCTGTATTGGCAGAGAGCACACATGGGGCTTCATCAAAGATAACTGACACCAAGCCCTTATGCTGTGCTGCCTGCACATACACACACATACACACGCGTGCGCACACACAAACAATAGACATGGATTTATTACCTCCCAGTGTGGTGAGCTAGTGTGCTACAAAAAACATGTAACAAACACCACTGGTTGGGCAGGATCAATGCAGCAGCAAAGATAATGACAGCACAGATGATCACAGACACATCTGACTCTCCCTGACAAGCATTGTGATGTGTGCGTTTATTTTGTGTGTGCGCGCTGCAGATCAGTCGTACAGGAGAGAACCGTGGCCCACCAGGCAAAGTGTATTTAGGGCTTGCATGGCTTCCACCGCCCGGATGCACTGAGCCTCAGGGTAGGCCTGGAGGGTCTGGACTCAGTTTAGAGGGGCCAGCGCTCACTGTGTTCATAACACACTGGAGGAGGCACCATGGAGATCCTCACGGTCAGGTCATGCTCACATGAGGGCCTCGGGGTAAGCGAGAGGTAGGGGGCTACAATCAGGAGCAACAAATGCATTTGAGGGACCTGGAGGCTGTCCCTCTGAAAGCAAGGGGACGGCAGTACGGTTCATTCAGCCTTCAGCGCAGCAGAACATCCTCTAATCTGTCCGTGATCCTTCATGCTGAACCGGGCAAGCCTCAATCCTGATGCAACGCGCCCTGTGTGGCAGGTGTCTGCCTCTCCGTGGGTGGAAATTAAATCCCACTTACGCGCTAACACAGAGGCTGACATTACAAAAGGCCAGTAGCTGTTTGAGATGTTGGCAGGAGCCTTCAACATTTCTCCGCCAGACGCTTCGCAGCGCCAGAGCAGCACATGCGGCTGCTCAGCGGAGACGGAGAGCTGTCAAAGAGCTTCCCGCCATGGCTTCGCCGCCGCAATATGTTTTAACTCTACTCCACCGCACCTGCTTTTAATGTTCTAGAATGTTTCAGCCCAAGCTCCTTCCCTTTTACAACACAGGCCATATTAACGCCAGCTGGGGCTGCATCACTCGAGCCCTGATTTATTCAACACGGACAATGTTTCTATCAAAGTCTTGCATTCAGCAGGCCCAAGTGTGTCAGAGCTTCTCAGGGGTGGGGTGCGGGGCATAAGGGCGAACCATTAATCTTCCCTGAGCCTGAAAATCAACTTAACACAAAGATTAAGCCAAATGTATCCGTCTGAGGGAGAAAGAGGACCACTGTACTCCACCAAACATTACCACATCACTGACCTAATGACCTAAAATGGATTGCTATTACTCCTCAGCACATCGTCACTTGGCTTCTAGGAGAATGCAAAATACATAGGATGAACTTTCAGTAATATAAGCTGGTAGTCTGAATTCCTTATGTCTTTAAAGGATACAGTGTGATGACAGTACTTTCCCACCTTTTTCATTTGAAGATCTGTTGTCACAGATCTTCAAATGAAATTTTAATGCAAGACAGACAATATGAGTAAACATAACATTTTACGGTGGGAAACAACATTTGTCCACCAATTACTGGTCCAGTGTGAAAAAGTAACAGCACAATTGGTTACTTAATCAGCCAATTAACCAAATTTACGTAGTTTGGGAAAATGAGCTAACCAGGTTCAATTATCTAACACACACTCAGGTTTAATTATTGCCAGTAAAAGACGACCGATCTGCTGAATCTTTCAGCAAAGTGAAACAAGGTAAAAGTTCTCAACAGTTCTGCCGGAAAAGAAATTCAAGGTTGTTTGTGGAAACTTGGAAGTTGTTGTCTGGAAAGCATTACAGAGCCATTTCTGATGCTCCAGGAGCCCCAGCTAAACACAGTGAAAGCCATTAATTCCAAACAAAGAAAGTTTGAAACGGTGGTGAGTCTTCCCAGATGTGGCTGACCTACCAAAATTCCTCTAAGAGCAAAGCCAAGTCAGTGAAGAACCCTGACAAACATCTAAGGAACTGCAGGCCTTGCTTGTCTCAGATGAGGTCGATGTTCATGATTCTTATAAAAAAAAAATAAAAAAAAAATACAAAAAGGGACTGGGCACAAGTGCTATCCACGCAAGAGGACAAAACACTGCAGGACAAGAACATGTAGCATTTGCCAAAAAAAAAAAAAATCTGATGATCCCCAAGCCTTTTGAAGTAGTCTAAACAAAGTGACTTAAACCCACTTGAGATGCTGTGGCAGGACCTTAAAGAGGCAGTTCATGCTCATTTAAGCAGTTCTAATTTAAGCAATATGTTTTCTGCTTTTGGTATCAAACTCACTGATGCATACAACCAGTGTTTCAGTGTATTTCTATGACACCGAAGTTTAGTCACCATGACCAATATCTAAAAAATTCAAGGATGGCCAGGGAGCTTTTCTTCTCCTCACGTAATACCGTTGGGTAAGCAATCATTTTATTCACACATTTCTTTTTAAAAGAATACCATTCACATTGCACCTTTAAACCTGGGAAGTAAAGGCTAACAATACATCAACTGACGGAAGCTTCAGAATTGAGTAATCCTGAAATTATTTTCTGAATGGACGCACTGGACCACGGGCACAGTGTACCAATAAGTCGGTCACGCTGTTCACCTCAACTAAGAATGCACTAATGTAACAGGTCCCATTCTGGAAGTGCTTGTCCAAAACAGAGCGTCCCGAGCTGCTCCGTTACGCGCCAAACTGCACGCCGCCAGCCACCAGGTGCTGGAGGATAAATAATAACGCTTGGGAGGGTGAACGGTTGCTGTAATTTCTCAAGGTCAGATAACAACCTTGCCCTGCCATTTCAACAGTCCTGCAGCAGTTGGCAAGTCTGTGCATGAGAGCCAAACTTAGCAAGCGAGGCTACATCCAGTCCACTAATTCATGAGTGTGGTGCGTAAAACCCAGTCACAAGGTGTAGGAGGCAGAAGAGGTTTGAGCCTTGATTCTGGATAAGGGAGAAACAATGAAGTGCTATTCTTAGAAGCGGCTGCCTGGCATGGGCTCTGACACATTGGGGAATGAGCACGTTGACTGTGTGGAATAACTGAAGCCCTGGCCAGATAAATGAACAAGGTGTCTGAGTGATCTGGCTTACAGGAAATATGTCAGTTGTCTGGAGAATTCTTATTGGTCAATTAACTTATCTTTTCACCTTGATGGTTGAGCATTTACAGTGCAAGAACAAAGTCCAGGAAGCATGTGCTGCTGCAAAAGGTTACGATAAAACAAACCAGTTAGTGCTCTAATAATTAAATGTCTGAGTAGAATGGTTGATAAAAGGTTGATACTCCTAGTTTAAAGTTATTTTTAGTCCTTTGACCTCTCGGGGGGAAAACGTCGGGTGTCAGGTATGAATCGACTAGAAATGGAGTTGTGAATGGATCTATGAAGGTTTGAGGAGGTGCCTGCAGGAATGTAAACAGAGCTGCTGATGTCAGTGTGGCATTAACGGGCCAAGCCATGCACAGCGGGCTCTTTATCGAGTGTTTGGTGCGAGGCGAAGCTCAAAGGCGGTTCTCATCAATGCATGCAGTGTAGCTTTCCTCCAACTACCTCCAGTACAGACATGAAAGTGGTCAGGGGGGGTTTCTATAAACATGCGCACACACAAACTCACATACCTAAAAATGCAAACAGGGTCAGGTAGAACAGAGGCATCTCTATGAGCACAGAAGAACTCAGAGGTTGGAAGGAGACCTCGTTACACAGACAATTACGCTTTCCAGAACCTGACTGCTCAATTAAGGCTGATGTACAGTCCTCCTGCGTCTGAGTGATGAGAAATGATAAAGTGCTCAACATGAAAGAGTCTACACCAAGCACAGCTGTACCACAAAGATGATATTGACCTGGTAAAATAAGCATCTTTACTTCTGCCTGTAAAATGCTTCTCTAATAGCAACAATCTCAACACTACAATCTTTGCAGAGTTACACATTTGCGCCAACGTTATCAGTCATGTCAGAGCTTTCCCCCTGGCTAGTAATCGTGCGCTGGGTTGTTTACACTATGTGTTTATGAGTAGTTTAGCATGTGTGGCGAAGGCTGGTGGAATACGCCCACAGGCAACAAATGCAGCGAGACAACAGCAGCATTGTCTCTTTAGCAGCATGAATAATTCTGGTGCTTCCATTAGGCTAATTTCATCATCATACATCATAATGTCCCTGTGTTTAAGGGCCCGCATTACGGGAACATGGGGAGTTTTATTATGTGCGGTTTTCTAATTTTCCCTGCACAAAAACGGATCCTGCGTTATTGCGCCGGCTGATCCTCGGGCTGAAGTGCTGTGCAAAGCCCGAATGTTTTTCAGTTTCACTATTTCCTCCTAATCACTGTGTGATAGAGGCAAGGAGTACGGGAATCAGCTGCAGGACTTACCAGCAGGAGTCTGTGTGGAGCTTTGAGTGAAGCCTCACACCCTCAGCCTCAATCCAGACAGACTAACCAACGCAATGCATCCCAGCACTTTAGAACAGGTTCGCAGAGACACACATATAATAAGACAGACCAAGAGCACATATGGACATTATCCATGAGAGCAGAGTGTCTTACTGAGGTGCTGCAGCATCCTGAGTCACAAACGTTGCTAGGTTACGGGGACGCTGGCGAGACTGACGCCGCTCCATCTAGCATGTTTTAGTTTGTCATTTTTTAAAAATGTATGGTTTACTGTAAATATTAACCAGATAAATGCAAAGCATTGTTGAGTGTATATATTTTACTATTATTTTCACTATTTTTCTTGTGGCTACTATGGCAAGAACAAAGCAAACTGCCCGCAAATCCACCAGTGTTTAGGCGTCCCGGACACAGCTGGCCATGAAGCCGACTCGTGAGTGCGCTCCAGCAAATCACTGCTTTCTGATTGGTCGAAATGTTGTCATCACAACATGGAAAGAGGCCATTCTTTTTTACTGTCCGCACAAAAAAACAACAATGGAGATACAAACTAACAACTGGGAAGTCGGCAAAAGACAATCAGGACTGCTTGTTTGGGCTGAAGTTCAATTTCAGAGGGAGTTTTCTATGACGCTAACAAATTTATCTTGAACACTGTGAGAAACGCAAATTCATCACATGGCTAAAGAAAGCTGAGAAAAAAACTCAAGACTATAAATAATAAAAGAACGCAACATCAAAAGCAGCTCTGACAGAAAAACTTTCAGCTGGTTCGACTCCATGGACGCGGTTTTGGGACGACAAGCGACTATAAACTGTGGCGGAGAACTACGCTGCCAGGACATCAGAAACACCATTACAGGACTGAGATAAACTGGAAAATCAAATTGTGTTGCAAGTTCTGTGCCATCGCAGTTTAGGTACAGCACATTTTCAGTATGCCAAAAGTGAGCCAGAAACAATGACGTGTACAAACAGATCTAAATACTTTGTTTAATCTCAATACCATATCTAAGGCTAGCCTGGGGTACAAATCTGAGATTCATTTGGAAAACTGGAAGATAGTGGCTCCTGAATCCTGCACTGAGGCTCTGCTGGCCATGATGAATGCTTTACTGCGGGTTTAGTGAAGCGAAAGACTGATGGGATTGACTGAGCCCTGAGGCAAAACTTACCAGCAGCTTTCTCCCGCATCCAGTCCACAATGATCTAAAGAATCACACCCACTGAGCCCTGCTGGTGTTCACCTCGCGCCCGAGCCACGGCGACTGCGGACTGTAATTAAGCACTGTTAACACATGCCTACGTAAAAGCGGCAAAAACGATGGAGTAAATAAGTGACTGATGAAGGTCAACAGTATGCAAATTATGGGAAAATGATGGCCACACTGCTGCGGACCAAGTAAAAGTTAATATATTCCCACTAGAAAATCGTGACATTTTCCGAAGCCAAAAAAAAAAAGAAAAAAGGACTGCCAGCCCCCCTTGGCCCACTGTGCTTGCTGATACTCAGCACACTGTCAGCATTCATCTTAAGTATGTGCCCGGGTCTAGACTGTTAATGCAGGCTGGAGTTTCAGCAGGGGAAAACCACGGCTGCACGACAAGCTAGAGGGGTGCTGTGGATCTGTCAAAGAGGCAAGGTCAGAAACAAGGATGGGTAGTTGAGAGGACAGTTCACATCAAGCCTCAAACCTCGGACTCTTCAGACTTACAGAGTCGGTGTCTTTCCCAAAACACATTCAGTTGACAAGAAGGGTAACTACCAAAGACCAATGATTGGGGCAACGATCTGGAAAATGTTCTTGTTTTGCTTTGATGTTACATACACTGTGCACAAATTGTTGTGACTGGGTTTTAATCGCCACTAATTTTTCCCTAAAATACATGAAAGCAAGAACTCCATTATGGTACCCCATCAACTGTGATCACTGAATGATGAATTCAATTGAGAGTTGCATGCGAATCTTATAACTGATGGTGTTCTCCGCTCTTTCCTACATTTTCACAATTTGCAATTATTGTCTAATATTGCTATTTTTCCTTTATAGCCAGACAACGGTCATATTAATTTCTCTCACAATAAAGCCATGCAGATGATTAGTAATTCCTGTCACTGAGATTATCAGAATTATAGGTGATTAAATGTTTAGATAGGAGACCAGCCCACTTTTATCTTCTTTTTAGACATAAAACTTAATTTGCTGACCTTCTTTACTTTGATATTGGTTCTTTCACAGCAGTAAATCAAGGAAGTTAATGGGACTCGTTCTGGCAAAAGGTTATAGCATACCACCATACGTCTTTCCATAGGGAAAAGCATAAGGACCTACAACAGCTAAAAATATGGCCGGATGGAAATTCAGCGCTGACCTCTTCACTGCTGACGTAATGTAAATTATTTAATATGGATGCGGGTGGGAGGCAGCGTGGGTGGTCACCCTTGACGAGACAGGCGACAGGACTCCCAGAGACAAATAGGGACGAGAACAGCTCGAGTAAACAAGCAAAGTCATAATGTTCTTATTTTTACTCATTTCATTCCACAGCAGTGGTCCCAAAACGGTTTCCTCAGACAAAGGAGTGGCACTGATTCGAATACACCCGACGAGATTACTCCTCGCTTGACCCGCGTACTGCAGCGCGCTGGAGCAGTTCATCTCGAAAGAGGGGAATAATTACACATGAATAATGAGCAAAGCAAGCTTTTCACCATTTGTTTTCGAGAGCAAAAGGCCCGTTAAACCTGTAATTTGCTTTGTACTAGCTGCCGAGGAATTCATGAAAAAATATGTTCGAACAAACAGCCGTACCCCATGCTGTGTGATCAACAACTCTTCCTGGTTCAGGGTTAAATGACAACATACTCCATGCAACAATAATGCAATCAGAACTCATTATATCAGTGACAAGGGGAAAATTCATCCAAACCCTCTCTGTCATTCTCCCATGCCTCTAGGGAGCCAATGAAGGTTAATTTATTCAAATCTCCCAACCACTCATTTCTATTCCATTAAATAAAACTAATGAATCTTTGGTTAGCGTCTAATCAGCTTTATGCTGCCAGAGCCTCCAGATCTCTCCAGGAACACGGCACCAGGGCACACTGACAGAAAACCCACTGATAGAACCATCTCTGAAAAGGTTACAGCAATTTCAACAGATAGGCATACATGTGTATTTGTCTATGTGCAGAGAAAGTAAATTAGGTGGGGGGATCGAGAGAGAGAGAGAGAGAGAGAGAGAGAAAGAAAAAAGGCATGTAAAAAAAAATACACCGAAAAGCAAGATAAAGACTTGTGCAGTAAGATAATGTCCGTGGCTTTTTTCTTTTTCAAACCATGGGATGTTGTATAGTGTCGAGGGTCAGAGAGGCCTCAAGACACAGACGGCACAACAGAGCACTGATTACAATTCTAAGGTTCACCCGAGTGAACACTACAAACACAAAGTCTCTGCCAAAGTCATTAAAAAAAGATTATAATCTAAATGACTCTATTAAAACAAACCACACTGTTAGAGGGACAGATTCTAAGGATGCATGACCAATATTCCCTCGCTATCATGTTGATACCACCAACAATGGGAAGGGGAGGGTTACTGTGTCCTGACTCCAGGTCAGTCTTTCTGAGGTGCCACTAACACAATGCCATTGGACGGTGTCATGAATCCAACCACCTCCGCTGCAACGCCCCCACCACACCACCTCAAACCATCAATCGACTGCGGTCCTCGGAATCCCAGCCACACTCTTCGGCAAACGCCCCACTCGCACACACCTCCCAGCGCGCCTCTCCAGAGTTTTAGCCACGCCCCTCGGTCACATCTAACATGCAGAACCAATCTTCTAGTCTGTTATTTATACACGGGCGTTACACACTAACCTTGTTCACTCATGAGCCTACCTCCCTTGTTCTTTGGAATCCATTTCTTGGATTTTGCTTCGTGTTTGACTTCGCTTTTGGATTATCCCTTTGTATGGACGTTGGTTCACTGGTACGAACCTTGCCTGTTACTCACTATGAACTTTGCCTGCTGTCTTTTGTGTCCTCTGGTCACCATTTCGTTCATCTTCCCGTGTACCGACTCAGCCTGTTACCATTCAACTACTCTTTTGCCTAGTGTTTTGTATTCTGATTGATTGCTTGCCACCCATATTCCACAATAAAACCTCTCTTCACATCTACGCTCAACATCCGCAAATGAGCTTCCCTCTGAACCTAAATATGGCTTAATACGATTAACCACCAATTCTGCTCAATCAGCTAAAAAGGCACCAGTGCTAGGAAGCATTGTACTGAATGATGCTGACTGGAAGAGAGAAAGCGAGGCCAGTTTTAAACTCTAGGGACACCGCCAGGTATCGAACTTACAATCTAAGACTCAAGAGCTTATCTCAGGTAAATGAGCTATTGTGCGAAACTTTACTCCTTTTGTAACTTTATAGAATTAAATGTTTTCTAATCCAGACGGAGTCCCAATTTCTACAGTTCATAACTGGGCATCAGCGCAAAAATCCCAGATTGGTCCAGCCATAAGAGACACTGCCACCATCAATCACAAAGAACATTTTCTAGCGAGATTCGTACAGACGTGTGAGGTGTGTGAAAAGTCTGCTTCCAGTTACTCTTCCAAAATCTATTACCATAACATGACGCATAAATACAGTCATAGATACCACCCACGAGTCCAAACACTGAGGCACGTCAGCACAGGCGTCACTGATATGACGGGCCATTATTCCCTGAAGGTGGAGGGTTTGGTGGGCTCTCACCATGACACCTGAATAATCAAGTCCTTTTCTCTGTTAAGGAAAATAGCTCGTCAGTGAAATTAGGTGTTATTGTGCAGGGTTGGAAGAAAAGCTTGTGCCTCCTAATGAGCCTAGTTGTGTTTGAGGGAGGGAGGAGGAAGGCCAACTCAATGGCAGTACTGTAACCACAATCTGTTTTCTTCTGCATGTTGACATATTTTTACAAATCTGAAAAATCTGACATGGTCTGGGGTGAGCTCTTTTAAAAGAGCTGATTAAAAACAGGAGCCACAGTCACAGAAATGTGCCAGAGAGTCTAAGCAAACAATTTACTGTGCAACTGACTTTTTATGAACTCTTTAGACTGCTTTGGGATGGAATTTCAATATAAAACCCCTTTATTTCCATTTACCCAGAAAGCTCTCAAGAAAAAGAACAGGCTGCCAAACAAATGCGGCGAGACTTTAAAACAAAACCAAGCTGTAGCGTGAGTCTGGAGGAACATGGGATACAAATAGCTGTAAAAGACCAAGAGCCACTGGAATGCCCCAAACTAAACAAGCTGGTGAAAGCTGCCTGCATCAGGTCCCAGTGCTGAACTCAGAGTCAGTCAGTTTAACGTCTCACTCATTTAAACAACAAAAAATATGCACTGCATTGAGCCGATCTGGAGTAAAGTGGTCGGATTTATCATCTGAGTTTATTATTAGCCCTCTCTTTTATTCTGACGCGCATAACACCCAACGCTGGCTGAATGTGTTTATCACAAATTCTAATGGGGACAAATATTCATCTAATCCAGCACAGATGATTAGGATAGCAGACAGTGATGTGCCACAAATAAACCCTGGCTCACTACACACAAGCGATGCCAATCACTGGAGTCTGTGATGGGGCTTACTCCTCTGTGTGGATGCGACGGGACCAGATTGTCTAAAGGGAGCGCAATCTCCTCCACGGTGGATGAAAAATACTGCCTGATAAATTGATATGACAGGCAAAGGGATTTAATTTTCAAAACAATGATGCACTAAAACATGATAAACCAAATCCTGCCAAACAGATTAAATCAATAGAAGGGAAGTATGAGTGTGCGAGTGTGAAATGTCCTTCTCTTCTTCTTCTGGATCGTCAGTGTGACTGAATCAGAGGCTGAAATCCGCACGTCTAAATTTAAACCCTGAAGTCATTAGATACACAGAAAATAGACAAAAATGTTTAAAGCACTCTCTGAAATGGAGCTGTATTTGAGGCTATTTCTGGCTGTAGATATTAGTCCCTGTGAGGAGAAAATAAGCAGCTTCCTCATCTGCATGAGAGCCTGATATTTTAATGCCACAGACTCCCTCAGAGCACGGACATCAGTCAAACGTCCCTCTGATGGTTCTCCAGAAAATCTCCATGTGCTTCTTTAAAGGACGCATCCAGGTGGACCACAGCCCCAATAGAAATGCAGTCGAAGGCAGGGTCAAGCACGTTATTCTTAGTTTTGAAATAAACTGAAGTAAGTTGGGTTAGTTCTGTAAAGGACCAACTTAAGTGTCCTGAAGAGCAATCTGGGCTCCCCCAAAGCCAACTAAAATGTTTTTGTTGATGTTAAACTTCAAGTGTTCATATGTCAAACTAGAGCTGTGCAATATATGACATGACAATATGATATGCAATATGTGCAATATGATATGTTTTGTTACAAAGCGAGAATAGTTAGTCCTGGTTAACTGGGCTCAGAACAGCACAGGTTGTGAAATGTTGAATATAAATGTTTGTTATTATTGTTTCTGATATTTCTTAAAATGTGTCCATTAGGGATAGGTCTCTGGGATTTTACTCTCATTTATACTATTCTCCATCATTTGGAGCAAAATAAAGACTAACTAAATAAAGACAAAATAAAAAATACCAAATATATATATAGACTAAAAATATGTGAAAAGATAAAACCTTTTTTATTTTACAATATTCAAAAAGTCAGCAAATTATATAAAAAAAATAAAATAGCTGAAGCAACTGTAATCTTGTTTAAAAAAAAAAAGATATTTCCCTCGATTATTTTACCTCTAGTAAAGTGTTACTACCACCAGTAGGTAACAGTAATTCACCTAAACGCTGTTCGCCAACCGCCATTAAACAACCAAGAGAGAACACATCACTATGAAGTACTTTAGAAGAAAGATTGAATATCAATAGCATATGTCCACTCCTAGCAAAATGTGACTGGCTCCTATCAATAGCCCGAACTAAAAAAAAAAAACCACAATAATAAACGTGCAATAAAAAGATGCTAAAAACAATTCAAGTCATACGTTTTCAAGAGGGATTTAAAGTTTGGACTTTGAACTGCCATCATAATCAGATTCCAGCATATTCCCTCTATGGACATGATCAACAGAAACATCAATAAAGGAGAAAAATCAGAGCTAAAGTAAGATATCTGTAATTACTAACAAATATGTTTCACCGGCTTTACATTACAAAACACCTGTGCTGGCTCTTCTAGTCTATCATTTCTAAATGATGCTGTTCATGGCTGTTTCAAAATTAAGTGTTTCACATTTCAGAAATAAAATGCCTGGAGCTAAGATCTGAAAATGTAAATGTCTCACTAGTCATAATATTTGTGACCAAGTCATAAGGAAATATGTAGTCTGCTCCATCAAATACTGTGACTCATCATCTTTGGGAATCAGATTCTGTTCTCTGTTCTGTGTTATCAGTTGGTATGAGTTCAAATGTGTATCTTAAACGAGTTTTAAAGTTACACTACTTTCACCTTCCATGGGGAAAGGGACATGTTTGTACAGTTTCATAATTTAACTACTTTAAATAGAAAGATAATCTAAAATTTCTGCAGCTAAGGATATAATGAATATACATGAACCTTTCCCTTTTAGAATGTTGTGTATTTCTCTGCGGTCTTCTTCCAGTAGAATCTTTCTGGTGTCCCTATACCCCCCCAACACACACACACACACACACACACACACACACACACACACACACACACACACACACACAAACACACACACACACACA